>JAPPVO010000059.1:12025053-12425843 GCA_030407325.1 Camellia japonica
TACATGGGAAAATGATATGCAAGCATGGCAATGGAATTTCAGCACTCACAAATGATGTAAAACAGCCCCGAAAATGATACGGAATAACGACCGAAGCATGCAATCATCCCGAAAATGTGAAATTAAGCCCCGAATGGCCTATAGCCATAAACACATGCAAAATATGATCATGGCAGCAATAACTAGTAGCAAGGCAGTCCCGAATATGGCATTTTTTTAGTAATAAACATGGCCAAAATGCAAGCATAGATATGGCATAATAGCTCGCAAGATTAATGGCCAAAAGAGCATTATAAAGGGGGATGGTATATAGAAAATGAAAATGGACAAACTTTCTTCTACAACATTAAATAGGACCCAAAAATAAGCATATATGCAGAAGATGGCAGCCTCTAAATCATAAGACAAACATGCCAGAAATGGAAGGCAAAATGGAGCCGCAAAAGGGTATAACACAAGACATGCAATCTATACATCAAATGACCAAACCTTATTCATGAAACATGTAAAGGGGGTCAAAATAAGACCAAAACCAGTAGGGTTCGAAGTCCCAAAAACAAACACAAATAGGTCAAAAATTGGATACAAAATATGGCATACTTGATGAAATTGAAGGAACTAGTATATACAATGGCCAAATGAAGTTTAGCTCCTCTACAATGTTGTAGAGGGGCTCAAAATAAGCAAGAAAGCAGTAGGGGTCGGAGCCCCAAAAACCAACACAAATAGGTTAATTTTAGCATGCAAAAATGTGACAATCTTGATGAGTATTGAAGGAACTAGTATATACAAATACCAATGAAGTTGAGCCTTCTACAATGTTGTAGAGGGGCTCAAAATGAGCACAAAAGCAGTAGGGGTCGGAGCCCCAATTCTCAACCAATTAGAGTATAAAAAAGATCAAGAAAAAGCCCCAAAAGTTGGTTTTGAATACTTACCCTTGAAGACTTGTCTTTCTTTGCTTCTTGGCTTGGATTTGTAGCTTCTCAACCTCCTGAATTCACTTCCTAGCTGCTGGAATCAAAGTTGGAATGGTGAGGCTAGGTGTTGGTGAGAAATCAAGCAAGACTTGAAGCTTTTTTGAAGGTTTGGCTATGGAGATTAGGGTTTTTGCTTAAGTGTTCTTGAAGGCAAATGTTCTAACCTAGGCAAAGGAGCCTTGGTTCCTTTAAATAGGCAAACAAGGTGTAAAAGGGGAGGGCAAAGCATCCAAGCTTTCCCTCCAAAATATCCCCCGGATGGGGGAGATATTTGGCAAAAATATCCGGACAGCTGTGCTGAGCTGGAAAGCAAGAAAGCTGGCCGGCCAGGTAGATTTCTGGGAGGTGGCCGGCCGGCCCCACCTGGTCGGCCAGCCACTCAGCCTAGCCGACGGCCACCCCAAGAAATGAACAGAAGATTTTCTGGCCGACCAGTATGCCAAAGTGTCCTCCCAAGTGTGTAGATCAATGCCCAATGGTCGGAATCTGGCAACTCTGAAGCAGAAGTCACAACATAGAGCTTGAAGAGAGGCCCAAAAATGAACTGATAATTTCCTGGCCGACCACCTTCTTTTTGTGTCCTCCAAGATGTGTAGAACAAGGATCCAAGGTTGAAATTTGGCAACACTGAAGCAGGAGCCACAACATAGAGCTTGAAGGAGAGGCCCAAAAATGAAAACCCACAGTTTCTGGCTGACCAGTAGTTTTTAGGGTCCTCCCATGTCCCCTGATCACAGATATGTAGCTTTGGTCGGAAGAAAATGGGCCTAGGGTGTTCAACACTAGCCCGGAAGTGAGCAAAACGGGCGCCGGAGGAGCGAAATTGGTTATCTAGGATAATTGCTGGCCTCCTACCCTCCAGTGATCTTCCCAATGTTGAAACAGAGGTACCTGCCAAATTTGAACAAAAACTAATGAGAATGAACGCTCGGGGCCAAAACCGAGCCATTCGGGATCCCGAAAATGGGCTGCGGGTGCCGGGAGTGGTGTTCGGCAGCGAAGTGGGTATCTGCAACTCCAGTGTCCCTTGGAATGACAAAACAGAGGTTCCTGCCAAAAAATCAGAGAAAACCGATACAAAATGAATGCTCGGGGCCCAAACCGCGCAATTCGGGGTCCGAAAACCGGCTATAAGCACCGAAAGTGGCATACGGCCACGAAGTGGGCATCGGGGGCCCCAGCATGCCTTGTTATGATGAAACAGAGGTACATGCCGAGAACCGGAGAAACCTGATGCGAAATGAAAGCTCGGGGCCCAAATCACGCAGTTCGGGGTCCCGAAAACCGGCTGTAGGCACCAAAAGTGGCATACGGCCACGAAGTGGGCATCGGGGGCCCAGTGTTCCTCAAAATGATAAAACAGAGATACTAGCCAAGAACCGGAGAAATCGGAGATGGTTGGGCGGTCCCGAGCCGAGGCACACGGCCTGACGGCCTCGAAAACCGGGAACCGGGCTCCGAAATGGGCAAAATGACCTACGGCCACGAAAAGTAGCTCACGGCCACCGGGATATAGTCTACAGGACCACTCCCTTCCCTCAGGAAAGAAAACAGAGAAAACCGAGTCTGGTTTGCAAACCGAGACAAGGCACAGAAGAGGATTCGGAAGTTCGGAGGCGGGGCGCGCGGCCGCGACTCTGAGACTTCTGAATGAGCACGATATGCAACACCACCGAGCGCTCAATCGGTGACGTCTGAGTCTTAAGGTCGGTCAAAAATGGGGTGTCTACACCAGTGCAAGTGGAAATTCTATGCAAATCAGGTATAAGATACCCGAAGCTTATATTTGTAATGAAGATCTCTGTCTCCCTACGTCATTTGTTTTAGTCAGAAATCTAGCTACAAATATTATTCTAGGCACACCATTTCTATGTCTTTTGATGCCTATTCAGAAAATTGATTCAACAGGTATTTATTCCCAATTACAAGGAAAATCTGTAGTTTTTGAATTTATCACAAACCGTATACAAAAGAATTAGATCAAATTAGAGATTTAGTTACTTTTAAACAGAATCAAATAAATTTTTTAGCCAAGGAAGTCTCTTTCTTAACAACAGAACAAAGGCTACAGCAACCTTCTTTACAACAGAAAATTAAAACGATTGAAAAAGAATTTCAATCAGAAGTTTGTGGAATCATTCCAAATGCTTTTTGGAACCGCAAAAAATATACAGTGACTTTACCTTATGAACCCGATTTTGATGAAAAATTATTCCAACTAGAGCTCGCCCTAGTCAAATGAAAAAGGAATATATGGAATTATGTAAAACAGAAATTCAAAATCTTTTGGACAAAAAATTAATCTGACCCAGTCACTCTCCCTGGAGCTGCACAGCTTTTTATGTAAATAAAAATGATGAAATTGAACGAGGTGTTCCACGCCTTGTAATTAATTATAAACCGTTAAATGATAAATTAAAATGGATCAGATATCCCATTCCGAATAAAAAAAGATCTTTTAGATCGTTTACAGGATGCAATCATTTTTTCTAAATTTGATTTGAAATCAGGATATTGGCAAATTGAGATGCAGAACAGGATCATTACAAAACTGCTTTTACAGTACCTTTGGACATTACGAATGGAATGTTATGCCATTCGGCTTAAAGAATGCTCCATCAGAATTCCAACATATCATGAATGATATTTTTAATCCGTTTACTGAATTTACTCTGTCATATATTGATGATGTATTAATTTTTTCTTCATCAATTGACCAGCATATTAAACATCTTAATATTTTTAAGCATGTTATTCACAGAAATGGATTAGTGCTTTCTGCTTCAAAAATGCAACTTTTTCAAACAACGGTCAGGTATCTTGGACATAATATTTCCAATGGAAGTATTATACCAATTAACCAGAGCATTGAATTTGCATCTAAATTTCCCGATGAAATTAAAGAAAAAACTCAGTTACAAAGATTCCTAGGAAATCTTAATTATATCCGTGATTATTATCCAAATGTTGCAGCTGATTGTAGTATTCTTTTTACCCGCCTTCGTAAAAACCCACCTCCATGGGGTCCTCAGCATACTGCAGCAGTTCAGAAAATTAGTTTAACATAGTAAGGTTAGCTTAATAACCGGAACAAGAGCACATAATGTTTACAAAAATCATATCATTATTAGCAGAGACCGATCTTTGATCGGGCAAGCGGGGGTGCTCAATTCATGACCTTCCCCTTTCGTACCTAAGTTCCCGAGCCGAGACAACTTTGGTGATGACGGACACGTGGCCTTTGGCACGAGTCAAGGTTTCCTAAATTTTCCCAAAACAAAAAAATATTTAAGTGGCGACTCTGTATTTAGCAAAGCAGTCCAATTTTGACATTTTTTATTCTAAAATTGATTTTCCAAAACGATTTACCGAATTTGGACTCTTTGGTGTTTATCAGTTTCACATTGCACTTGTGAGATTAGATTCAAAACCGTGAGAGTCCGAATTGTAGGGTTTTCTTTCAAACCTTTCAAAAGGGGGCACGAAAAAGGCGAGCCACAGTTTCTGGCAACTCTGCTGCGGACTTCAGAGAACTTGACTCGAACTCATGATATGACGTTTTATCTACACTTATGTATTTCTTTGCATTTTCATGGGTGTGCCTAAGCCACTGTGTTTGCCATCTGCTATTCCTGAGCAGTTTTCTGGAGGCTTGCTTGGAAAAGCTTGCCAAAAGGCTGACCGGTTACGAGCTCTGCTACGATGGGAACACAACCCTTTGATCTGGACTACCGTTTGATCCTCCTTTCACTTCTTGGTGTTCGGTGTGAGAGGTATATTAGGTAGTCTTGCTAAGGTACCCTTTTGACCATTTGGCCTAGTTACATATCGAAAAGCCATAGAAATTGTTCCAAACTAGGACAGGATGCTTACTGAATACAAGATTGCGTGAAACCGCATTATTTGAATAGTGAACCCTAGCTCCTGATGAAACTAGGACAAGGTAATCCTACCTCCTCATAGGTGTGTTTTGGCTCTTAATTAACTAGTATGTGCTATATAGTGAAACTGAACAGGGGTGTGCATATCAGTTGCAAAATGTGGTATCAGGGGCAGAATTCAGCAGGGATTACAGTCACTTAGCTATGATCATGTCTGTTCTAGTAAAATTGGGCTAACATGTCGTCTGTTTTCTCTTTTACAAGGTAGTCCTGGAACCATAGCTTCAGAAAGCTTTGATATCCCCCGGGTACTTTGGACTTGTATCGATAGACTTTGTCAGGTTGGAATTTGTATAGAGGCAACCAGTGTTTACCTCACTCCCCCCGGGTACAAGCAGAGGAGAGTCATGCAGGATTCACCAGTGCAGTGTCTACATCAGTCACCCTTCGGTTCACCAGTGTTCGATCAGGTCTGAGAACGGTCATCTGCTTCTCGCCCAGCGCAAGTTCAAACGCCGATTCTAAATGGCAGAATATCCCTCATCCAGTGTGGAAGAACTCATGCAGCACCTACAACAAACAGTTAAAGCACTGTAGCAAGACGCTGCTCGTCAAGCCGAGGTCACAACTGTCAGGCTAAAGTGATAAACAGGCTGTAACAACAACAGCCACAGTCGGTCGCGGCTTCTGCCTCTCATGCACCACCCACGGGTAACCCGACACCCGGAGCCACTGCCTATACTGCTAATGTCCAAGAGAATCAAGGCAATCCGGCAGAGCCGATCCAACCACAAACTTCCAAAGCACCTATGTCTCAAACCGAGGCTCCGTTTGAATTCGAAGTTGACCCAACTGCCCTCAAGGTCAATAAACTAGAGAAGTTATTCGAACGAGCACAAGGAGTGAACTCCATCCCGGATATAGAGGACGGATATACTGATTTTGTAATTACCTTACCTGAGCGGTTTAAGATGCCGCATATTGACCGTTTCAATGGCTCTGGAGATCCGATGGTGCATTTACATTTGTTTTCTGATATTCTGAGGCCCATGGGTTTGTCCTAGGCCCAGAAGTTGTCATTATTCGGCCGAACCATGTCTGGGATAGCCAGAATTTGGTATGCGAAATTGGAGGACTTTGTGAAACAGAACTGGGAAGAGATGGCTGAGGCCTTTATTGCTCAATACTCCTACAACACACAAATCGAGGTCACAAATCGTGATCTCGAAGCCACCCGCCAAGAGCTAAATGAGGGTTTATCAGAGTTCATGACGAGATGGAGAGCGAAGGCCTCGATGATGACTACAAGGCCTTCCGAAAAAGATCTAATCAGGATGATTGTTCAGAATCTGCATGGCAAGTTGTTGCAAAAGATGATCGTTCTACCGTTTTTTACCTTTCCAGAGCTTCATGAAATGGGGGTTCAAATCGAGGATGCCATCAAACAAGGGATCTTTGTGGAAGATAATGAGCCTTTGAAGAAGAATGTTGTTAGCAGTTCCAATGCTACTACTAATGGTAGCACAACTGCGAAATGCTCAGAAATAAACACTGTCACCACTCCCCTCAATGGCCAAAAACCAACCACTTCAACTCGGCCCCAAGCACGAAATTTCCATCCTCTTTACATGAGTCTCTCTCAAGCTTTGAAAATGCTATGAGAAAAAAGGGTACCTAGAACTCCTAGAACCCCGACCCCTTCCAAATCCTCTTCCACCAAGATATGACCTAGCTAAATACTATGCCTATCATCAACAGTATGGCCATGATACAAACCGCTGCATCCGGTTCCATCATAAGATTTAGGATCTTATTGACAAAGAGATCATGGCTCCACCAAAAGGACCTCAGGCCACCCCTAACCTATTACCTCCACATCTCAATCTAATCCATACACTACCATCTACCTACAACCTCAACATATACATCACCCTAACTTATTTACCCAAGCCTAAGGTGTTCATTCCAGAAATCATGGACGTGTATGATGGATGCACTTGAACGCCAATCATCTCAAACCGATGAAGCCACTACTTCTGAGCTAATAAGCATGATTGAAGATTTTCAAAGAACTGTGGCAGATCTAGCCTTTGGGATATTGGCTCCGTCATCGACCACATCACATACCAGGAATTTCATGTCAAAAGGCTCCCCAATCGTGGGACGGGCTGCATTTGAAGAAAGCCAATCCCTTGGCAAAGTGGAGGCAAATGGCAAGAACAAGGTAGGGGCAGGTATTGGTCCCTATGAACATCTTCAGTGGGCTGTTGAGGCTTTGAAAGCCGAAAGGCTGAACAAATAGCAAGTGCTCACAGTTGTTGCAAAAACTGTGGATGACACTTTTGCCACTCAGGGTGAGAGCATTCTAAATCAAGAGACAAGCCGGGAAAAGGGATGTCGTACCAAAAACGCCCCTTTCAGCTCCAATCCCACACCCATAAGAGATCATCAAAGCCAGTCAACACCTGCCAAGCCCTCTGTCAAGTCTGTCAGAACTGGTAACTGCACCTTCAATCCCTTCTACATGACCTTGTCCAAAGCTCTCCAAATCCTTATAGGACAAGGCCATCTCAAACCCCTTGACCCTCAACCTCTCCCAGATCCCCTTCCAGCCAGGCATAATGCTGCCAAGTATTGTGCCTTCCATCAACAAACCGGTCATGATATTGACAGTTGTTATCGTCTTCGCTACGAAGTTCAAGATCTGATTGACAACAAGGTCATCGTTGCACCAGGTCCTGCAAAGTTTATCGGCACTAGATCAATGAACTAGAGGGAAAATATGACTATGTGATTGGGGAGGAAGTGCTCATTTTACTCCAGATATGGTGGATGGCACGCATTGTTTTGAGCAATTTGCAAATGTTGTTTATTTTACTTTTTGACTTGGGTATTGGGTCAGTCTTGTTCTGTTGTTTTGAGTCAGTCTTGTTGTATCGAGTCTGTCTTGTTGTGTCGGAGGTTGGTGATTTCGGAGGTGTTAACTTGGACATTACTTCCCTGTTTGTTTTGTTTGTCTTTTTGCTCTTTCTTTTGAGTCTGTTTCTATCATGGAGCCAGAAGTTCTGAATGAAATGATTGTACATTTTCACCTACTTTTTTGTGCCTTTAAATCATTGCATTGACCTAAGTTTTTCAAAGCTTTTCTAACACTGTAATAAAAATAAAAAGAAAGGAATTCCTCAGGATTTGTAAAAATTTGATCAATGGAGAGAAAGAGAGGCATGCTAAGCCCTTAATGAATAAGATCATGCTTGTTAATGTGAGTACTGAGAAGGATCCTAGCTTGATTCAGATTGGTTCTGCATTGTCTTCAGAAGAGCACGAGCGACTAGTTGCTTTCTTAAAAGATTTCAAAAAATGTTTTGCGTGGTCCTACGAAGACATGCTTGGAATTGATCTTGAGCTTATACAGCATAGGATCACTCTCGGTCTTGAGACTCGACCTTTGCTTTCAAACCTTGAACTTTGATTCAAAATGTTCAACGATCAACCAAAATAGAAGGCTTGCATGGCCAGATTTGAAGCAGCACTTGAACTAGGGGTAATAAGGTCAGATGTCATCAGAGGAAGCTTGCTTGGCTGGATGAGAAATAGTCCTTGAACTAAGGGCAAAAAGGTCAGATATGCTTGAAGATTCAAAAGTGGGTCATTTCTCAAACCAATGGAGATCAACAAGAAAGCCAAATCCCAAAATCTGAGAGAAGAAAATTTTTGCTAAAGGATAATCGAGTTCCTATCCACAACACTAGGGATAAATTCAGACCCAATTGGATGGACCCTTACATCATCAAGACTACATCATCAATGAAAAGCAGCCATGCTCTTGGATTCAGATGGTTTAGAGATCCTACGATCGATCAACATGGACAAGTTAAACTTTTCTATCCTTGAGAGGCTCGCTGGGCCGAAAACTCGGAAGGGCAACCCAGGCGAAAGTTAGAGCAATAAAAAAAGAAAGAAAAAAAAAGAAAAAGAACAAAAATGAAAAAATGGAAACAAAGAAAAAAGAAATAGAAAAAAGAAAGAAAAGGAAAAGAACAAAATAGAACTCGCAAGGTTGAAAACTTGAAAGGGCGGCCTTAGCAAAAGTTAGAGCGCAAAAGGAGATTGTTAATACTCGAGTGCACCTTAACTCCGGAACTACGTATGGCTTGATTTCCATCTTTGGGATACGTAGGCAACTTCATCCTGAAGTTCGGTCCCAACCATTTTCAACCTGCTTGTCGCATCCATGTTGATTGGCTTATCTTTGTTCAAACTTGGCTATCCTATCCATGTGCAAATTGGCTCAGCTTCGTTCAAAATCAGACTGTCCTATTCCGTTTGAAAGATTCAGCTGCAAGACAATTCAAGTTCAGATCTGAGGTTGTGCATCTCAAGAGTTAATTCCACGTTGGTTGAGCAGTGGCCATATGCAAAAACAGTTTTGGGTTTTTTTTAATGAAGTTGACTAATTTTCTTGAAAATTATTCTTTTTTTTCCAAAACTAGACCATATCTTGGACCTAAAAAAGAAAAAAATTCAGTGCTCACAACCTGACTTACATGGTTTCAAATCAGAAAATCGAATAAGCATATTAATCAAACTCTTATGTCGGACAAAATTGTTTTAGCAGAAAGCCAAAAACAAAAAATGGTCGAAATAATGAACTAGGGGCAAAGTCAAGTCAGGGTTTCTATCTTTTCCCCATTATCAATGTACTCACAAGAAAGGGCACAACTGAAGTTAGCAACAGGGGGCCAAGTGCTTTCTCATCCTCCAAACAGTAAGGTATCAAGCCAAGTGCGAAGCACGAATTGGAATGGAGCAGGATATTCCACTCCCTCATCTGGATAGATTTGATCACATCCAAACTGGCTAAGGGCATCGTCAACAGATGTCAGTTGCAAATCTGCTCCACATCCAGTCATGCCACAACCCCCTTCTGTGGGAGAAGCTCACTAGTTGTGAGCGAAAGAAAAAGAATTTAGCAGAATACCAGGGGCAAGAGCCCACGACTTCCTGCGTATCCATCAACCACCCAGGGGAGGGATAATAAAAATAAGAGAGATTAAAGAATAGAGAGATGTGCGTTGTGAGGAAAAGTGAGGAAAGGACTTGCCAGAGAAATAGAGATTGAGTGCCATCGTGATGTGAGAATCACAAATAAGAAAGGGTGGGAAACAATACCCAAAGAAACAGGCTCCTCGTGAACTGAAAGGTCTCTCGCCATTGGAACACATTCGAGTGTTGTGTTTGTTGTTTTTGTTTGAGTTGATTCTTGTTTTGAGTAGTTTCGAGTGTCAATAGATGTGTTTAGGTTGTTTTACCTTCGTTTTCTCTTTGTTGAGTCGTGGTGTACTATAGTTAGTCGTAGGCTCAATACCCGGTTAAGAACTCATTTCTCAATTTCAATTTCAAAAATAAATCATTTTGTGCTCAAAGTGTTGTGCCATTCTCTACATTAGTACAAAACAGGATTCTTTCTTTCATAAACTGAAGGGTTCAACGCAGGTCATGTGAGAACAATAGAACAAGGACCTATCTGAAGCTATATAGGTTCCGGACTGCAAAGTAAAATAAATGAGGGAAAATCGGAGCATCTGAGCTTCTTTCAACTTCAGAAAATTCTGAGATTGCATTCCGGATGTACCTCCTCAGGCCTTGTCAATACTTCGAAGTATGAGTGTACCTCTACCTCTACCTCAAGCTCATGCTCAAGCTCAAGCCTGCTTCAAGCCAGAATGGCAATCAAAATGCTCTCCCTGAGCACCATTTCCCTGCCAAGGGCATCTTGGCTGTGTTTTGCAATGAGTTCCTAGGAGACCAACTGCGATGGTGGAAACTAGAGTTCGAATGGTGATGCCTAAAACACAAAGGTTTAGAATTTTTGAGACTAAAGTCTGGTTTAAATACCCAGGGGTGTATCCCTAGCTTGAAATCTGTTTGGCAGCCTCATAGATTGAGATAGCATGTGTGCGCCTCAATTCTGGATACTAAACCAACCTAGTCTGTCACCCCGTTAGAGAATAGGGAAAGTTGTGAATATGATCAAGAAGAAAAGCGGCATCCGTGGTTTCTACATGTAGAGGTTACCCCTTGTCAGCATTTGAGGGCCTTTGAACTGTGAGTTGAAGGTAAGAATTTGAAGAACACAAGAGGGAGATTCCCATCAGAGTAGAGCGGTTCATCGCCACTCACACCATGAGGTACTTTCGAGAGCGTCGCTTTGTTTATTTATTGCATTATCTAAGCATCATACACTGCATTGCTCTTTTTGCATTTCTTCGCATCTTGCATTATCTTGTATTAGTTATCCTTTTACGCTGACCAGCGTTTAGGATTGTTGTCCCCCGAGACTTTTCTGAGGACCTCTTCTTACGATTTCTATGTGGTTTGAGTGTTTCTTTCCTCACACGATTTCAGTGTGTTTGGAATTTATCTCAAGACATGTGGAATGGGCCCCTGATTGGTTTTTCTTAGGACCTCTTCTCACGCTTTTAGCGTGATTTGAGTGTTCCTTTCCTCACACGATTTCAGTGTGTTTGGAATTTATCGATTTTCTTAGGACCTCTTCTCAGGATTTTAGCGTGGTTTGAGTGTTCTTTTCCTCACACAATTTTAGCGTGTTTGAAATTTATCTCAGAATGCGTGGAATGCACCCCTAAGGGCTTTCCCAGGACCTCTTCTCACGATTTTAACGTGGTTAGAGTGTTCTTTTCCCCACATGATTTCAGCGTGTTTGGAATTTATCTTAGGACACGTGGAATGTGCCCCTGATGGCTTTTCTTAGGACCTCTTCTCTCGATTTCAGCGTGGTTTGAGTGTTCCTTTCCTCACACAATTTTAGTGTGTTTGGAATTTATCTCAGGATTCGTGGAACACGCCCCTTAGGGCTTTTCTTAGGACCTCCTTTCATGATTTCAGCGTGGTTAGAGTGTTCCTTTCCTCACATGATTGCAGCGTGTTTGGAATTTTTCTTAGGACCTCTTCTCACGATTTCAGCGTGGTTTGAGTGTCCCATTCCTCATTCGATTTCAGTGTGTTTGGGATTTGTTCGACCTCTTCTCACGATTTCAGCATGGTTAGAGTGTTCCCTTCCTCACACGATTTCAGCGTGTTTGGGATTTGTTCGTCCTCCTCTCACGATACCAGCGTGGTTGGAGTATGTCACCCTTATTCATCTACTACATTGTCCATCTCATTCATTACATCATACTGTCCTTTCCATGTTAAGCTTGGTTTGGTATATGCCCATACTTTTTACGTTAAAACATAGCTCTGCATGTGTACGCGCCTATTCTGCAAGAATTATGTTCTGAAGGTTTTGACACCTTTTCTGTGTTAGACGTAGCTTGTTTTGTATCCATACCTTTTCTAGGTAAAATGTGGTTCAGTTTATGCCTTATTCACTACATCCATTGCATCTATTGCATCGTATTTTGTCTTGTTGCATTCAGCATTTAGGATCATTGTCTTTCCTCAGCAAATCATTCCTCACTTATATCATCCCACCCAATTATTTGTACTCTTTATCTTTCTACGAAAAACATAGCTCTGCATGTGCATGTGCCTATTCCACAAGAATTGTGGTTAGAGTGCTCCGGCACCTTTTCTATATAAAACGTAGTTTGATTTTGCATCTCCATCCCTTTATGTTATTTGTGTGGTTTTGCACTGCTTGTGGTTTGATTATTTCGTTACATTGTATATCATTTGCATGATTTTATTGCATTGTGTATCATTTGCATCCTGCCCCTAAACTACGCTGGTTTGATTCCTTGCAAAGGGATACATAGGCAACCCTCAGGTTCAACCAACTGCATCTGCATTTTGTTTGTTTGCCAAAGTCTTATGGCCTTGTCAAAATGGGTCGTCTTCAGGCTTTGACATTCACTCACACCATTTCATGACTTTGAGCTCTGTCAAATAGGGGTAACTGTAGACACCCTATTTTTGACTACCCTTAAGACTTGGGCGCCGCAAGTTGATCACTCGATGATGAAAGTTATGCTGTGCAAAAGTTTGATTTCTTTAGCAAGAAGAGCTCTAAATCCCAACCTTACACCCCTTTTTGGACCAAAACTATTTTGACCAAAAATTTTTTTGGACCTCAAAACCCTTTCTTTCAAAATATTTTTGAAAAGTTTCTACGATATTCCGAGGCTCACATTTCGTGAAATGTTACACTTTTCGATAAACCGAGCAATGACAAAGTGGAAATAAATCAAAGAGAGGTGAACTCTTTCAAAAATCTTTTTAAACATCTTATTTAGAGGTTTGGAGTTGAAGAAAATTGGAGGAGAGGGAAGAAACCTAGTTGGGAAAGAAGTTGGGCATAAACCATTAAGAGAGAACCAGGCAGCCTTCACTAAATTAGGTCTATCCTTTTGTACACTTAGACTTTAGTTTTGAGGCCACCATCATTAGAAATTGGACTTCCGGGGCTTCATTTAAGACTCAAGAATCTCCTAAAGCCGAGTCCGGATGAGGGAGATATGGCCGTGTGAAGTTAGGCATCAATTCGATTAAGACAAAACTGAGTAACCTTCACTAAAATAGGCATATCTCTTAGCACACTTATAATTTTGATGTGAGTCCACTTCCATTGGAAAGTAGACTTCCGGGGCTTCAATTTAGACTCAAGAATGATCTGCAAAGGAGTTCGGATGAAGGAGATATGCCCATTTAAAGTTGGACCTAGAAGCAGATTTTTGATGGCCGACCGGCCACCATTGATGGCAGACAATTCACACTTCTAGCCGGTCGGCAACTAGTGAAAAAACCTAGATATTTTTGGCTAACTGTCCCCCACAAGCTCTAGCTATTCAAGGCCTGATATTTTTGACCTGTTAGGCTATATTTCTATATATACCAGGCCAAACCTCTTGATTTAAGGTTCAAAAAAATTCCAAAATCTCCAATTCTGGGAATTCTCTCTCTATCTTTATCTTGCAACCTATACACCCTCTCTCTACACTTCCTAAACTAATATTGGAGCTCTCCTTGTTGAGATTATTGAGTCCAAATTTCAGCCCTTGAGAGTGAGAATTTGTTGGTTTGTGAACAAAAGTGTTGTTCCTCTTCAAGAGGTATAATTTTGAGCACCTTTGTATTACTTCTTTTCTATCTTTTCTGGCTGATTTAGAAGTGTTTTTCGACTATTTTTATGGGCTAAAGCTTGTGGTTTAAGGCTATTAAAGGTTAAGGGGTTAATTACCCTTCTTTGAACCTTGTTCTCTAAGCCTTTACACTTGTGTTTCTATTATTTTCTCAAATTTTTTTGAGTTTTTTACCACTGATTTTTAGAGGTTTTCAGAGGCTAAAAATGTTGTTTTGAGGTCCCAAAAGTGGAGGGGTTAGCCACCCCTCTTTATGCTTGTTTACTAGTTCAAAAGCTCCATGTTTTAGCTACTTTTGTCTTCATTCCAGCATGTTTTCCAACTGATTTTGGGCTATAAAAACTCTGTGTTTTTGGGCTGAAGCTTGGGTTCTAAGGACATTAAAGGTTGAGGGGTTGATAGGCCTTCTTTGTACCTTCTTTTAGAGGCCTTTGCCCTTGTGTTTCCCATCCTTTTACTATCTTTTTCCAAGCTTTTAAACACTGAATTTCATAGTATTTTCAATGGTAAAAATCATGTTTTGAAGTTCAAATTTGGACGGGTTGGCCTCATCTCCTTGTGTCTTGTTTGCTAGCCTAGTTAGCTCTACTTGTTAGCCAATTTTTCTAACCATTTCTAGTTTAATTCCAGCACGTTTTAGACTTTATTTTGAACTGTTTTGACTCTATTTTTGGCTGTTTAGTGCATTTGAGTCTTGTATTGCATGGTTATAGTGTAAGTCTCCTCACAAGCTTGGTGTTTTAGACCTTTAGCCACCATTGGTTTGAGTTGATTGCATGTTTTAGTGCTTTTTCTTACCTAATTTCAGCACTTACAATCTCTGCAATCTCCCTCATTTCTTCACTTTTTCATTTGCTTTGAGGGTTGTTTCAACCTTAGGGTTGTTTAAGCTTGAGATTGAGGGTCATGCTTAATGGTTTAATCCTCTTTTGGGGGTTCATTACCAATGGCATGACACCTCTCTCTTGCCTTAAACTACCCCTTGTTTGACCCTTCCTTCTCTTTAGAGAACTTCTCACCAATGGACTTAATTGGTTAAAGAATGGTTGGTAATCTAAAATGAGTACATAAAAGTAGAAACTAAAAGTGTGCAAGATAAAAAATTAGTTTTGTTTTGATGTGTTCAATTGGACGTTAATTGAACACAAGGAGAATTGAGACATTTCATACTCAAAGTAATGAGATGTGTCAAGTTTCCTAGGTCTCCATTGCCCTTGATCATGCATGATAGGGTGATGGTCATTTTGGTCTTGTTTGTACATTTATTGAACTTGTACAACTTGGTTCTTTGGCCATCATGCAATAAAATGGCTTGGTTGATGGTTTGAGAGCTAAGTGTATCTCTCCTTTGAGCTTGTTTCGATGATAAGGAGCAATATACAGTACAAACAGCCCTTGAGGAATACACTGTTTTGCTCTGTTTACTCTCTGTTTCAGCAAGGAAGTCCAGGTCAGCAGTGGCCGACAACCACCACCAGTAGCCGACCGGCCACCATTGGTAGCCGACCGGTTCCTTGTCGGCCATCCATGAAAGTTGAGCAGTGTGTTGGTAAGGTGGAGCAGAGTTGTTCTGGAAGTAGACAGTAGTGTTAGTGTTCAAATGTGCAAATAGAGCCCTACAGCAGCAAAATAATGGCTTTTCGAGTGGAAATCGAGCACGTGCATGAGCCTCCCTTGCATTCCAATTAAGCTTATTTAACATTTAAATATTTAGCTCAAATATGTGTTGTAATTAATTAGTTGTAGCTAATTAAGAGTTGTAATTAATTAGTTAGTTTAACTAGTTATTCGATTTCATTTTGTAATTAGTTAACTAGAATGGTTAATTAATTCAAGTTTTGTAATAATTAATTAGCTTAGAATAGTTAGTTAATTCATTTTAAGTGTTGTAATAATTAGTTAAGTAGTGTAGCATTGCTAGTTTCATTCGGACCCTGCTTCGCGAGGGCGTAATGTTGTAATAAGTGTGTGTGCATGCATGTATGTGTTCCAACCCCACGTCTTTCTCCCTTTTATTAACCCACTTTTGATGGTTAGATTAGGGACATGTTCAATTAGCATACCTTATGCTTGCATCCATTCATCTTGTCTTGCATGCACCGAGGCTCAGCACATCATTCAAACTGCATTGTTGTTTAAATACTTCTTTAACTACATGTTTAACCGCATGTTATCAAATTGGTTTATATGCCATATTAGTAGCCGAGCCTATTAATTTCATTCTTCGCATGTGTTGCATTAGTCATAATTATATAGTTAGGAATCATGCATATTTTTCTAACTCATATTTTCTTTGCTTGCAGTGCTAGGTGAGTTTTACGATTTAGCATACTTGCATGAGTGTGAATATTGCCATGATTAGCATGCTTGCCATGAGGCTATGTGCTTAAATGCTAAACTTCTTGAATGTCTGTGGATGAAGACTTATTGTTTGAATTGGAACGATTCAACGAATGTATGTTTTAAGCCCACTTTGTTGAGTGGCAAACCCGTTTTAAGCCCACTATGTTTGGTGGCAAATCCACAAACTTTAAGTCCACTTAAGGTGGCAAATTCAAACCATTTTTACAAACAAACATGAGTTGAATTGTTCCAACTTGAGCAAACTAGTCTATACTTGTTTGTGCGCATCACATAGTAAGGTTAGCTTAATAACCAGAACAAGAGCACATAATGTTTATAAAAATCATATCATGATTAGTAGATGCCAATCTTTGATCGGGTGAGCGGGGGTGCTCAATTCATGACCGTCCCCCTTCGAACCTAAGTTCCCGAGCCGAGGCAACTTTGGTGGACGGACACGTGGCCTTTGGCACGATCCAGGGTTTTCTAAATTTTCCCAAACAAAAAAAAAAAAAATATTTAGGTGGCGACTCTGTATCTAGCAAAGCAGTCTAATTTTGGCATTTTTTATTCTAAAATCGATTTTCCAAAATGATTTGCCAAATTTGGACTCTTCGGTGTTTATGAGTTTCACATTGCACTTGTGAGATTAGATTCAGAACCGCGGGAATCTGAACTGTAGGGATTTCTTTCAAACTTCTGAAAGGGGGCGCAAAAAAGGCTAGCCATAGTGCGTTACAACTTTATATAGATTACCAGAAGTTGAACATGGTAACTGTTAAGAACAAATACACAATGCCTCGCATAGATGATTTGTTTGACCAGTTGAAGGGGTCTTGTTGTTTCTCTAGGATATACTTGAGGTCGGGTTATCACCAGTTGAGGGTAAGAAAGGAAGATATCCAGAAGACGACATTCTGTACACGGTATGGCCATTATGAGTTCCTAGTGATGCATTTTGGGCTGACCAATGCGCCAGCCGTGTTTATGGATCTAATGAATCAAATATTCCATGAGTTTTTAGATCGTTTCTGTAGACACCCCATTTTTGACCGACCTTAAGACTCAGACGTCACCGATTGAGCACTTGGTGATGTTGCATATTGTGCTTGTTCTGAGGTTGCGGAATTTTGGCTGCGAGCCTTGCCTCTAGACTTCCGGACTCTTTTGTGCTTTGCCTCGGTTTGCGAACCAAGCCCTGTTTTCTTTGTTTTCTCTTCCCGAAAGGAGGGAGAGGTCTCATAAATCATCTCTCAGTGGCCGCAGGCTACGCTTCGTGGTCGTAGGCCATTTTTTCCATTTGGAGCCCGATTTCTGGTTTTTCGGAGCCGTCGGCCGTGTGCCTCGGTTCGGGACCGCTTAACCACCTCCGCTTGCTCCGATTTTTGGCACACACCTTATTTCCTCCCTTTTGAGGGACACTGTGGTCCGAGAGACCAACTTCGTGGTCGAACGCCATTTCCAGTGCCTAACAGCCTATTTTCGGGGCCCCAAACTGCGTGTTTCGGCCCCTAAACCTCCGTTTTGCATCCGTCTTGGTTCATTTTTGGTGGAGACCTTATTTTCATTGTTAGAAAGGTTGTAGGAGAGTGGGAGGCCAGCAATTTTTTTGAAAAAACCAGCTTTTTTTGGTCAAAAGTGATTCAGCTTGAATCTGGGAAGGAGGAAAACATCTGCGCGGCTTCACCGAAACGGGCATAACTCTTTGCACAGGAGGAATTAAGATATGAGGCCACCACCATTGGAAAGATTACTTCCGGGGCTTCATTTTTTACTCAAGAATCTCCTAGAGCCAAGTCCGGGTGGAGGAGATATGGTTGGTAATCTGCGCGGCTTCACCAAAACGGGCATAATTTTTTGCACAGGAGGAATTTTGATGCACGGTTTGCGGCATTGGAAAGCTAACTTCTGGGGCTTCATCCTAGGGGGTGGCCGGCCACCTTGACCCTTTTGACCTGGTCGGCCGGCCACCTAAACTGGTCGGCCGGCCACCTGAACCTTTTGCACTTGGCCGACCATTTTTCTCTCTCCAAGTGTATTACAGCTGTGCCAGCTATTTCCCCCCAGACCCCTGTCCGAGGGTTTGCCCTTTTGGGGGGGAAATTTGAATTTGTTTTTCCCCCCCTTTCCTTCACTCCTCTCCTTCTATAAAGCCAGCACCCTACACCATTTTTGAAGGGTTAGGAAATCAGCCAAGGCTCTCCCTCCTTCACCCACCATTTTCACTATTCCAAGCTCCAAAACCCTAGTTTCTTGCACCATTTACACACCAACCCATAGCACAACACCTCCATCCTCCATTCCAACACTTTGAGGCTGATTTTCAGAGGCTAGGAGCTCATCTTCTTGGACCAAAAACTGCTGGAAAGTTGTGCTACAAGGGTAAGCTCCTATTTTCCCTTTTTTTGCACTACTTTGTCCTATATCTTAGCTCCTTTTGCTTACATTTTTGGGCTTCTACCTAAACTAAAAATAGTCCTATTTTGAGCTCATCTTCATGTTTGATCAAGAATGCTTTGCTGTTTGAGGTCTTCTGCTACCTCTTGTCTTCTATCTCTCTTTGTAGGCTTATTTTTGCATGACATTTTAGCCCTACTTGTGATTATTTTCGTGACTTTCCATAAACTGTAAAGTATCTTATTTTGAGCCCCTCTTCAACTTTGTTGAGGGCTCTTTGCTGTTTGAGGCCATCTACTACCTCTTGCCTTTTATCTCTCTTTTAGGGCCATTTTTGCATCATATTTTAGCCTTACTTGTGAGCATATTTGAGATTTTTCATAAACTGTAAAGTATCTTTTTTTGAGCCCCTCTTCAACTTTGTTGAAGGAATCTTTGCTGTTTGAGGTCTTTTTCTTCCCTGTTTGTTCATCCTCTCTTTTAGGGCTGTTTTTGCATGATATATTAGCCCTATTTGTGAGCCTTTTTGGACCTCGGCCTAAACTGAAAAAAGTCTTGTTTTGACATCATCTCCATGTTTGATTAAGGTCTATTCTCTGTTTGGAGTCATCTTCCACTATGCATGCTTCATTCTTTCATGATTAGGGCTATGCATTAGAGCACTTGCATTGGCCATGGTTTGGCCTCTTAGCCACTGAAATCCAGTGGATTTTCAGTAGCTTAGGTGTATTCTTGAAGGCCAAAATCAGAGGGGGGTGACCCCCTCTCACCTTGTTTTGTTTGATAGTCTTTTTGGCCTTCCAAAGAGGCCCTATCTTGCATGCTTTGTTGACTGATTTCAGGGCTAATTTGATGAGTTTTACGACTATCATATTTGATTTCCAGAGTTTATTTTGCCATGCTAAGTGTCCTTGATGCATGTGCTTAATAACCCCTTGTATGCCCTTCCAAAGGAACCCCCTCATTTTTACATGTGTTGGCTGTATTTCAGAGGTTATTTGGGCATGTTTTGGCATGTTTTATTCACTGATTTTTGTTGGTTTGATGAGTTCTCACTTGCATGATATACATGCCATGTAAACCATGTTTGCTAGTCAAAATTGCATGCTATTTTAGTCCATCTTGCTAGCATCTTTTGGCCATGCTTTGAACTAGAAAAGTTCATTTTTTGGGACTTCCTTGGTTCTGTCTTCATGCTTCATGATCAAATAATGCATGCTTTGTATAGCTATAGGTCAATGCATGTGCCTAGTTTTGTGTTTCGGGACCATTCCATGCATTGGGTGCCATGTTTCCATGTTTCGGGATCATTTTGCATCACATTTCAGCGCTGGAACTTGCATGTTTGTATGCCATATTTCATGCCTTGCCATGCCTTGTTAGAGTGGCATTTGTGCCTTAGGATCGGTCCTCGGTTTGCGTGCATGTGTGCACACATCTCGAGTGTCTCATTTTTATCTCATGGCCACTGATGTTGAGTGTGGCTGAGGTCCACTCATATTGGTGTAAGTCCATCATACATTGCGTATGCCATTTCATTTCATAGCATTGCGTATGCTAGGTTGTATGTTAGAGCATCGTGTATGCCGTGTTACATCGTGCATTGTGTATGCCATTTCATAGCATTGTGTATGCTAGGTTGTATATTAGTTGCATTCATGCATGCCATGCATATTGCATTGTGTTTGGGATAGGAGTTAGCCCGAACACGGGAAACGAGGGACGTTTCGTACTTCGAGTGACGGAACGTGTCTCAATTCCCAGTCACCGACACTCCGGATCATCCATAATGGAGTCTTGGTCTTGTTGTGTTTATGTGTGCATTCATTTCATATTAAGGCGTGCAATTTGACTCCTCGGCCATCATGCATCGATATGCGTGATTGGTGGCACGAGGATCGAGGACTACACTCCCTGAAGAGTAGTCAAGCATACATATGTGAAAATACATTACCATGCCCCTTTCCTGCTCTATGTTGCAGCAAATCAGAAACCGGCAGTCTTTTGGGGCTTCGCGCAATATTCCGGGCTTAATTGTAAACAGAGGCTAATTGGGGCGTCGCAATGAATTTCCGCGCCAGGCAACCCGAACATGCATCATTCATCATCCGGAGCAGACTCGAGGCGGTCCCTAGCTTGCATGCTAATTTACTGCTTTCCTAGATTAATTTGTTAATTAATTAGGGTTTTGTGTTTATTCGGACTGTACTATTCATTCGGACCGTACTATTCATTTGGGACTGTATTATTTATTCGGACCCTCCGAGTGAGGGCACAATTGTAATAAGTGTGCGTGCGTGTGATGTATGTCTTCCAACCCCACGTCTTTCTCCCTTTTATTTACCAGCTTATGATGGTTAGATTAGGGCATGTTTCAATTAGCATACAGTATGATAGCATGTTTGCATTCATTCATCTGTCTTGCATGCACCGGGCTCGGTGTATCATACTAACTGCATTGTATTTCAACTCCGAGTTGAATACTTGTTAGTTGTAGCATTTCACATGCCATTTTTAGAATAGCTGAGCCTGCTATAGTTGCATTTTTGCATGTGTTGCATTAGGCATCTCTATATAGTTAGGATCATGCATGGATTTCTAACATAGTTTCTGTCTTGGCTTGGAGTACTGGGTAAGTTTTATACTTTAGCATCCTTGCATGTGTGTGAGTGACTGCCATGATAGCATGCTTACCATGAGGCTATATGCTTATGTGATATAACTGCCTGAATGCCTATGGGTGAAGGTTGGGTTATTTGGATTGGAACAATGCATTGACTGTGAGTTTTAAGCCCACTAGATAGTGGCAAAACCATGTTTTCTAAGCCCACCCAAGGGTGGCAAAATCTGCATTTTAAGCTTATTTGCGAGTAGCAAAACATCTTTCAAAAACAAACATGAAATGTTTTGTTCCAATTCAGGCAATCCAGTCTATACTTGTATGCTATGCGCATCACATACTAAATCTAGGCTAATAACCGGAATAAGAATGCATAAGGTTTTCAAAACTCGATATCATGGTTAGTAGAGGCCAATCTTTGATCGGGCAAACGGGGGTGCTCACGAAGTGACCTTCCCCAATCGTACCCAAATTCCCGAGCCAAGGCAACTTTGGTGATGACGAACACGTGGCCTTAGGCACGAGTCAGGGTTTCCTAAATTTTCCAAAATAAAATATTTAGGTGGCGACTCTGTATCTGGCAAAGCAGTCCATGTTTGGCACTTCTTTCAAAAATCTGTTTTCTCAAAACGATTTACTGAATTTGGACTCTTTGGTTCAGATTAAGAACCGCGACAATTTGAGTCCTGAACTGTAGTGAGCCCAAAATGAACGGAACGGGAGTCATTCCTTCCGGGGCGTTCGGGGACGTCTAAAATTTCATAGTCATCTTCCTTGATGACATTCTGATTTACTTACCCTCCGAGGAGAAACACGAGGAACACTTGCGAGTTGTGTTTGAGTTTCTTAGAGCCCACAAATTGTATGCTAAGTTCGGGAAGTGTGCATTCTGGTTAAAAGAAGTTAAGTTCTTAGGCCACGTAGTATCCGGGGAATGAGTGACTGTAGACTCTTCCAAGATAGAAGTAGTGCAAGATTGGGAACAATCCAAGAATGCCTTTGAGATCCGTAATTTCTTGGGTTGGCCGGGTATTATCGTTGGTTTGTGAAAGACTTCTCTAAGTTAGCCTCACCCTTGACTAGACTAACGAGAAAGGGAATTAAGTTTATGTGGAATGAGACTTGTGAAAAGTCTTTTCAAGAGCTTAAGGTTAAACTTACCACTGCTCCAGTGTTGATTATTCTAGAGAGGGGTTTGGGTTAATCTATGTATTGTGATGCTTCACAGGAAGGTTTGGGTTGTGTTTGACGCAAGAGGGAAAGGTAGTAGCTTATGGCTCACGTCAGTTGAAAACACATAAGAGGAACTACCCTACCGATGAGAGGAACTACCCTACCCATGATTTAGAATTAGTAGCTGTGATCTTCACTTTGAAAATTTTGAGGCATTACCTTTACGGTGAAAAGTTTGAGGTGTTTTCTGATCACAAGAGTCTAAAGTACCTGTTTTCACTGAAGGATCTAAATTTGAGGCAGATGAGGTGGATGGGGTTTATGGAAGACTGACATTGAGTTGCACTATCATCCAAGGAAAGTCAATGTAGTGGCTGATGCCTTGAGTAGAAAGTCCTTTAGTAGTGTAGCGAGTATTGTCATCCGAGAATGGGAGATGTTGGGTGCTATTAGCGAGTTTGACTTACATCTTGGGGAGTCCATTGAGTCAGCAGCCTTGTTTTCGGTAATTGCACAACTTACACTTGTGAGCCGAGTTATAGAACTACAGAAGGGTGACCTTGAGGTAAAAACCTTTCGAGAGAAGATCTCCAGTTGAAAGGTAGAAAAAGGCTTCAACGTGTACTCTGACTCGAGTGTTAGATACCTTGACCGTCTTTTCATATCGGAGTCTTGTCGAGAGGAGGTACTTCGAGAGTTTCACCATTCATGCCTTGCGGTGCATCCGAGAAGCACAAAGATGTATCCTGACCGTAGTTGTTAGTTTTGGTGGAAGGGGATGAAAAAGGACGTAGCCATGTTCATATCGAAGTGCCTTAGTTGTCAACAAGTGAAGGCCGAGCATCAGAGACCAACGGGTTTGTTGCAACCCTTGCCTATAGCCGAGTGGAAATGGGAACATATCATGATGGATTTTGTTGTGGGTCTTCCGAGGACTCAACAGGGTAATGATGCCATTTGGGTGATAGTTGACCGATTGACCAAGTCAGCGCACTTTGTACCTATGCGCACGAGTGACTCGGTAGATTATCTAGTTGACCTTTACATTAGGGACATAGTTCGATTTCATGGGTCCATGTGACTATTGTTTCAAGCTCGGTCGTGGCAGAGCCTGCAGAATGCCTTGGGCACTAGGTTGA
Source organism: Camellia japonica (assembly GCA_030407325.1). NCBI lineage: Eukaryota > Viridiplantae > Streptophyta > Magnoliopsida > Ericales > Theaceae > Camellia > Camellia japonica. The sequence continues at coordinate 12,048,691 of JAPPVO010000059.1, forward strand.
CTTTCAGTACCGCCTATCATGCTCAGATTGATGAACAGTCCGAACATACTATTCAGATCCTTGAGGATATGCTTCGAGATTGTGTCCTTGATTTAAGAAGTCGTGGGAGAGGCACTTGCCCTTGGTGGAGTTTGCTTACAACAATAGCTTCCAGTTGAGTATTGACATGGCACTGTTTGAGACCTTGTATGGCCGACTGTGTAGGTCCCCAATGTATTGGGCTGAGGTGGGTGATGCACCTATGTTGGGTCCAAAGTTAGTCTGAGAAATGACAAAGAAAATTTCACTTATCGGTAAGAGGTTGGTCACGACTCAGAATGTCGGAAGGGCTATGCAGACTGTAGGAGGAAACTGTTGTCCTTTGAGGTGGGAGATCACGTCTTCCTGAAGATATCACCTAGGTGGGGTTTGATGAGGATTGGAAAGAGCGAGAAGTTGTCTCCTTAGGTTTATTGGGCCTTTTAAGATCCTAGAGCGGATTTGGGAGATAGCTTATCATTTGGCCTTACTGCCACAGCTTTTTCAAGATGCATGATGTGTTCCATATCTGTATGCTTCGGAAGTATGAGTCGGATCCTTCACATTTGTTAGATTGGACTAAGTTAGAGGTTGACGAGGATGCCTCGTATGAGGAGAGACCAGTTAGAGTTTTAGATACTCTAGACCAAGTTTTTCGAGACAAGACGATTCCTTTGGTAAATGTGTTGTGGAAACACCACGGGGTTGAGGAGGCCACTTGGGAGCGTGAGACAAACGTCCGTGAGAAATATCCGGACTTGTTTATTGATGTTTGAACATACATTGAGACTTTGTTATGTTAATGTAATATAAACATTGTATATGTTTTGAAAATATGAATCGTATATTCAATAATGAACATATATTTATCTTGTTGATGAGGATAGATGATCGGTGGATGGGTAATGGTGATGGTTTGAAATTATTATCAATGTTGTAATTGGTCAAAACATGGTTTTAAATCTTTGGTTTAAATTTCAAGGACGAAATTCTTTAAAGGGGGGACGTTATAGCGTTTCTGGTTTAAACCTGACCCATTTGACTTTTGGATTCAGGTTTCGTTTCCTTATATAGTTGTTCTTGCCTTATTTCCCACTATTTTTCCTTGAGTTAGCCTATTGGGTTGTGTTGATTGCGTTTGGAATAGGTTGGTAGCTTGTTTTTTAAACTTTTGTTGCCTAGATTTTTGTTCCTTCACTCGAGCGAAGCTTTTTGTGCTTGAGCGGTCTTTGTGAACATCAAGTATTTTTGCAAGTTTGCAAAACTACTGAGAGTTATATTCTTCGCTCAAGCGAAGCTTCTTACGCTCGAGCGACGACTTTTACCTGCAAAACTACTGGAAGTGTGTATTCTGCGCTCGAGCGAAGCTTCTTGCACTCAAGTGGAACAACTTATTATGTCTAGTCACTCGAGCGACACATCTTGCGCTCGAGGGAACTATGCATATATCAGTTCGTAAAAACACTTTTCTGAGTCACTTTTTCACCTCTCTCTCTCTCTCTATCATTTCAAAACCCTAATATCTCTCTCTCTAAAACTCATTTCTTTCCCTTAAATACACCTAGATCCATCGATCTTTTCACCCGTGTGCCTTTGTTAAAAAGGTAGAGCTTGACAAGGTCTTCGTTCTAATTAGAGCAAAGTTGAATTTCAGCATCTTTGAGTCTCCATCCCTCCTTCAATCATCTTCTAAGCTTGAGGTAGGGATATTTCCGCTCTTTCTATAAGTTTTAACTTAGTTATTTGTTATTTCTAAACCATATTGAGATTTTTGGGAGATGTGGAATAATCTAGGGTTTTGAATAAAAATCAAAAGAGGGGTTTTTCAAATGGATCCTTGAAAATGATTTTGTTATGGAAGATGATGTTGAGTTGAGGATGAATCGTTGATTTTGAATGTTGAAATTGATTTTGGAAAGAAAATGGATTTTGTCCTAAATGCCTCAAATGTTGATTTTATATTAATTATGATATTGATATTGGAATTGTGAAATTGGACTGATATTGATGAGAATGTTGGAGTTAGATATGTATTATCACCCACCTCTTGAAAATTTGGAGATTTTATCTTTATTAGTAATTGTTTATCTGTTTAGAAAAAATTGTTTTGGGCTATCGGTGGAGGATATCTATGAGTGTTGTAGAAATTGCATGTGAATTAAGAGAATTGAAACTATTTTTCTCATTCATTTGCATTGAGCATTATCTCACACTTATACATTGGAAATGTTACTGTTTTGAGAAAATTGGTGAATCTAGGAAAGGAATTGTTGTTATATTAAATAAGTTGGCATATGTGTCTAAGGTGAAAGTCCTGAAAACCGCACGTATACATGGGTGCCAATCCCGTGGATGAAATTTTTGTGAAATGGCAATAGTAGTACTTGTATAGCCTACGTTTACATGAGTCCTGATTTACGATTTCCTCCGAACAAAATTTTCGAGAAAAGTTGTATTGTTTTGAAATTCCCCGAGTGTGATTCACTACCTTGTTTTCTATTGTAAAGGAAATGATTTATGAACCGTGATATTGACTTGGTATTGCATGGTTTTGGAAAGAGATATAAAATGCTTTGACACGTGCATTGCATATACATTCACCTTATAACTTTCTTAAGATACATATATTGTGTTGGATTATTTCTACTGGGTTTTGGCTCACCCTCTGTAGGAAAAACATTTCAAGTGCTGATGATATGCCTCTGCCAAGGCAATAGCTTGGGAGGACTTGGAGCGAGAGCTTCTTTTGTGTATTTACTATGTGTACTTTTGTACAAGCCAATGATTTTATTTGTATTAAGCTTAAGACTCACTTTTGATGTAACCAAGTATTGACTTGGAAAGGTGTAAGCCATTAGGGTATATGGTTATTTGTTTAGCCTTTATTTCTTTTCACTGTCTTGTAACAGATGTTGTAGATTCAAGATGTACTATTTATGAATGTATATCGCATGTGTCATCTTTTGTATATCAAACTCTGATTAATGAAAGCTTATCATTTCATTTATGTTGCTATTTATTAGTTGTTACGAGATGGGTATATTGTGTTTATTTCGGGGCGTTACAGTGCTGTTATAAATTTTTGGGAACAAACTTATGCGTTTTTTTTGTAAACTTACATATTTTTGTGAAATCAGTTGTGTGCTTTATAAAAACTTACGTATTTTGTGTTATTTTAAATTTTTGTGAACAAGCTTACGCATTTTTGTGTTCAGTTAAGCATTTTTGTGAAATCATTTACGTGATTTGTGAAATCTTATACATATTTGTGTTCTAAAATTTTTAGAGCAAACTTATGCGTTTTTGTAGTTACTTAGGCATTTTTGTAAATTCACTTACGTGATTTGTGAAAACTTACGTCTTTTGTGTTGTTCTAAATTTGTGAGAACAAACTTACTCATTTTTGTGAAAACTTACACATTTTTGTGAAATTACTTATGTAATTTGTGAAAACTTACGCATTTTGTGTTGTTCTAAATTTTTTGAAACAAACTTATACATTTTTGTGAAATTACTTACATGATTTGTGAAAACTTGTGCATTTTGTGTTAGTCTAAATTTTTGGCTACGAACTTACGCATCTTTGTGTTCAGTTACGTATTTTTGTGAGATCAGTTACATGATTTGTGAAAATTTATGCAATTTGTGTTATTCTAAATTTTGAGAACAAACTTATGTGTTTTTGTGTTTAGTTACGCATTTTTGTGAAATCACTTACGTGATTTGTGAAAACTTATGTAATTTGTGTTGTTCTAAATTTTTAGGAATAAACTTACGTGTTTTTTGTGTAAACGTACGCATTTTTATGAAATCATTTATGTGATTTGTGAAAATTTACACATTTTGTGTTGTTCTAAATTTTTCAGAACAAACTTACGCATTTTTCTGTTCAGTTACATATTTTTGTGAAATCTTACACATATTTGTGTTGTTCTAAATTATTTGGAACAAACTTACGCGTTTTTATCACTTACATGTTTTGTGAAAACTAACGTATTTTGTATTGTTCCAAATTTTGGGGAATTAACTTACGCTTTTTTTGTGAAAATTTATACATTTTTATGAAAATATTTACACGTATATAATGTAATATATTATTTCAATATGTTTACGTGTAAGTTGACCTGTTTAGCAAGTCAACAATGTATAAATTTTGACACAAAAATGTAGAAGTTTTAACACAAATGTATATATCCCAAACAATAAAAATATATGAGGATTCATATAGGCCTTGCATACCATATATGCAAGGCATACCTAAGAATTGTCCAACCGTAAAGCTCAAGTTTATCACAAAATTAGTATTAGGTATGAAGTGTTCAAATTTGACATAAGAAAGTTATCTTGTTCTGAATCAATGCATTACACCTCATAAAAATAAAAAAATAAAAATTACCAGTAAAATTTCAAACATGAAATGTAAGAAAAAAATTAATTTGAATTATACATGTCAAACAGTAGAATTAATTACACTACAATGACTTAAATTCAACAGTGAGAAAATAAGCAGTATTATATTAAATTCAACAATCTAGTTCAAAAAATATATATATTAAATTCAACAATGACTTAAATTCATTTTTATTATATATTTTATATTTATTAATAACAGAATTTGGATTGTTCAAATTACTGTTCATACCTTAACCAAAATAAAATTTATATTGCTTAAACTTCTAAAAAATTTCAAGTTGGACACGAGGTATTCGGTATGGATCTACCAATTTTTTCTTCTTTCTTCTTTCTATTTTTTCGTGGTAATAGATCTAGGAATTTCAAAAATCATTACCCCCCCCCCAGCACAATCACTCTAATTTCACTGCAAATTACTCCAAATTTATAGAGTTAACTAACTTTAGAGACACTAACAATAATAGTCCGCCTCACCTTAAGTGATGATATAAAACCCATAATGATTATAAGTAATAAATTTTAAAAAATAGAATAATTTAGCTAATGTGGTATATTGGAATGGCAATACACAGGGTCACCTCATTAATGTTTTTCAGTTAGAAATGAAAGTGCCAAAGCAATAATCTAAACTGGTTCACATACAGTTTTTGCAGAAATGGCCGAGCAAGAAAGAGTTGGAGGCAAAACCATAAATATATTTAAAACTTACCGAATGAAGTAGCATACATATAAACTGAATTGATTGTTCATCAAGTTAATTTTAAGTTAAAGTAACACCATGGTGGTTGAAAAAGAGAAGCTCAAGTTGTTGTTGTCCATGTGTAAACCTGGCCTCCACTTGTGGCTCCTGCAAGCATCCCAATCTGGTAAGGGTGTGTATCAAAGCGGCATGGACTTCCAGACAAATTTGGGCTCTGTAAAGTCGCAACACATACTCTTCTAGCCGTGGAGATAACATCAACTCCTCTTTTCATATTACCAATGAAGAGATATGAATCATCCCAACCCCATATTGCTCTGCTTTTTCAACCAAAAGAAGAAGCTATATTAGCAATCAATAACATCTTACATAGATAGATACAAAGTTTTATATACAAATTTCTTGCGTTAAAATGAAGATCCAAAAGGTCGAGATTAATTTATCCTATTAAATCTTTTAATCACCAAAAGAACAACAAATCATGCACTAGTATTGGTTATTTTCACACTAAATACTCTTAGAATTTGTATTTTGAAATTTTCACAAAAAAGAAAAAGGGGTACAAAATCTATCCAACTCGACAGTTCAAGAATCATATGAATTGTAGTGTTAATCGAATTGTGAATCATAAGATTCATTGTCAATTCTATTCCAAAATAGATTCACCTATAGATTCGCATCCATCTATGCATGAATCATGAATCAAACCGTCAATTCTAACAACTACATGACAAAAGTGGGAACATGAACACATTGAGAACAAATAGGAGATAATATACATCTGCATGGGTAGGATGATGATTCATTTTCCATTTTATTCTTTCATTACAAACATGTAAGGCTAAATAGAAATGGTTATGAACAACCAGCATAAAAAAAATGTGAATGATTCATATCTAATTATATAATCTATACATGGATGTCTATTCTGAGCCTAATCTAAAAGTTCCGAGTCAAGGTAGATTTTGCAAAGTGAATCAGTTACAAAAGCACATAAATCCAGTTTAAGTTTAGATGAGAAAACACCCACAAATGTAAATCAGTTTTACCAAAGAACAGTGAGCTGATTGTTCCAGACCTAATCACAACAGCATGACAACATACAAAAAACTATACCTGAATGAAGAAATCCATCTGCCTGTCTTCAAAATCAGCTCCAGTCAGCAAGCCAACATTGTCATCAATACTGTGAAGAGATTGAAACCTCAAAGATCAGTAAGAGTGAGCCACCAAACTGATTATATATATTAAATTCAACAATGACTTAAATTCATTTTTATTATATTCCTATGACCACTTCCACAGTGATATGCAAGTTATTTTTGACGAAAATAAGATTTGATCATATAACATAATCTATATATACTAAAAACGAATTGGTAACTCAAATACTTTATGACTAAAGTGGAAGGGTTGACTAGTAACTATATGTTCTAAACAATTAATTAGTACCTCCATTAAAATGGTGGTAAATAGAAAGAGAAAACCTACCTAGAACCAAGAGCAAATAAGCCGAAGTGCAATTAGAAGTATCAACACATTTGTAGCTCATGTTGTGACGATCATGTTGTGACGATCACATTCGAACCATTGCTTTCAACAAATAAATTTGACTCTATAATTGGATTATTTTATTGTCTTCTTTAATAAGATATATTGTTACGCTGTTCATTCAGCCATTGATCTACCTCGCAAGTAAATCATTTCATTCATCAAAAAAACATATTTCTTCCTCTTTGATTATTTTCTGCTACTTGATCTCCAACTAGCAGTGGTAGTTGGTGACTTACTGAGCTGTCGAGCTTATCCCATCAATGAATTTGTTTGTTGATTTGGAATGAAAGCCAATACAATTTCGGATAATTAGATTAATCATTGATTACCGAATTTTTGGTGTTATTTTATATTATTTAATATTTGGAGACAATTGTAACTTGTAATTTTAAAAGACATAATTTATTAGATGCTTAACAATTCTATTGCTTTATATATATATATATATATATAAATTGATCGGAGAAGCAATTAAATATTATTTTCACTTCACAATGTTGCAATGATCCAGATCGTTACACCTAATCACTATAGTCAACATCCCACAGAGAAAATATAGAATATATTGCTCAGTCTCACATCATTTCGATCAAGATACTTACTGAGAGCCACAAACAACATAACCAGTCCCAAAAACGTTACATACCTTGTTGTGGCTAGATAGCTTCCAGATGGTGAAAAGTAAGCAGAATGCACAGCCCTTTTATGGTTAACCGTCTTCAAACATTTTGGCTTATCTGCATCAATATTTCTCAAATCCCAAATGCAAGCAGTTTCATCTGTGGAGCTCGTTGCCATGATGTCAGTGTTTTCTGAATTGAAATCTATAGTGTTGATTCTATCTTCATGCAAAATCCACGAAGCTGAAGATTTTCCTGCCCTCTCATCCCAAATATTGAGAACTCCATGACCCTTGCTAAAATAAAAGGACTTTGCGCCATTTGTTCGATGAGAAATAGAAAATATAGCATGATCGCTGGAATAAACCAGATCAAATATTTCTTTCTCGACATCCATCAATAGGATAAATCCATCATAGCAGCTAGTATATACCTACATACACATTGATATACAAACAGAGAAATGCACAAGCCAAGTTGAGTCATGTCACTACCAATAAGTGAGATACAAGAACTGGTTGTGGCAAAATAAATGCAAAATGAAGGAATTAAAGGGGATAATTGCACATACATATGCTATATTTACTTCTTCATAGGGAAAAAAACATGTACTTTAAATAAATTGCAAAAGTAATACCTTTGAAATGGAAAATGGTTGAATTGCAATCCCAAAAACCAGTGCCGAGTGAGGGCGGTACAAATAAATCCCATCTCCATCCTCATTTTCAGCATCAAAATCCCAAAATCCAACATTCCCACATTGGTTTCCCACAGCAATCAATTTCATATCCATAGACGGAAAGAACCTCAACACTAGTATTCTTCTTGGCACAACCCTAGCTATATTTTCTGGTTCCAACCCCATTGATTCCAAATCAACACAACCTTGAACCCAAATTGGGTAGCCAAAATTGACATCTTCATTCACACCATGCATTGAATTGCAAAAAACCCCTTCAATTTCCTCCCTCAAATCATCACCGCAACACAATTGGGGTCGTTTCAAAACACCCATGATTTTTTCAGTGAAATTTTCTTGGTGAGAGGCGTAACCGCAATACAAATCACCAATTCTGAGTCAAAATCATCCACTTCCACTCTCAATCTATAGCGATGCAGGTTTTACCCCGACCTTTGTTGTGTTCCGGACTCGAGTTTCGTGGTTGTATGTTGTTGTCCTTGTCTTGTTTCCCCCCTTTAATTCTTTGAATTTGAGTTTTGAGACTTGTTGGGTGAGTTTGGAACAGGTTGGTTGTGAGTTGTTACAAATGGTTGCTGCCCAGGTTTTGGCTTCTTCAGTCGAGCGAGCCTTGGGTATTTGCTTCTTTGCTCGAACGAGAGTTCTTGTGCTCGCTCGAGCGAGTATTGAAAGTCCTCAGGTTTCTTTCTTGGACGCATCTTTCACTCGAGCGAGCACTCTTGCGCTCGAACGTGCGTCTGCGCTGGCAGCAGACCTAAAGCTTCGCATTGTGCGCTCGAGTGAGGCCACTTGTTGAGTCTGGTCGCTCGAGCGACAACTCTTTCGCTCGAGCGAGCCTCGCATATATCAGTTCCCAGCAGAGATGAATTACACCATTTTTTACCTTCTCTCTTCTTCAAAGCCCTAGATCGGCAGCTCCTCTCTCTAAAACACTCTCTCTCTCTACAAATACTCCATGTCTAGGGTCATTCTACCCTACTTCCTTTGTTAAAAAGCTAGAGCATTGCGTGGGTTTCCTTTTTGATCCGAAAAAGGTGGGATTTGGAGCATCTTTGGGTTTCTCTCTTCTTTTCCTTGGAGTTTCTACACTTGAGGTAGGAATAATCTATTCTCCAATATGAGTTTTAACCTTGATATTTGTCATTTGGTACAAATAGTGAGATTTGGGAAGTTTGGGTGAAGTTAGGCTTTGAGATTTGAAATGTTTGAAAAAGGGGTTTTTATTTTGGGTTCCCTATGGGTATGAGAGGTCTTGAACATGCTATTACTTCGGTATAATTAGTGAAATTTGGTCTTGGGTACAATGTATGTTAAAGGGGAAAAATGCTCTAATTTGAATTAAATAACTATTTTGTATAAATAGTGAAATAAATATGGAAATATGAAATTGATTTGGGAATTATGAAATTAGAGGAAATTGTGATTAAATGGTGTAGTTGGATTGGTAGATCACTCACCTACGGAAAGTTTGATAAATTATCTGTTGATAGATTTATTTACTTGTCTAGAAATATCTGTTTTGGGATATCGATGGAGGATAGCTATGATTGTTGTAGAAAATACATGAGGACTAGGTAAATTGAAACTAGCCATATGAATTATGTCATTGAATATGACTGGTTAACTACATTGTTGAATATGTGATTTGATTAGTCATTGTATATGACAAAGTGTTTAAATACATTGCATATGTATTATTGTTTGGGAGGAGATAGAGGGTGTACTCCATTGTTTGGGAGGAGATAGGGGATGGACTCCATTGATAATTAAGTTGGCTGGAGTGTCATGGGTGAAAATCTCGAAATCTTATATATTTATGAGTGCTGGTTCACTCGAACGTGGTTCTGTAAAATAGCAAAGAAATAGAAGTGTTGGATTATTGAATGTATTGAATTGTGAACCGTTGAGTTGTAGTCTCATTTTGGTTGTTTGATAATAATAAATTTGGTTAATGAATTTACCTAGAATGGATAAGTGGAAATGAATTGAGATATTGGTTATCTACATCGATTATCTATGTCGAATGAACTTGAAAAGAATATGTAATGGTTAAGAATATCTCACATTTATTCGATGCTTATGTCTTTGTTGATTCTCACATGTTGCTGAGCATATCTCTACTAGGTTTTGGCTCACCCTACTTAGGACACCATTTTCAGGTACAGGTGACATGCCACCTCCAAGGACATAGCTTGGGAGGCTCCGGGGTTGAAGGCTCCATTTTGTATATTTTGTTTGGTGTTTAATGTAAAATTTCAAGCCGAGGGCTTTATATGTATAAGAGTTAGAACTCTTCTTTTGTTGTAACCAAGTGATAACTTGGAAAGCTGTAAACTCGTAGGGCATTTTTTTTACTTGTTATCAGTTATGAACATGTAATGTACGCAATACTTTTTGTAAAGAAGACTTTGATGAATGAAGATATAATATTTCTACTATGTTTATAGACTTTATGAATGGTTGATTTGTGTAATATTTTGAAGGCGTTACACAATCCCAACTCCATTGCTGCTTCTCGTGATCTGTCTCTCTTTCTCACCTATTCTCCTCCGGTAGCGTCTTCGTAGCTGTGAGAAGCTTTGTTTGCTAGTCTTGAGTCGCCCTCCACCTATTCGACAAAATGCCTCAGTGAAAACGCTGCTACAGAGCTATCATATGATGATTAAGGAGAGAGAGAGAGAAAGAGAGAGAGGGGGAGAGGGTATCAAGCTATCATTGAAGACGGGCAAATTAGCCAAGCATAAATCAAAAAGCAAATCTACCAAGTGCAAATTATCCTGGAAGGAGTTTGATAATCAAGTGAATGTCCAACTATCTACTGATGAGATGCCTACTATATTTCCTCGCCGGTCTACATGCATCCAAGGACCCCTAAATATCTATTAATTGAAGATTTTGTGGGACCAAGGCTAGGGCTCTTAAATGAAAACAAAAGGAGATTAAGGGATGAATCGGAGGATAGTTCAATTAAATGTGATTGTGTTGATCTATGTTTGTGTGGAAATCTTAGTACACCACAGTTGTGATTGAATGTGGAAATGTAGACCTTAATTGAGCAATCATCAAGCAGCATCAAATACCTAATGCATGGAACACACCAAATAGAGTGCTAACTAATCTTAAGCAGTAGTCAAAATTGGCCATTGTGTCCCCATTGGCGGCAAATGAAATTGTCACACCCCAAACTCAAGTATGACCAACCGTGGCCCACAGGGCCTTAGCCCAAGGCACACGTGAGCCTAAACACGAATTCATAATCACATTGAACAACTAAACAATAGTCCAATAAATAAATAACCAAAACTCAATCCAGACATGCCACAATTATAAACGGCAAAATCAACCGTAATCAAAACCATCCAAACTTATGCAGTATAAACAGCCCACATATCAAAATAATCCTAAATGAACCCCAATAAAAATAAATAAATAAATAAATATGCACAAACTTGACATAACACTCTAAAATAAAATAAATGAATGTCCTAGAGGTCCATGCAAACGAGTCCCCGCTACGCCATAAGTCCAGTCTAAGTCCATCTAACACCTGGAAATGGTAAACAACTAAGTCAGCTGATAGCTCAATGAGTAGCAACATAGATAGTATATACAGTTTTGAAAACAGGGTTCAATTCCAAAATAAGATATATATCACAGAAACTAGATTGGCATACAGTTTGATAAGGATAATCTGTTTAAAAAAGAAGGTTCCACAATTCAACAGTTAAAATACTCAGATCTCTCAAGAACATGATAAATGACATTTTTCACTTAAAACAGATTACAACATGAACACTAATAATTTTCTGGGTACCAAGAAAATAACAAGTAATATGCCACACAGTTCTCAAGGCTATAAGCCCCGTTGGATCCAATATCGAACTAAGAGTCATCCTCAAGGTGGAAACCCGAGCCTTTTCTCGAAGACGATCCGATTGAAGGTCACCTAGTTTAACCTAGGTCTTTTCCTTACAATCGTTGAGCACTAGAGTCATCACGACCCAACCCGGATCTGTTCCCTAGTGGCCAGAGTCACCACACACAATGGAATAATTTCCCTAGACTAAATACACAGATGGTCCCAATAATCAATACACATTAGTTTCGCAAAAAATGGTAGTTCATCATTATAAATATGAGACCAAAACAAATAGTTTACAGTATGCCAAGTTCACACATGTTTCAAGAATAATTTGATTCCATTGATAATATAATAATTTATCAAAACAGTTTAGTCCTGAAACAACGATTTAATTTTGCAACAGTTCAGGGTAAGGGAAAATTTATAAAAATATGTAGCATGAAACTACTCACCTGAAAACAAAATAATATAATCCTCGAATAAAGTATGAAAGTCCAACTAGTGGCTTGAACAAAGTATTAAAACTACACGTCACTACTAATTCAAACATACTAAAAAGAATAATAAACTAAGTAACCCCAAACTAAAGCGCACTAACATGGCTCAACCCAACTCATCGTTACTCTTAAATATTATCTAAGTTTATGTTCTTCAAGGTCTAAAATCACCCAAGACATGGGTTCCGATCGAAACTTAACTAAAAGTGATTTAAGATAAAACAAAATTTTAAACAAGTTTTTCCAATCTATTCGCTAACTTTGAAAATTAAAAACTCACTCCACGTTGTTCAAAAAATTCTAAAACCCTCTAGATATCAACTAATATATCCTTAGTTTCAAACCCAAATGGTTTCACTTGATTTGCTTATCAAAATAATTATCTACAATTAATTATATCTAAACAGGTTGTTTTCTGCAGCACTTTAAAGAAATTAATGGTTCTCTTAGTATACATGAGCAATCCATACAAGGCCAAAAGCGTACGAATCTAGACTTGTAACCGGTTCTAATGACGCTGATTTGATAATTTTTGGATTTATACCCAAAGAGAACAGCACTCCCGAAGTTACTGTTTAAACCAATTTTCTGGACAAATTTGAACGCATAAGTTTATATGGATTTTGACTCCCAAAAATTATTAAAAAAATTCAGATATGCAATTCAATATGTAATTGATCTACTGTAAAAATTTCAGTTCAAAATTCATTCGTTTGATAAGGTTTTTTGATTTTTAAAGTTTGTGATTCTGTACAGAATTTTTTTGGACTAAGAATTACACCATTCTTTATATACAAAACACTATCCCAATCAGCCAAATATTTCATAGCCATGCCCAGCACATGTACCTACTTCACCAATTTGATCCATCAACTACGCAGCAACTCACAAGAAGAAGAAAAAGATAGTAAGGGAATAAAAAAATAAGGGATTTACCTTGCCAATGGCCACCACAAAACTCAACAATTTTCAGCACTTTTCACCCAAAGACCTAGACGTTTCTCTCCCTCTCTTTACCTCTCACGGCTGCTCCGAAAGTTGTGGGAAACAATAACATAAGAATTAGGGTTTTGTTTTCCTTTATATATATATCTAACTAAGAGGCTCTAATTTATTATCTCTTTATATTATTTTAATTTCTATCTCCATTAAAATACAAATATTATTAGATCAAAATATGCTTACTAATTTGGCACTTAAATTTATTTATTTATTTAAATAGTAAATCTTGCCTCTAAATTAAAGACTTTCACCATAAATTTATTTTAGGTTTAAAAATTAATTAAAAGACCTCCAAATATTTAATTTGCACTTTAGGATTCACCATCAAAATATTTGAGATTGTAATATTATTATTATTTAATTATTTACTTGATTTGTATATTCAGGTTCGCACAGAAATGATAATGTCAAATAAACTTGACTCACTCAGTGCTGATCAAAGGAGAGAAGTAATGGGCACGAAGCAATGGAAGAGTGTTGAAAATGTGCAAGCTTGTAGAAATGAGGATTCGGTTGAACTACATATGGAAGACACACAATCTGGCAAGGATGAATGTCTTGATGGTGATACACTTAGTATATCAGGTAAGCTTCTTCAAGCTTGGAGCTCTTTAGTTCAAAAAGATATTAACATGGTATCAAAATTGAAGTATAAAATAGGTGCCCATAAGATTGAGAACCTAGTAGATGGCATGTACAATGTCCCTGTTGAGATCTCAAAAAAAGGTTTTTCCCATTGGGAAAATGCCTTGGCTGAATATTTCATTGATAAAAGATTCTCTTTTCATTATGTAAAAACTTGGGCAGAGAAACTTTGGGGAAATTCACTTGAAGATGTTGTCTCCATTGATAGTGCTCTTTTTTTTTTTTTTTTTTTTAAAAAAAAGTAAAAAGTGAAGAGGCTATGGACAAAATTTTGGAAGATGGCCCATATTACGTTGGGGCTAGATTGATTGTTGTTAAAAAAAAATGGCAACCTGGACTAAAACTAGCAAAGTGTGAATTTTTTAGTATACCATTGTGGGTGAAGTTGTGTAATGTTCCTTTGGAGCTGTGGATTGAAGAGGGTTTGGGTTACATTGCTAGCATTATGGAAACTCCTCTTTATTTGGATGAGCCTACTTTCAAGAGAAGCAGACTTACGTTTGCGAAAATATGTATTGAAATGCTAGCAAATAAAGAGATCTCTGAGTCTTTCAAAATAAATTTTGGTTATGGCGACCTATATGAGATTCAAGTTGAGGTTCCATAAAAGCCTCAAAGGTGTGATGTTTGTAAGACTTTTGGTCATACCATTAATTTGTGCCCTCAAAAGCCAATGACTTTGAACCCTCCCTCTTTCAAACAAGAGTGGAGAGTCAAGGAGAGGCCAAGTTTGGGAAGTTTAGAATAAGTGCACTTTTTGACTTTTCTTGTATTATGTGTAGAAAAAGTAGAGAGGAGATTTTGATTGATGTGACCCAAAAAAGATAAAAAGATGAAATAAGTGCACTTATATTGAGATGCCAAATATAAATTCTGACTAAATGGGAAGTGGTGAAGAAAAAGAGGAAAGATGGTGGGCAAGGTTCAAAGACAGTGATAAACAAAGAGACAGAGACGCAGTCTTCCGCCCCTTCAACATCTAATGCCTTTGATGTCATTGAATCGTGTGATATGGGAGAGTTAGGGAATGGAGAATTAAGTCAAGAGTTGTTGTGCCAAATAAAGAGCCTAAAAGATAGAGGGAGTCCATCTCCGAGTAACCTCAGTAATTGGGAGACTATAAAGGAGAATAACAAAAGAAAACTCAAAGCGAAACTTCATAACTTGAAGAATGCTAGAGGGAAATTTTGAATCCTTTTTGTTGTGAATGTTCTATTTGTCTTCTATAGGCTTAGTTTGTTTATTTTGATGGAGTAGTTTGTTTTTATTTATTTTTTTTCTCTCTACAAAAGATGTGTATTGAACTTCATTGTATATCTTTCTTTCTTTGTTATAATATGACTTATCTATATAAAAAAAAGAAGAAGAAGAAAGCGAAACACAAAAGTCTCACAACTACCTTTAAATAAATTTTAAATAATCAAGAGGAAAGATGTTACCAAATAAACCAACAAATTATATTCAAACAAACTATTGAAAATCCAAGATAATATATCCAAATTAGTCTCCACTAAAGTAGCCAAATATACACCCAAATAGTACTTTGAAGTATCCAAAAACTGCAAACAGAGAAGACTTTGAAGCACCAGCCAAAAGTAGGGATAAGAAGAGTGCTAAGGTTTTAAAAACACACACAACACTGTTCACCAAATGAATCCACCGAAATTGAATTGACAATATGCAGCACTATACAAATAACAATAAAAAGTGTATTGTTGTCCCTTAGTCTCTCAAAGCACACTATCACCAATTTCCACCAATCAAATTTTGAGAAACAACATACTAGCTGCCAATAACTATTGAGCAAATGACCATTGACACTCTAAAAGTCAAATGAATATGCAAATAGCAACCAACACTAAACTAGAGTGAATCAAATGGGTCTCATGCTGTACTAAGAAGGTATACTCAATAGAAAGTCCTCACATGTCACATAATAGCAATGTGAACAGAGTTTAAAGGCATTAAAAGGAGAAAAAAATAATGATAATAAATAAATGGGTGCTCAGGTTATAAATTTAAATTTGAATTTTTTGCCCAAAAATCCATGCGGGAAAATAGTATGTTCATAAGGACATCCTTCTGCAAAATGACCAAACTGTCCATATTTCTTTTGCTCAAAAGTTCAAGCGCCGTTTGGAACCACTCATCTTATCTGTTCAAAAGCACATTTTTCAAAACCCCTCTCTCTCTCTCTCTCTCTCTCTCTCTCTCTCTCTCACTAGTTAGGGTTTTCGATCTTGGTGAAAGTGAACCGAGATCTGTAGTAATCAAGGCTAGAACAAGGCTTTGCCGCCAGTGAACAAGGTGTCTCCATTACTGGTTATGGTTTTCCTTTGAGTCTGATGCTCGATTCGTCATCGTTGTCTCTATATCTCAGCCTTTCTCACGGCGGAAACGAAGACACTGTTACAAGATTCGAATTAGCATAATTTTTTTCCAATATTGACGATCGAGATTTGGAAGGTCGTATCAAACAACTATTACATGAGTTGAGCCACTGTGAATAGCCTCTGACATCAAAATTTGTCGCCTTATCGATAGCTTTGCTTTGTACTCAAATTTCTTGGGATTCATGCCAATTTCAAAGAGCCTGTTTGGTCTGAGTGAGGATTGGAAAAGACTGATAAAACTAGGGTTGTTGTTGAGAGTTGTTACGAACGTCTCGTGGACCGCCCAAGCTGCTGGTAAGTCGGTGGAGAAGAGCCGAGCCCCGGTGGCTACGCCGCGAGTGGCGAAAGTGGATCTAGACAAAATGCAAGTGGTGAGTTGGCGGAACATGGTGGGTTTGGGATCGCTCGGCTCGCAAGATTGGAGAGAAGACAAATGAATTTAGGGAAAGGGTCTCACTCTTCTCTCTTTGAATTAGCTTTCTCTCTCCTTCTCTCTTCCTCTCTTTTTCCTCTAGTTGTGGTTTCTCTATGTAGAGTAGTTACAAAATTGAGGGATCTGTCAATAGAAGGATTGGGATTGAGCACTTAGCTCTTCTCTAATGTGGGGTTTCTTTTGGGGTCTTCTTATCCTTTTCCAAGCTCTTGTAGGCCATTGTCATGGTGGTTGTGGTCGCTATTAATTCTAACTACAGTAGGAGATGCATTCTTGTGCTTTAACAAAGATTAAAGAAATCAACAGATAATAAAAAAAATAGAGAAACCAACAGATAGAGAGAGAAAGAGATGAAGAGAGAGAGAGTTAGTTTTGGTTTGTGAAATCAACAGATAAAAAGATATGAAAATGAGTGAGTGAGTGGGTGAGAGAGAGAGAGAGAGAGAGAGGACGGAGATAAGGGAAAAAACTGAATAAATAGTGGAAATTTTTTTGGATAAATAATAAAAAAAATTAACACATATTTCAAGAGATAATGGAAAAGGGGGAAAAAATTGAATAGATAGGGTGGTTTTGAATAGATAAAATTTTAACAGATAGAATTTCACAAAGATAGAATTTCAACAAATAGAATAAAAATTTTAACAGATAAGGTTCAAAAAATTGAACAGATAAAAAAATAATTCAACAGATAGAAAAGGGCAAAACTAATTGAACAAATAAAAGATATACTTGAATAGATAGAAAAGGGAAAAACTAGAAAGAAAAAAAAAATGTCTTGCAAAATAACAAAATGTACTTCTCACAATAATATTCCACAAAGCATGTCCTTGTCACCAACAAAAATTATCCAGTAGACCCAATGCCTCATCAATTCTTATATTGAATTTTTCACCAATTTTCTGTAAATAAATCACCCTTCAACTTTCTCTCAATTTTTTCTTTGATTTATTTATGGTTTTATCTTTCACTCAAGTTTTATTTTGAACAATCAAATTTTATGTTTAACTTATATTTTAAATGATTGAGTGGCAGTAGAACTGAATTGAAATTCGAGTTGAATTCTAAGAATTTAATTGTTACAATTAAAAGGTGATACACAAAAGTGGAATTTAGTATAAATGTAATTTATCTTTCTCATTTTTATTTTTCTTTTTTTCACAAATTGCCAAATGAAAATGTCATTTTTGGGCCTTACCATGTGAGATGCAGAGAGAAAGTGCATGGATGGCCAAATATTGGCAATTGTAAATTTACGCTTCATTTGTTCAAGTGGAAAATATTTTTGATAATTTTTTCTTTTACAAAAAATATTTTTTTGAGAAAATATTTTTTTATGTTTGGTGGTGGTGGTGGTAGAATAAAGGTAGAGGTGAAGGTGGTAGCATGTTGGTGGGGCGGCGGTGGCGGTGGTGGTGATAGCGATAATGACAGTGATGGTAGCTGTGGTGATGATGGTGTGGTGGTGGAGGTGAAAGTAGCGATGGTGATGTAGTGACATTAATAAGACTGTTTGGAAAATATTTTCTACCTTTTAAAAGTGAAAAACATTTCATACCTAAATAAGCTTGTTTTTTGTTGATAATAAAAAATATTTTCCATTAACTTTCATTTTCCATTATTCCAAACATGAGAAAATACGAACCAAGCAAAAGGTTCCAATCCAAGATCTTCAGTATGGGAAACGATATCTTTAGTATTTAAATAGCACACTAACATATTTATTTTTAAATAAAAATAAAAATTTAGGCTCCATTTGGTTAGGGTTTCATATTATAGTTTTACCCATTGATTTGAGTGTATTGTTTGTTTTGAATTTTCAAATCATAATTTTACACTCATTTCTCAAAACTCAATTCAAAACATAATCATTACTTTTCAAAACTCAAAACCAAATACATAATTCAATACTCAATTCAAATCAATATTTTAATTTGTTAAGATTTTAAATATTTTAATATTTAAATATGTTACGATTTTTTTAATTTTTTAATTTTTTGAATATTTTTAAATATTTTAATTTCAAAATATTACGATTTTAATTTTTTAAATTTTAAAATATTTTATAAAAATAAATTCAAAATCTATTTTATAAAAATATTTTTAAATATTTTAATTTTTTTGTTATGTATTTGGTTACGATTTGAGTGTAGAGTTGTGAAAGTAGTATGAAATTTCGAGTTGTGTTTGGTTATGAGTTTTAAAAATAATTTCTTGATTGAGTTTTGTTTTATGTCTTTGGTTACGACTTGAGTGTAGAGTTGTTTTTAAATTTAAAATATTAACATTTTAAATTATTTAAATTTTTACGATTTAAATTTTTTGAATATTTATTTTAATTTTTTACTTATTAAATTTTTTAGATTATTTAAATTATTTAAATATTTATGATTTAAATTTTTTGAATATTTATTTTGAAAAAAAAAATTATTTCCTTTGTAGTATTTTCAATTAAAAAATTGATTAATGTTATTTTTTGTTAATAATAAAAATTTTTAATTAAATTTTATAAAGAATTTGGTTATTTGTGTTGATTAGAATTTTCAATAGTATGAAAGTAGTGTGTTTTGTTATGAGTTATAACAATTTGAATTAAGTTTTAAAAACTCTTTTCAAAATCCATAACCAAACAAATTTTCTTACTTCACATGTCAAATCAAACTTTCAAAACTCAATTCCACACTCAATTTAAAACTCAATTCAACACTCTCTTCAAAAACCATAACCAAACAAATTTTCTACACTCAAATCATAATTCCACAACTCACAAATTCAAAATACAACTCATACTTTTAAATCATATTTACAAAACTCTACCAAACATAACCTTATATTTTACAGATTTAACAGCCCACTCATCAAGTATACATTGTAACCTTTGATATTGTATCGGCAACTTCCCAGCATTGTGTAATGCATCAGCTTGCTTGTCCAAAATTCACCATGGCTTCAAAAACTAAGCCGCTTAGATCAAATTGAAATGCACCGCAACTACATGACACAAATCAAAGATTGCTACAGTTACTGAATTCTCTGAGCATACTGGATTTGACATGCATGCCACCCAAATATATATTGAAAACCATATACATGCTATTAGATAGCTTCAATTAATGTATGAAAACAATTTTGGTGTTTCTCAATTTTAATGGAGAAGAAAAATGAAAACAATTTCAGTGTTTCTCGATTTTAATGGAGAAGGATTCTCTCCCATCCACGGTTTTACTAGAGGGGTGTTCTTGGGATTTATAGAGCCACCACATATCCTATTTTGATAATTTAAAAAAATTAGATTCATTTAATATTCATAACTATATGATTTCATTACATTCGTTTAAAAAAATGAATGACAAGTATATTTTTAAAATTGTCCATTCATTTTTTTAAAGACCAATACAAAAAAAAAAATATATATATATATATATGGATATAAGTATGGCATTAATCTAAATTTTATCCTTAATGATCTACTCAAAAAAACTTTACAAATTATACGATTCAAATTATTAAGATGAGACCTATAATGTATGTTACGGACCGATTATCACACTAATAATTCAACAGTAAATTAGACAGAACTCCTTCTCATATTAATAATATAAGGTAAAAACATGAAAGAGGGCATATTTTCTTCAAATTTTAAGAGAGGCCTATGTAATTTACTTTAAACTGTATAACCAAAAACATATTTGTTTTATTCGTTATTTGAGATGAAGAGATAGAGAGGAATATAGGTGTTGTAAAGGGTAATATGTCTAATATAGAGTGAATAAGAAAATAGGGGTTATTGTATGATTTAAAATTTTTAAATTCTTAAATTATTATTTTTACCCATTAGATTAAATTTTCACTATTGTTGATTTGTAGATATTGTCTTCAATTAGACCATATGAACTAGAATAAGAAACAATAAATGGATGCAACTAATAATTTAGGAATAACAAAGCAGTGATCATTCAAACGGATTGTCAAGGGTTGATTAATAGTTTGCGATCAGGCTATGCCATTGACTGATTCTCTAAATCATTAATAGATGATATATGTAATATATGTAAAAGTATGGATTA
The DNA here is from genome assembly GCA_030407325.1 of Camellia japonica. Lineage (NCBI taxonomy): Eukaryota > Viridiplantae > Streptophyta > Magnoliopsida > Ericales > Theaceae > Camellia > Camellia japonica. The sequence goes on from JAPPVO010000059.1 coordinate 12,069,595, forward strand.
TGTCTTTATTATGAAGGTACATATAGCGACCCCGGTCTTTTTCCATTTGGTTGTTGTACCCGGACCTATGTTCCGTAGATTCAGTTGCTATCAAATTGTTGCTATCGTCCTTTAATTTCTTATTTTTGAATTATAGGATATGTTGGGCAGGTTTTGTTACAGGTTGGTTGGGTTCGGAAACCAAGTGTTGCTGTCCAGTTTTTGGGTTGGTCGCTCGAGCGAGGGTTTGGTCGCTCGAGCGAGGGTTGTGGTTTGTGTCTGGTGGCTTAAGCCAGTAGTTCTTCGCTCGAGCGAGCGATTGCGTCTAGTTTAGACCTGAGAGCAGTGTTTCTTTGCTCGAGCTAGCTTTTCTTCGCTCGAGCGAGCGAGGTGTATGTTTTCGAGTTCTTCGCTCGAGCGAGCGTTCCTTCGCTCGAGCGTGCATCTGGTTGAAGACCTGAGGGTTTGAGTTCTTCGCTCGAGCAAGCTTTCCTTCGCTCGAGCGAGCTTCTGGGTTGTTGGCTCGAGCGTGGTTTTCTGTGTCTGGTCGCTCGAGCGACCAAGTCTTCGCTCGAGCGAGCCTGTTCAGTTTAAATACGCAGCAGCGGGTTTTAATCAGTTTTTTTCACCCTCTTTTGATTCCAAACCCTAGTTTCCGAGTTCTCTCTCTCCCTACTCACCTTCTACCCTAGGTTTCATCTAGTTTTAGGGCGTTTCTACCCTAGTTCCTTTATTAAAAAGATAGAGTGGGTCAAGATCTTCCTTTTAATCTGAACAATCTTGGATTTGGAGCACTTTGGATTTTGGGCCTTCATCTCCGTCTTCTCCTTTTGAGTTATTCTTCGAGGTAGGGATTTCCTACTCCAATGTATACATTTTGTTCTAAGTTTTGGTATTTTAATATGTTGGGGGTATTTTGGTAATTTTGGGAAAAACCCTAGTTGTTGTATTAAATTGAATTGTAAGTTTAATTTAAGGAAACTTGGGAATAATGGTTAAATTCACGAAATATGAGGAATTATTGATTAAATGGGGTAGTTGGTTAATTTAAATCATATGCCTATTGAATTGTTGATTTAGTTATTTTCTGTTTAGATATAACTGTTTTGGGCTATCGGTGGAGGATAGTCATGATTGTTGTAGACATTGCATGTGGATTAGGGATAACTAAAACTAATCACATTGGTTAAGTCATTAATGTTGACTGTTGAATTAATACAGACATTATGTGTATTGATTGTGAGATGTATATGTTATGTGTTTACATACATGTATTAGTTGAGCATTGCATATGCATATTGTGTGGGAGGAGATAGGGGATGTACTCCACAGTTAGGGGAAGATAGGGGATGGACCTCTTAACCGGATTTTGTTTGGGAGGAGATAGGGGATGGACTCCATTAGCATCACTATTATGTGTGCTTATTGATATTGAAGTGTTTTTGCATGTTATTGATACAACACTAAAATGTGTATCATATTGGAAGTATGGAAGTGTTTTGATATGAGCCTGTGACTCATTTTGTAACGTCCCCAGCCATGATATATATTGTCCGCTTTAGGCCGGGTTGTTGGCCGAAGCCCTCACCACGGACTCCTCACGGTTTTGTTTTCCTCCAGGAAAAGGCCTATATCATGGGGAGGAGGATCGTAGGCTTATAAGGCACTACCTCCCCTCCTATCCAATCGATGTGGGATTCGCCTAAGGAGCAGTGCGCCTGGGCACACTCTCCCCCTCATCGGACTCAGCGTCCTCGCTGAGGCACGCCGAGGTTTGCCCCACCATCGACACTGGCTCTGATAGGGGGAGAGTGTGCCCAGGCGCACTGCTCCTTAGGCGAATCCCACATCGATTGGATAGGAGGGGAGGTAGTGCCTTATAAGCCTACGATCCTCCTCCCCATGATATAGGCCTTTTCCTGGAGGAAAACAAAACCGTGAGGAGTCCGTGGTGAGGGCTTCGGCCAACAACCCGGCCTAAAGCGGACAATATATATCATGGCTGGGGACGTTACAGTGGTATCAGAGCCAGTGTCGATGGTGGGGCAAACCTCGGCGTGCCTCAGCGAGGACGCTGAGTCCGATGAGGGGGAGAGTGTGCCCAGGCGCACTGCTCCTTAGGCGAATCCCACATCGATTGGATAGGAGGGGAGGTAGTGCCTTATAAGCCTACGATCCTCCTCCCCATGATATAGGCCTTTTCCTGGAGGAAAACAAAACCGTGAGGAGTCCGTGGTGAGGGCTTCGGCCAACAACCCGGCCTAAAGCGGACAATATATATCATGGCTGGGGACGTTACACATTTGTTTTGTTGGTATTGGAAGTACGTGAATATGATATATAGTTCACTGTTGTAGTTTGGCCAGGTTCTGAGCCATGTTGGTAATAATGGAAAGTTGAATAGATAATGGAAAGTGAAAAAGACATTTTGTGTTAACCATCTATTAAATGCTATTGCTTTATTCAATGCTTATATTTAGTTTAGTATGTCTCTACTGGGCTGTGGCTCACCCTTTATGGGAACATCATTTTCAGGTTCAGGTGATAAGCTACCTCCAAGGACTTAGCTTGGGAGGACTTGGATTGGAAGACTAGTTTAGTTATTTGTTTTGTTTTAATATTACATGTAATTACAAGCCGAGGGCTTAATTTATAGTTGAGTTAGTACTCACATTTTGTGTCCAAGTGTTGTCTTGGAAAGATGTAAGCCCATAGGGCATTTACTTTCATTATTACATGTAATGTCTTTATTTAAGAATACTCTGATGAATGAATTATGGGTTAATTTTTGAGGGCGTTACAACTTGGTATCAGAGCGTGCCGGGTTTGAATACTTTGGGTACGTGGGAAGTGATTAGTATCACAATGGGTTCGTCTCGTTTGATAGAGACATAGTGTAATGTTATATGTTTATTTGATAACATGTTTATGTGATTATGTGGGTATGGAACGTAGTTTCTAGGATGTTGATTGGACCCTTGAGTTTCTAGTAGTCTTGTTGGAAAGGCACTTGATCACTGCTGCTTCCAACCGGAACTATGGTAACGCTTTGGGACCATTATCATCCAGGAATGAAATTCGTAGGTGCTTATGTGATTATGTGCTTATGTGGAATGATTTATTGTTGTCCAATGCATTAGGACTCAAGTGTTTAGCTTAGGGACATTTATTAATGTGCTAACGTCTTTGTTTCCTTTCTTAGGATGTCAGGACGAGGACGAGGACGCGGTAGGCGTGGTAGGCCGGGTAGGCAGGAGGTGCTAGTGCCAGAGGAGATTACGGCAGTTCAGGAGGGAGTTGGCCAGGCCAATATGGCCGAGCCGGTAGGCCAGCAGGCTATGGGCGCTTTAGCTCGAGAGATAGCAGGGGCATTCAGGGAGTCAGTAGGCATTCTCCGAGCTGAGAATCAGGCTCAGGTCCATGTTGCTGATGCAGGACCTTCTTTTCTGAAGAGGGAGTTCTTTCGGTCAAATCCGGATGAATTTGTGGGTGATCCTAAAGAGCCGCTTAAAGCAGATGAATGGCTCGAACAGACAACGAAAACGTTTGAGATGCTTGGCATCGAAGACGAGGGGTTGAAAGTGACCTTGGCATCGTTCCAGCTGAAGGGGGATGCGGGTCAGTGGTGGAAGTTTACTAAGGGCCGTATAGGAGGGACTTGGGAGGCTTTTGTAGATGCTTTCCAGGAAAAGTTCCTGTCTTCAGCAGTTAAGGAGAGGTTGAGGGAGCAGTTTTGCCAGCTTAAGCAGAACAGTTCTTCAGTGGCCGAGTTTGAGGCCTCGTTTACTAGCTTGTCTAGATTTGCACCTGAGTTAGTGGCGTCTGAGGAACGCCGTTGTATTGAGTTCGAGAAGAGGTTGAGGCGTGGCCTCAAGTTGAGAGTTGTGGCATCTATGATCCGAGATTATGGGCATCTGGTTGATGCTGCAGCTTATACTGAGATTATGATGCAGAAAGAGGAGGAAGGGCAGAAAGGCTCCAAGAGGAGTCAGGATGGTCAGAGTGATGGTAGGAGACAGAAGGGTTTTAACCTTCAGCAGTCTCAGGGTAGCTTTTCTAGATTGACTTTTCCTGTGCCGAGTGCTAGTTCTGGGAAAGGCAGCCAGGGGGACATTACCTGTTTCAAGTGTGGTCAGTTGGGCCACAAGTCTCCAGCTTGCCCGCAGAAGGGAGGAGGACAGAGGGCAGTGTCATCTTCGGCTCGATCTCAGAGCCAGAGTCAGGGTAGAGGCCAGCCGCTATCGTGTTATCAGTGTGGTCAACCAGGGCACATGAAGAGGTATTGCCCGCAGTTGGGTGGCACACCTAGTGCATCTGGTTTGAGGCAGACTCAGGGTCAACAGCCAGCTCAGTCAGTTCAGGCCTCGAGGGCCAATCAGGGGGCTTCATCGTCCCAGTCCGTGCAGCAGTCTTATGCTCCTAGGGGTGAGCAGGTTGAGCAGAGGTCGTCTGGGCGCGTGTATGCTGTTACCGCGCAGGATCTTGTGCCGGCTCCATCCGTTGTGAGAGGTACCTTCTTGTTTTGCAATTCGGTTGCTAGTGTTTTGATTGATACGGGTGCATCTCATTCCTTTGTGTCTGCTGCATTTGCATCTGTTTTGGAGTTGGAGTTAGCACAGTTAGCCTCTCCTATTTGTGTAGTGTCACCCCTTGGGGGTGAATTGATCTTGAAACAAGGTGTTAGGGGTTGTGATATAGAGGTCGACTGTCATAGACTCCCGTTTCCGTTTGTAGTTATGCCCATGAAGGGCTTTGATGTTATTTTGGGTATGGACTGGCTATCGTCTTACCGGGCAGTTATTGATTGCTACCGCCAGAGGGTCACTTGTTGTACCGTGAACGGGGAGTGTTTTCATTTTCTGGGGGACCGGGTTGGTAGTGTTTTGCCACCGGGGTATGATCCGAGAGGGCGGAGTGAGCTTAGTGGTCTACTTGCTAGTTTTATGAGTGGTGAGTGTGATGAGACCCAGATTGTGTTGCCAAGGGTGGTTTGTGAGTACTCGGACGTCTTTCCCGAGGACCTTGTTGGGTTGCCACCACACCGAGAGGTAGAGTTCTCTATCGACCTAGTGCCCGGCACGGCGCCGATTTCTATGGCACCTTATCGTTTTGCCCCAGCTGAGTTAGTTGAGTTGAAGATTCAGCTCCAGGATTTGCTAGATAAGGGCTATATCCGTCCTAGTGTTTCGCCGTGGGGAGCGCCAGCCCTTTTTGTTAAAAAGAAAGGTGGTGCTTTGAGACTTTGTATAGATTACCGGAAGCTGAATCGGGTGACGGTTAAGAATAAGTACCCTATGCCTCGTATAGATGATTTGTTTGATCAGTTGAAGGGTTCCCGTTGTTTTTCTAAGATAGACTTGAGATCGGGTTATCATCAGTTGAGAGTCAGGGAGGAGGATATTCCGAAGACGGCATTCCGTACGCGGTATGGCCATTATGAGTTTCTGGTGATGCCGTTTGGGCTCACCAATGCACTGGCAGTGTTTATGGACTTGATGAACCGGATATTCCGGGAATTCTTAGATCGTTTTGTAGTCGTCTTCGTGGACGACATCTTGATTTATTCATCTTCGGAGGAGGAACACAAGGAACACTTGAGAGTGGTACTGGAGTTACTTAGAGTCCATAAGCTTTATGCTAAGTTTGAGAAGTGTGAGTTCTGGCTAGAAGAGGTCAAGTTCTTAGGCCATGTAGTTTCTGGGGAAGAAGTGTCTGTTGATACATCCAAGACAAGGCAGTGCAAGATTGGGCACAGCCTAAGAGTGTGTTTGAGATCCGCAGTTTTCTGGGGTTAGCTGGGTATTATCGTCGGTTTGTGAAGGATTTCTCCATGTTAGCTTCGCCTTTGACTAGATTGACTCAGAAGGGAGTCAAGTTTGTATGGAGTGAGACTTGTGAAAAGTCGTTCCAGGAGTTGAAAGTTAGACTGACCACCGATCCAGTCTTGATTATTCCGGAGAGAGGGTTGGGTTATGCAGTCTATTGTGACGCCTCACGAGAGGGTCTGGGTTGTGTGTTGATGCAAGAGGGGAAAGTGGTTGCCTATGGTTCACGTCAGTTGAAAATTCATGAGAAGAATTACCCTACGCATGATTTAGAGTTAGCAGCTGTGATATTTGCCTTGAAGATTTGGAGGCATTATCTTTACGGTGAGAGGTTCGAGCTATTCTCGGATCATAAGAGTCTGAAATATCTGTTCACACAGAAAGACTTGAACTTGAGGCAGAGGAGGTGGATGGAGTTCATTGAGGATTATGACTTTGAATTGCACTATCATCCGGGGAAGGCCAATGTGGTGGCCGACGCCCTTAGCAGGAAACCTGTTGGTGACATAGCTAGTATAGCCATCCGGGAGTGGGAGATGTTGGGTGCACTTGGAGAGTTTGATTTGCTTCTGGGCGAATCCGTTGAGGCGGCGGCTTCGTTTTCTGTTGTTGCGCAGCCTACACTTGTGACTCGGGTGTTAGAGGCTCAGAGGGGAGACCTTGAGGTAGAATCCCTTCGAGAGAAGATCTCCAGTGGGAAGGTTGAGAAGGGTTTGACGGTGTATCCCAACCTGAGTGTGAGATACTGAGACCGTCTGTTTGTGCCGGAGTCGTGCCGAGAGGAGGTACTCCGAGAGTTTCATCATTCACGCCTTGCGGTGCATCCAGGAGGTACTAAGATGTATCGGGATTTGGGTCGCCAGTTTTGGTGGCGGGGTATGAAGAGAGATGTGGCAGCTTTTGTGTCTAAGTGCCTTACTTGTCAGCAAGTGAAGGCCGAACATCAGAGGCCAGCGGGTTTGTTGCAACCCTTGCCTATTGCCGAGTGGAAGTGGGAGCATGTCACTATGGACTTCGTTGTAGGTCTTCCGAGGACTTAGCGGGGTAGTGATGCTATTTGGGTGGTTGTAGACCGGTTGACTAAGTTGGCGCACTTTATTCCTATGCGCGTGAGAGATTCGGTAGATCATCTTGCCGACTTGTACATTCGGGACATAGTGAGGTTGCACGGGGTCCCAGTGACGATCGTCTCAGATAGAGATCCTCGTTTCACTGCTAGGTTGTGGCAGAGTTTGCAGAGTGCCTTAGGCACTAAGTTGACTTTAGCACGGCTTATCATCCTCAGACTGACGGCAGTCCGAGCGTACTATTCAGATCCTTGAGGATATGCTTCGGGGTTGTGTTCTTGATTTTAGTGGGTCGTGGGAGAGGCACTTGCCATTAGTGGAGTTTGCCTATAACAACAGTTTCCAGTCTAGTATCGGAATGGCACCGTTTGAGGCCTTGTATGGCCGACCTTGTAGATCTCCAGTTTGTTGGGCCGAGGTGGGTGATGCACCTCTGTTGGGTCCGGAGTTGGTGAGGGAAACGACAGGAAAAGTTGAGCTTATCCGTAAGAGGCTTGTTACAGCCCAGAGTCGTCAGAAATCTTATGCCGACCATAGGAGGAGACCTTTGGTATTTGAGGTGGGTGATCATGTCTTTCTGAAGATATCACCTAGACGGGGATTGATGAGGTTTGGGAAGAGCGGGAAGTTGTCCCCTCGGTTCATTGGTCCTTTTGAGATCCTTGAGAGGATTGGCGAGGCTGCTTATCGTTTAGCTTTGCCACCGCAGTTGTTCGGAGTACATGACGTGTTTCATGTAAGTATGCTCCGGAAGTATGAACCGGATCCATCACATGTGTTGGATTGGACTGATTTAGTGGTTGATGAGGATGTCTCGTATGAGGAGAGACCGGTTCGGGTCTTGGATAGGCGGGATCAAGTTTTGCGAGGCAAGACCATCCCTTTGGTAAAGGTTCTATGGAAACATCACGGGGTGGAAGAAGCCACTTGGGAACGTGAATTGGAAGTCCGCGAGAAATATCCGGACATGTTTATTGATTTGTAATCTTGTATTTAGATTTTGTAATATTGTTGAACTTAAGAGCTTCATATATGTCTTAAGTTGGAAAACATTGAGAATGTTTGGGTTTAATGATAGTATTTTGAAACTTGCTTCAATATGGAAGTTTAGTGTAACAGTTATATGTTGAATATATTGTTGAATTAGAGTTATATCATGAAATTGAATATGATATTGAAAACTGTTGAAATTGAAAGGAAAATTGCATAATACTGATGCAGGTTATAATATATGTTGTTTTATATACATATTGTGAGATGCCTCTTGATAAGAGATGAAATGGCCAGTTTTGGGTCAAGTAGTTCATTATTGTATTGTCATATTAATGGGATTTAAGAAAAACTTGTTTGCGAAAACTTATGCTTAATTTCGGGGACGAAATTCTTTTAAGGGGGGGAGGTTATAGCGACCCCGGTCTTTTTCCATTTGGTTGTTGTACCCGGACCTATGTTTCGTAGATTCAGTTGCTATCGTCCTTTAATTTCTTATTTTTGAATTATAGGATATGTTGGGTAGGTTTTGTTACAGGTTGGTTGGGTTCGGAAACCAAGTGTTGCTGTCCAGTTTTTGGGTTGGTCGCTCGAGCGAGGGTTTGGTCGCTCGAGCGAGGGTTGTGGTTTGTGTCTGGTGGCTTGAGCCAGTAGTTCTTCGCTCGAGCGAGCGATTGCGTCTAGTTTAGACCTGAGAGCAGTGTTTCTTTGCTCGAGCTAGCTTTTCTTCGCTCGAGCGAGCGAGGTGTATGTTTTCGAGTTCTTCGCTCGAGCGAGCGTTCCTTCGCTCGAGCGTGCTTCTGGTTGCAGACCTGAGGGTTTGAGTTCTTCGCTCGAGCAAGCTTTTCCTTCGCTCGAGCGAGCTTCTGGGTTGTTGGCTCGAGCGTGGTTTTTCTGTGTCTGGTCGCTCGAGCGACCAAGTCTTCGCTCGAGCGAGCCTGTTCAGTTTAAATACGCAGCAGCGGGTTTTAATCAGTTTTTTCACCTCTTTTGATTCCAAACCCTAGTTTCCGAGTTCTCTCTCTCCCTACTCACCTTCTACCCTAGGTTTCATCTAATTTTAGGGCGTTTCTACCCTAGTTCCTTTATTAAAAAGATAGAGTGGGTCAAGATCTTCTTTTTAATCTGAACAATCTTTGATTTGGAGCACTTTGGATTTTGGGCCTTCATCTCCGTCTTCTCCTTTTGAGTTATTCTTCGAGGTAGGGATTTCCTACTCCAATGTATACGTTTTGTTCTAAGTTTTGGTATTTTAATATGTTGGGGGTATTTTGGTAATTTTGGGAAAAACCCTAGTTGTTGTATTAAATTGAATTGTAAGTTTAATTTAAGGAAACTTGGGAATAATGGTTAAATTCACGAAATATGAGGAATTATTGATTAAATGGGGTAGTTGGTTAATTTAAATCATATGCCTATTGAATTGTTGATTTAGTTATTTTCTGTTTAGAGATAACTGTTTTGGGCTATCGGTGGAGGATAGTCATGATTGTTGTAGACATTGCATGTGGATTAGGGATAACTAAAACTAATCACATTGGTTAAGTCATTAATGTTGACTGTTGAATTAATACAGACATTATGTGTATTGATTGTGAGATGTATATGTTATGTGTTTACATACATGTATTAGTTGAGCATTGCATATGCATATTGTGTGGGAGGAGATAGGGGATGTACTCCACGGTTAGGGGAAGATAGGGGATGGACCTCTTAACCGGATTTTGTTTGGGAGGAGATAGGGGATGGACTCCATTAGCATCACTATTATGTGTGCTTATTGATATTGAAGTGTTTTTGCATGTTATTGATACAACACTAAAATGTGTATCATATTGGAAGTATGGAAGTGTTTTGATATGAGCCTGTGACTCATTTGTTTTGTTGGTATTGGAAGTACGTGAATATGATATATAGTTCACTGTTGTAGTTTGGCCAGGTTCTGAGCCCTGTTGGTAATAATGGAAAGTTGAATAGATAATGGAAAGTGAAAAAGACATTTTGTGTTAACCATCTATTAAATGCTATTGCTTTATTCAATGCTTATATTTGGTTTAGTATGTCTCTACTGGGCTGTGACTCACCCTTTATGGGAACATCATTTTCAGGTTCAGGTGATAAGCTACCTCCAAGGACTTAGCTTGGGAGGACTTGGATTGGAAGACTAGTTTAGTTATTTGTTTTGTTTTAATATTACATGTAATTACAAGCCGAGGGCTTAATTTATAGTTGAGTTAGTACTCACATTTTGTGTCCAAGTGTTGGCTTGGAAAGATGTAAGCCCATAGGACATTTACTTTCATTATTACATGTAATGTCTTTATTTAAGAATACTCTGATGAATGAATTATGAGTTAATTTTTTAGGGCGTTACAGTACATCGTATTATTGTAAAGCCCGCACATGAGGCGGCAAAAGCTGCCTTGCAACGAGGTGTTAATTTTGTTGTGTTGATGGTCTTTTAATCTATATATCAAGTTGGTTATTTCTAAAAAAAAAAAAAAAAAAAATTAGGAATGAAGTAAAAAGAACGTGACTATAGTATACTATATAAAAAAATACAATTTTTTTTTTAAAAATTCATTCATTAAAACAAAATATGAAAATATATTGAATTTTAATATATATATATATATATATGCATTTTTTCTATTTGGTGAATTTTTTAAATTTTTTTTCATAAGTATTATACTTTTTAAATGTATCTAATCTAGATGTATTTAAGCAATAAAAAAATTCCATAAAATATTAAAAAAAATTGACTAAAAAAAAAAAACTCAATTTTCTGAAAAGTGAATTAAACCATACAAGGTAAACATATTATTTTTTTATTTATATAACTAACGAATTACTGATGAAAATAAGCTAAGTGTTAATCCACTATAATTAGGAGAGGTCGGTGTAAATTTACCTAACCAAGCACTCATTTTCTTATTCATTATTTGAAGTAGAGAATTATTTTTTAATCATTAGATTAGATTTTTAGCATTAATGATTTGGACATATTATCTCCAATCGGACCATATGAACTAAAATCATGAACAATAAAGATTAAATAGATGCAATTAATAATTAAAAAATGAAGTAGAAAATGTCACTATAGTTTAGGGTATAAAAGTAAATTAAAAAAAAAAAAAAAAAACCTACTAAAAAAGTGTCCAAACCTTTATTTTTTAATTGCAGCTATTAGAGTCAATAACAAACCGTTATTTTCACTACTCATTTATTACGTCCATGATTTTATTTTTTAAAATTTTTTGCATGATGATTTCCAATCAATTGCTTTGTATAAACATCAAATGAAATAAACTAGCTTTATTATGTATGATACGAATATAGTGCTAAGAAACAGAAAAAGACAAGATACAACCATAACCAAGCCATAGTTTTTCATGATCAAGCAAAAGAATGCAGAAATCCGTTGTAATACATACCAAAGGACACCACTTGCATTGGCTAATTTCACCTTCCTTTGATCCTCTGAACATGCTTTTTAAATCTCTTTCTGCTTTGGTTTCGTTCACCTTCAATGATTCTCACAAGCCATTGAGGTTTTCCTCTAGAGAACATAAGATATCCCATAACAAGTCCCCATATCAGCCCACATCCATAACCTGGCAATATGGCATACCAATTGAATCCACTTAAAGAATACGTATCGTCTTCTTGTTGTGGTGTCCTAGGGTTGCTGCATGTACCTGACAATGGAGGTCCACATAATGCCAAGTTGCCAATGTAGGAATCATTTAAAAATGTATGAAATTGGTTGCCTTGTGGTATCGGTCCTATTAGTTGATTGTGCGAAAGGTTCAAGACTTCAAGGGATATCAAATTCCTTAGTTGTTAAGGGATCTCCCCAGTGAGTTTGTTGGAAGAGAGGTCTAACCACTCAAGCATTGTCAAATTAGCAAGAGATGTTGGAATATGACCTGTAAGGCTATTATGAGATAAATTGAGCCCTCGGATTGAATTTAGCCTTCCAATGATTTCTGGAATATCACCTTCGAAATTGTTTTTTGATAAATCAATGGCAATGAAAATGGTTAAGACTTTTACCATTTCAAGAGTTGATCCTTTGATTACCATAGTCAAAAAATCATGATAATAATATGTAGAAGAACGCACAAACTTCTCTATGTATTGCAATTTAAAATTGGCTTCTTTGACATTTATCATTGCATTGAAATTCTTGAAATATGTTTTTGGCAGTGGACCAGTAAAATAATTGTCTGACAAATGCAAAACTCGCAAGCTAAGGAAGGGAAATTTGGCTTTGGAAGTTGGCAAAGGTCCATGGAATTTGTTGGATGCCAAAATTAGAACTTGCAACAAATGTAGTTTTTCCAACCAATATGGAAATTTGTCAGAGAACTTGTTACATCCAAGATCTAGCACTTGTAGCATTTTGCAATTGACTAAAGATTTTGGTATTGTACCCTCAAATCCATTTCCATTAAGGTTGATAGTTTTGAAGGAATTTCCCTTGACAAATGTATTAGGAATGGTGCCAGAAAAGTTATTCTTCCGCAGATCGAGCACGGAGAAATATGTGCCGAAGTTTCCTAAACATTGTGGAATAGAACCATTAAAGCTATTACTAGACAGGACAAGAATTCGAAGGGAAATTGCATGACAAAGCATGTTTAGCTCACCACTGAAGTTATTTGATGAAAGAATGAGACTAGTAAGATTCACGAGTTTGAAGGTTGAACTTGGAAACCTACCATGTAGGTTGTTATTGCTCAAATCAACAACAGTTAAATGAGTGGATTGGAACTCTTTTACATGGCCAGTCAATTTGTTATTACTGATGTTGAAGTAATACAGTGCCGGTAAGTTGAAGACCCAAGATGGAATTGTACCATTGATTAAGTTATCACCTAAACTTAACGTCCTTAGATTTGGAAGTCCAATTATTTGTGATGGAAGAGGTCCTGTTAGCTGAGTATTTGACAAATCTAAGCCAACGAGTGTTGTTAGGTTTGCAACCAAAGATGGGAATGGACCGCTGAAGTTATTTGAACCAATATATAAATAAAGAAGACTTTTTGCTTTAGGAAAAAATCGGTGATTTTACCTTCAAAATTATTAACCCTAACTCCCAAGTAGACGAGATTTCCAAGGTTTGAAAGTGAAGATGGGAGCATGCCAGTGAAATTGTTATATCCGATGTTTAAAGAAGTCATTTCCGAAAGGTTTCCAAACGACATAGGGATGGATCCATAAAATTTACAATCATAGGTAGCCAACATTTTCAAGGACTTCAAATTCCCAATTGAGTCAGGTAGTTCTCCAGAGAAATTAGTGTTTGAAAGCTGCAAGTACTGGAGAGGACTGCTCGAGTTTATAAACTCGGGAAAATAACCAGTGAGAGCAAGATTTTCACCTATACTCAGCTCATGCAAATGTGGTAATTGGAATATTCCGTCAGGAAATTTTCCACGCAATCCACAAAAAGAAAGATCGAGATGTGTTAAAGAAGTCAGATTGAGCAAGGAATTCGAAACCACTGAAGATATGTTTACACTTTCCAGATTAAGTTCTCTTACCTTGGTTAAGTTTTGAACAAGTAATTCAAATCCAAGTTCTTCCAACCTCAAACCATGATTGTAAGAGAGATCAAGCGAGACCAATTTGCTTAGAAAGGAGACTTCTATAGGGACTTTGCCAGAAAAACTAGAGCCAGAGAGGTTGAGATGTGTCAATCTGGTTAATTGACTAAATTCAGGTGAGATTGGAGACATACCAAAGTCATTGAAAGCAAGGTTTAGGCTTTGGAGGTGAGGAAAGTAGTAGAAGATGGTGCTATTGGGGTGGATGGTGCCTAGGAGTCAGCTGCAACTGAGGTCGAGGCCAATTACTTGACTAGTGTTGTTGTCACACTCGATCCCATCCCATGAGCAACAATCAGAACCCTCCTTCCACGACTCCATCTTCGGATAAGAAAGGATTCCGACAGAATCACAGTAATCGCCGTAAGGAGATCTATTGAAGGAAAATTGTTGCTTAAATTGAAGCAATGCAGAGGTCTGTTCTTGAGTGCAGAGTTGGGCATGCAAACAAGTAATCTGGAAAAAGAGCAATGCTACATACCACTAATTTATCATCACTAACTCCACCACTAGTGAGGTGGCAATTAAAAAAAAATAATAAAAAACAAAAACCAAGACACAAAACACATGTGGCAGTGAGTGGGACCCACTGCCACATCATTAGATCTACCACTAATTAGTGGTCTAAAGCATTTTTGTCTGGAAAAAACAAAGAAAGAAAAGAGGTGAAAGAGTTGATTGTTAGAGACCATGTTTGCTCCTAGATTCAAAAACAAAGGTTGTAATGCTTGCTGACTATTAACAGGGGAGAGGCCGAATGCTTTTATAGGCAAATGTAGGTGCAATGCAAAGCCTACAAACAAGTAGAGTGAGTTAGACTAGTCAGTCTTCATTGATGTTTACACAGCTGGACTCCATAACTTTTCACTCGTCAAGGAAGACTTGGCTTTATAAATGTTGAGCATAGTTGGTGTTTAGTACAGCTTTTGTACCCTAAATTATTATAAAAGTCTATTTTATTATATAAGTGTGACAAATTGTCATTTTTTTTTTTTTTACTTTTTATGTATTCTGAAATTAGAAAAATTACCCTTCTAAATTTATTAAACATCAATAAAATCACACACAATCACAAACATCTTTTAAAATTCAAACACTTTCAAACATCAAATACCTTAAAATAACCAAACACTTTGAAATATCACAATCTACTATCAATCAAACACCATGGATGTTTCATATTGGTAGCCTCATGTAATTTGCATGATCCTTAACAGCAGCTAGGGGTGTGCATAATACCGCCGAAACCGTCGAAACCGCCAAAACCGCACCGAGCCGCACCGCCAAGGCAAATTCGTTATTATTTGCCAATCGAACCAATTTTTGGTAAGAAAAATGGCAAATTCTAGTGACACTTTTATCAATCCACCGGTTTCTATTTTTCTTCCAAACCGCACCGACCCGCACCGCTATTGAATCATGTTTTATAAGATTTTAAAAATTCTTTTTTATTTAAGTTTGCTTGTTGTTCTATACCTTAGAATATAGTATTACATTACTGCTCGAGGGGAATGCAAGATGTTAGTAATCCAAAATAAAGTTGGATTCCAATTCACTTTTCAATCTTTTTTTTTTTTTCTGGCCATGTTGCAAACTTGCATCAGCTCACTTTTCAATCTAAATACTTTTCAACAGTAAATATTTTCAATATATTGTAAACCCTGAATGATATTAATTTTATGTATTGTATTTGATCATTGTAGCTTCCACAGATGCTTGTAATGAACTGATGGCATAGTTGTTGATGTTATCATGTTGTTGCTACACTTGCTGCATCAGAAGAAAGCTTCGCAAGATGCTTAACATCACGGTATCTCTCGTCTTTTTTTTGCTTTTTGATTTAAGTTTTGTAATTTGAATTATATTTTTTATAAACCGCCAATCCGCCCGAACCGCCAAGGCAAATCCGCCATTATTTGCCAACCGAACCGCCAGTTTTTTATAAGGAAAATGGCAAATTCTAGTGACACTTTTATTAATCCGCCACCCGCCATACGGTTTCTATTTTTCTCTCAAACCGCACCGACCCGCACCGCGCACACCCCTAACAGCAGCAGATAAACTATTCTAATTTTTTTTAGATGATGATCTACTCTCCACCATGCTCTTGTCTTCTTCAGAGTTCTATTCACCTTGCTTGGTTTTCAATTTTTCAAAACATTTTTCAGAAAATTTTACTTTCTTATTTTTCGTATTTTTTTGTTTTTACTGAATTTTTTTAATATTTTAAACAATTTTTTTACTTTTTAGACACACCTGACATAAATACACCTAAAAAGTAAAAAAATTGTAAAAAAAATCTTTTAAAAATTCACTAAATACCAAAAATATAAAAAAATACAAGAATTCAGTATATTTTTTGTATTTTTATGTATTTATTAATTTTTAAAATATTTTTTCACAAATTTTTTACTTTTTAGAGACATCTAAGTAAGGTGCATCTAAAAAAATTTAAAAAAAAATTAAAATTTAAAAAATATTCACTAAAAACAAAAAAACACAAAAACCAAAAAAGTCAATTTTCAAAAAACTTAATTCAGAAAACTCAAACCAAACACAGCAATTTGTTCTTCGGGTATGTATTGTTTTATTGTTCTTTCTCATCTCTACCTCAAACCCTCCTCTTTCTTTTTTTTTTTTCTTTTTTTTATATTATTTATACATCGTTTGGTTTTGATCATACAAAGATATATATATATATATATATATCATGTTCTTGTAAAACAATTGATTTTATCTAATTTACCAGAACAATGCGAGTAAATTTTGTATTATTACTAGCAGTGGGTGCAAACACGATGAGTTTGCAATTGTAGGTCTAAACTTTTCGATGGTTTGATTAATGAGGAAGATGTTTTAATAATTTCACTACCATGACCTGTTCAATATTTGCCTCATCCACTACCTTCTCATTTTTTTTTTTATCAGCCAAAAAAGAATTTTATTAATGAATATTCAAGCAACCATAGAAGATATATCAATAAAGAGGGAAAATGCAAAAAGCGGCACAACAGACCCACGCCATCCCAACAAGGTTGGCACCGCGAGGGCTACCCGATCATATGCTAGCACCCCCCTTAAATGTTGGTGAGAAACCAACAAACATAGAAAACGGAGAAACAGATTGAACACACATTCAGATCAAAACTCTACTGTTACCACCACAACTTCAAATCAAAACTCTACTCCCCAAACACATCGTGATCTGCCTCAGATTGAAAATAAAGTTCTGGACTGAAAAGTTGAACACCTTTAATAATGGTTTCATCCACAAAGCAGTCCTAATCTTGATCAACTCACATAGCTCTGTCAGATTCAAATCAAGAAAAATCATGAAAATATATCAAGAAAATAAATATTTTTGCAATGATATACTCATCTATAAGAATTTTCAGTTTTTAATGTTAAAAGCACTTAAAGTTCTCATTATTACTACTCTCCTATGGAACAATAAAATTATCAAAATTGTTCATCAAAAAATATTTCTCATATCATTAAAAATCATCAATTCACTTGATAATTTATTTACAAAAAAAATTAATTATTAATATTGCTTACAAATCAGAAAATAAATTTTAAATTAAAATATTAAGATATATAAAATTTATAAACATCCTTCATTTAAATATTAAGACGTATAAAGTGATAGTTTGAAAGAAGTTTTGTATTACGATTTTGGAACCACGTGAAATAAAATTTTGAGATTTCTATAAAAATAATAGTTTAAAAGAATTTTAAAATATTCCAATTTTGGAACCACGCGAAAGTAAATTTTTGGGGCCAGCGAATGATCACATCACTATGATGTAATAGAAGTTGCGAATAAATCAATCCAAAAAATTGAAAGATTTACATTATTTATTTATTTTTTAATAGAGGGGACATAATTTATAAATAAAGAAAAACAAAATATACAACGGTAGTAAAATTTATAAGATTAAATTAAATTTTTATTAGATTTATAAGATGCAATTTGTTAGATTAAATAATTATTTTAAGTGAATTTAAATAAAATTGAAATGAATTTAATTAGATGAATTTATAATTTTGAGTTGAGTCTATCACATTTAATAATTGGTCAAGTTATTGCCATGCCGAAGGGCAAGAAGTTTCACATGGTGATTCCATAAAGTTTCTTGTCCAACTAATCCACATATTAATAACTTAAAATTTAACATTGCTTCCTATTCAATTTATTCAAATAAAAATGAAAACTTCTAGGTATATAGAATTAGATACAATATTATGGAAAAAGAAAAATTAGTTTAAATTTTATTCACATTATTTTTACATTTTTCCTTCTCTTTTTCAAATTTTTATCCAAATTTATAATTTAAACCCAAAATATTTAAATATCACCTAATGTAAAAGAGTTGTGTCCAATCCTATAATCATGTAACAAAGTTTTAAAAAAACATATACAATTCAACAACTTTATTGAATGCGGTATTGGTTGCATAGATAAGAGGTGCCAAGTGTAATTTTTTTTTTCTTCTAATACATTGTCAACTGCAGTTTGGAAGAGAATGAATTGAACACTTAACTCGAGTGCAATTTTAAGCCTTATAAAAAGAAGATTTGACATTGATTTTCTATATATACATATATATATATATATATTTAGAGAAAATTGGTGAAAGTCCATCCCAAATGAGTATAAATCATTAAATTCAAAGTCAAATCTTCATCATCATCATCATTTCAATTCCATAAAATCCAACATCATTTTCATTTCCTCTTTACTAAATCAAAATATTCACATTTTAGGGCAAAATCCCCTTTATTTATAAATCAACGAATTTGTTAGATTATATTTTAGTGATTGTCCAAATTATTATGGGGTGTGCAGCTAAGTAGTGTGTAATGTTTTAGAGGTGGGATAGTTTTGGTATTACGTTGGGTCCCTAGAAATTTTATCAATGTTTAAATTGTATTAACGCGGATTCAAACAAATGGAATTTCATAAAATAAAAATAAAAAAAATAAAAAAAGAAGTAGGGACTGTAAGCGCCACTCTAATCAATATAATACTACTGTACTAGTTTTCTCCATTATTCACATTATGGAGTGTGAAATGCTGTATGAAAAAGACAAATAAAAAAAATCCAATAATCATATTTAAATAATTTTTTCATATTTATTTATTTATTAAAAATGAATGACAGCCGTTTTTTAAGATAAATATAAAGAAATTATATGATTATAATTATCAAATCAATTTAAAATTTAAAAAATGTTATGGTGCGAGACATTCACCTAGAATTTTTTGGGTGGATGATTATGTGGTGAAAATTAAATTTGTGTAGTGTGGAATTTATGTGTAGAATGAATATGAACCACAAGATAATAATTTTAAATAATTTTTGAGTAATTAAATTTAAATTTATAATATTACCGTTAAAATTTTAACTAAATATAACTTAATAGATAAACCATCCAAATAATTAAAATTAGATCCGTAACAAACATCACATATTCAAATAACATTCTCCAATATAAAAAGAAGACTAAAGAGGATCTTTCCACCCTAGAGCTTTTCATAAAGTATGCAGATGATCTTTCCAAATGTGTTTTACATGTCATATCTCGCTCAATGCCGGCCTTATTGGTGAAGTGCTCCTTGATGAGTAAAGCACGTTTTGGTTAATAACAAAACTATATATATCAATTGATATATTAATTAGTATATTAATAGATGATTTGATATAATTTTAGAGGTTTTAAATTTTTACGGTTTGTATAATGGATAAAATCTATAATTTTAAAATAACTGTAACACCCTCAAAATTAAACCCATTAAATATAAAATAAGGCATGCATTATTAAAAGAAAAACATTACATTATTTAAATCATCAGAGTATTACGAAATAAAACATCAAAATAAATGCCCTACGGGCTTACATCTTGCCAAGCCAACACTTGGACACAATTTCATGAGTTCTAACTCAAAACAAATAAAGCCCTGGGCTTGAATGTTTACATAATTCAAATAAAACAACTAAAACAAATAAAACAAGTCTTCAAGTCCAAATCCTCACAAGCTAAGTCTTTAGAGGTAGTGAACCACCTGAACCTGAAAATGAAGTTCCCATATAGGGTGAGCCACAGCCCAGTAGAGAAATACTAAACCAAGCATAAGAATTAACTAAAGCAGCAGCACCCGATACATGGTTAACACAAGATAATCAATTTACAATTCATCGACACAAACGCCTACGTTGTCTATGACACATGGTCTATGACACCTTTTACTTTCCATTTATACAGTCATGGCTCAGAACCTGGCCAAACAACTCAACAAGGATAACAAATCAGGTTAAACCTTTCTCATAACATAATAAACACATTTGCTAGTGTTATACCAATCTCAATCAAATTCACTTCCTTACTTCCCAACTGATACACATGGTGGTGATGTATCATATCAACAACAAATAGAAATATTTCTATTATAATTAAGCACAAACATAAGTGATGCTACTGGAGTCCATCCCCTATCTCCTCCCAACAAGTCCGGTTTAGAGGTCCATTCCCTATCTTCCCCTAAACCGTGGAGTTCATCACATATCTCCTCCAAAACCAAATGCATATGCAACATAATCAATACTTGCCATATACAATACATAATTAATACACGAATGTTCTGTATTAACTCAACAGTCAAACAATTGACTCAATTTTAGTTATACCTAAGCCGCATGCAAGGTCTACAACAATCAATGGCTATCCTCCACCGATAGCCCAAAACAATTATTTCTAAGCAAGAAATAACTATAACAATAAATGTAATTTCAATATTCTCAAAGGTAGTAGTTAAACTACCAAATACATCATTAAACCACTAAATTCCCCAATCTCATGAATTTAACCCAATATCACAATCTTCCCTTAAATTAATTATATAAATTAATCTATGACAAAACCTTAAGGTTTCTCCCAAAATTACTAACCTACCCCCACATACCAAAATACCACCACTTAGGATTAAAACGTATAAATGGAGTAGGAAATCCCTACCTCAAAGAAATAACTCAAAAAGAAGAAGATGAAAATGATGCCCAAAATCCAAAGTGCTCCGAACTAACAATTCTTCAGATTAAATGAAAGCCCTCGACTCACTCTACCTTTTTAATAAAGGCTCTAGGGTAGAAACACCCTAAAACTAGATGAAACCTAGGGTAGAAGGTGTGTAGGGAGAGAAAAGAGTCGGACCTAGGGTTTGGACACAAAAAGAAATAGAAAAACTGATTAAAAACCCGCTGCTGCCTATTTAAACTGAACAGGTTCGCTCGAGCGAAGACATGGTCGCTCGAGCGACCAGACACAAAAACCCACACTCGAGCGAAGAAAATCTCGCTCGAGCCAAAAACTCGATGCTTCAGGTCTGCAACCCAGAAGCTCGCTCGAGCGACGAAATTTTCGCTCGAGCGAAGAACTCGAAAACATACACCTCGCTCGCTCGAGCGAAGAAAAGCTCGCTCGAGCCAAGAAACACATCTCTCAGGTCCTAAGCCCAGACGTAGACTCTCGCTCGAGCGACCAAATCCTGGCTCGAGCGAAGAACAAAAAACAACAGCTCGCTCGAGCAAAGGTCCAAAATTCTGGACAGCAACCCTTGGTGTCTAAACCCAACCAACCTGAAACAAACCTGCCCAAAGACATCCTATAACTCAAAACAAAGAATTAAAGGACAACAACAACAATACACAATGCCTGGATCCACGGAACTTAAGTCCGGATACAACAATCTAAAGGAAAAAGACTAGGGTCGCTATAACCTTCCCCCCTTAAAAGAATTTCGTCCCCGAAATTAAGCATAAGTTTTCGAAAACAAGTTTTTCTCAAATTCTATCCATATGAAATTACAATAATAAACAACTTGACCCAATACTGGTCATCTCATCTCTTATCAAGAGGCATCACACAATATGTATATAAAATAACATATATTACAACCTGCGTCAATATTATGCATTTTTCCTTTCAATCTTAACAATTTCAATATACGTAATTTCCATTTCCATGTCATATTAAATTCCATGATATATAAAACACATTCAATCTATAAATGTGACATTCCACTTCCATTATGAAGCAAGTTTTCAACAACTATCATTAAACCAAAACATTCTCACTGTTTTACAACTTAAGACAGATATATAAAATTCTTAAGTCCAACAATATTACAAAATATTAAATATCAATAAACATGTCCGGATATTTCTCGCGGACTTCCAACTCACGTTCCCAAGTGGCTTCCTCCACCCCGTGATGTTTCCACAGAACCTTTACCAAAGGGATGGTCTTGCCTCGCAAAACTTGATCCCGCCTATCCAAGACTCGAATCGGTCTCTCCTCATACGAGACATCCTCCTCAACCACTAAATCAGTCCAATCCAACACATGTGATGGATCTGGCTCATACTTCCGAAGCATACTCACATGAAACATGTCATGTACTCCGGACAACTGCGGTGGCAAAGCTAAACGATAAGCAGCCTCGCCAATCCTCTCAAGGATCTCAAAAGGACCTATGAACCGAGGGGACAACTTCCCGCTCTTCCCAAACCTCATCAATCCCCGCCTAAGTGATATCTTCAGAAAGACATGATCACCCACCTCAAATACTAAAGGTCTCCTCCTATGGTCGGCATAAGATTTCTGACGACTCTGGGCTGTAACCAATCTCTTACGGATAAGCTCAACTTTCTCCGTCGTTTCCCTCACCAACTCCGGACCCAATAGAGGTGCATCACCCATCTCGGCCCAACAAACAGGAGATCTACACGGTCGGCCATACAAGGCCTCAAACGGTGCCATACCAATACTAGACTGAAAACTGTTATTGTAAGCAAATTCCACCAATGGTAAGTGTTTCTCCCACGACCCACTAAAGTCGAGAACACAACCCCGAAGCATATCCTCAAGGATCTGAATAGTACGCTCGGACTGCCCGTCAGTCTGAGGGTGATAAGCCGTGCTAAAAGTCAACTTAGTGCCTAAAGCACTCTGCAAACTCTGCAACAACCTGGCAGTAAAACGAGGATCTCTATCTGAAACGATCGTCACTGGGACCCCGTGCAACCTCACTATGTCCCGGATATATAAGTTGGCAAGATGATCTACCGAATCTCTAACACGCATAGGAATGAAGTGCGCCGACTTCGTCAACCGGTCTACAACCACCCAAATAGCATCACTACCCCACTGAGTCCTCGGAAGACCCACAACGAAGTCCATAGTGACATGCTCCCACTTCCACTCGGCAATAGGCAAGGGTTGCAACAAACCCGCTGGCCTCTGATGTTCGGCCTTCACTTGCTGACAAGTAAGGCACTTAGACACGAAAGCTGCCACATCTCTCTTCATACCCCGCCACCAAAACTGGCGACCCAAATCCTGGTACATCTTAGTGCCTCCCGGATGCACGGCAAGGCGCGAATGATGAAACTCTCGGAGTACCTCCTCTCGGCAAGACTCCGGCACAAACAGACGGTCTCGATATCTCACACTCAGGTCGGGATACACCGTCAAACCCTTCTCAACCTTCCCATCGGAAATCTTCTCTCGGAGAGATTCTACCTCAAGATCACCCCTCTGAGCCTCTAACACTCGAGTCACAAGTGTAGGCTGTGCAACAACAGAAAATAAGGCCGCAGCCTCAACGGATTCACCCAAAAGCAAATCAAACTCCCCAAGTGCACCCAACATCTCCCACTCTCGGATGGCTATACTAGCTATGTCACCAACAGATTTCCTGCTAAGGGTATCAGCCACAACATTGGCCTTTCCCGGATGATAGTGCAACTCGAAGTCATAATCCTCAATAAACTCCATCCACCTCCTCTGCCTCAAATTCAAGTCTTTCTGTGTAAACAGATATTTCAGACTCTTATAATCCGAGAATACCTCGAACCTCTCACCATAAAGATAATGCCTCCAAATCTTCAAGGCAAATATTATAGCTGCTAACTCTAAATCATGCGTAGGGTAATTCTTCTCGTGAATTTTCAACTGACGTGAGCCATAGGCAACCACCTTCCCCTCTTGCATCAACACACAACCCAGACCCTCTCGTGAGGCATCACAATAGACTGCATAACCCAACCCTCTCTCCGGAATAATCAAGACTGGAGCGGTAGTCAATCTGACTTTCAACTCCTGAAATGACTTTTCACAAGTCTCACTCCAAACAAATTTGACTCCCTTCCGAGTCAATCTAGTCAACGGTGAAGCTAACCTGGAGAAATCTTTCACAAACCGACGGAAATACCCCGCTAATCCCAGAAAACTGCGGATCTCAAACACACTCTTAGGCTGTGCCCAATCTTGCACTGCCTCAGTCTTGGATGTATCAACAGACACCCCTTCCCCAGAAACTACATGGCCTAAGAACTTCACCTCTTCTAGCCAGAACTCACACTTCCCGAACTTAGCATACAGCTTATGGGCTCTAAGTAACTCAAGCACCACTCTCAAGTGTTCCTCGTGCTCCTCCCTCGAAGGTGAATAAATCAGAATGTCGTCCACGAAGACGACCACAAAACGATCCAAGAATTCCCGGAAGATCCGGTTCATCAAATCCATAAACACTGCCGGTGCATTGGTGAGCCCAAACGGCATCACCAGAAACTCATAATGACCATACCGCGTACGGAATGCCGCTTAGGAATATCCTCCTCCCTGACTCTCAACTGATGATAACCCGATCTCAAATCTATCTTAGAGAAACAACGGGAACCCTTCAACTGGTCAAACAAATCATCAATACGGGGCATAGGATACTTATTCTTAACCGTAGCCCGATTCAATTTCCTGTAATCAATACACAATCTCAAAGCACCACCTTTCTTTTTAACAAAAGGGCCGATGCTCCCCACGGCGAAACACTAGGACGGATATAGCCCTTATCTAGCAACTCCTGGAGCTGAATCTTCAACTCAACTAACTCAGCTGGGGCAAAATGATAAGGTGCCATAGAAATTGGCGCCGTGCCGGCACTAGGTCAATAGAGAACTCAATCTCTCGATGCGGTGGCAACCCAACAAGATCCTCGGGAAAGACGTCCGAATACTCACAAACCACCCTTAGCAACACAATCTGAGTCTCATTAACCTCACTAATCGAAAGATTAGCAAGTAGGCCACTAAGTTCACTCCGCCCCCGCGGATCATACTCCGGTGGCAAAACACTACCAACCCGATCCCCCAGAAAACGAAAACACTCCCCGTTCACGGTACAACAAGTGACCCTTTGACGGTAGCAATCAATAACTGCTCGGTATGACGATAACTAGTCCATACCCAAAATAACATCAAAGCCCTTCATGGGCATAACCACAAAAGAAAAAGGGATTCTATGATCATCGACCTCTATATCACAATCCCTAACACCTTGTTTCAAAATCAACTCACCCCCAAGAGGTGACACTACACAAATAGGAGATGCTAACTGAGCTAACTCCAACTCCAAAATGGATGCAAATGCAGCAGACACAAAAGAATGAGATGCATCCGTATCGATCAAAACACTAGCAACTGAATTGCAAAACAAGAAGGTACCTCTCACAACAGATGGAGCCGGTACAGGATCCTGCGCGGTAACAGCATACACGCGCCCAGACGACCTCTGATCAATCTGCTCACCCCTCGGAGCATAAGACTGCTGCACAGACTGGGACGATGAAGCCCCCTGATTGGCCCTCGGGCCTGAACTGACTGAGCAGGCAGCTTGACTCTGAGTCTGCCTCGAACCAGATGCACCAGATGTGCCACCCAACTGTGGGCAAAACCTCTTCATGTGCCCCGGCTGACCGCACTGAAAACAAGAGAGCGGCTGGCCTCTACCCTGACTCTGGCTCTGAGATCGAGCCGAAGAAGATGCTGCTCTCTGAACTCCTCCCCTCTGAGGACAAACTGGAGACTTGTGACCCAGCTGGCCACACTTGAAACAGGTAATGTCTCCCTGACTGCCTTTCCCAGAACTAGCACTCGGCACTGGAAAAGTGGATCTAGAAAAACTACTCTGAGGCTGCTGAGGAGTGAAACCTCTCTGCCTCCTGCCATCACTCTGGCCATCCTGACTCCTCTTGGAGCCTTTCTGCCTTTCCCCCTCTTCCTGCATCATAGTCTCGGTATGGGCTGCTGCATCAACCAATCGCCCAAAATCCCTAATCATAGATCCGACAACTCTCAGCATGAGGCCACGCCTCAACTTCTTCTCAAACTCAATGCAACGGCGTTCCTCAGTCGCCACCAACTCAGGTGCAAACCTGGACAAACTAGTGAATGCAGCCTCAAACTCGGCCACTGATAAACTGTTCTGCTCAAGATGGCGGAACTGATCTCTCAACTTCTCCTGAACAGCTGGAGACAGGTACTTCTCCTGAAAAGCATCAACAAAAGCCTTCCAAGTACCTCCAATACGACCCTTGGTGAACTTCCACCACTGACCCGCATCCCCTTTCAGCTGGAAAGATGCCAAGGTCACCTTCAACCCTCGTCTTCGATGCCAAGCATCTCAAACGTTTTCGTTGTCTGTTCGAGCCATTCATCTGCCTTAAGCGGCTCGCTAGGATCACCTAAAAATTCGTCCGGGTGAGACCGGAAGAATTCCCTCTTCAGAAAAGAAGGTCCTGTATCTGCAGCAACAACAGCCTGGGCTGGATTCGCAGCCCTCAGAATGTCAACTGACGCCTGAAATGCCCCTGCTATCCCTTGGGCCAAAGCGCCCATAAACTGCTGTCCTACTGGCTCGGCCACATTGGCCTGGCCAACACCCTCCTGAACTGCCGGAATTTCCTCCGGTATAGGCACTTCCTGCCTGGCCTGCCTACCACGCCTACCACGACCTCGTCCTCGTCCTGACATCCTAATAAAGGAAATAAAGACGTTAGCACTCTAAATAATGTGCCAAAATTATAACACTCACGTCCTAATACATTGGACAACAATAAATCACACCACGTAAGCACATAATCACATAAGCACCTACGAATTTCATTCCTGGATAATGATAGTCCCGAGGCGCCACTAAAGTTCCGGTTGGAAACAACATTGATCAAGTGCCTTTCCAACAAGACTTTCAGAGACTCAAGGATCCAATCAACATCCTAGGAACTACATTCCATACCCACATAATCACATAAACATGTTATCATATAAGCATGTAATCATTACACTAAGTCTCTATCAAACGAGACGAACCCATTGTGATACTAATCACTTCCCACGTACCCAAGGTATTCGAACCCGGTACGCTCTGATACCAAGTTGTAACACCCTCAAAATTAAACCCATTAAATATAAAACAAGGCATGCATTATTAAAAGAAAAACATTATATTATTTAAATCATCAGAGTATTACGAAATAAAACATCAAAATAAATGCCCTACGGGCTTACATCTTGCCAAGCCAACACTTGGACACAATTTCATGAGTTCTAACTCAAAACAAATAAAGCCCTGGGCTTGAATGTTTACATAATTCAAATAAAACAACTAAAACAAATAAAACAAGTCTTCAAGTCCAAATCCTCACAAGCTAAGTCTTTGGAGGTAGTGAACCACCTGAACCTGAAAATGAAGTTCCCATATAGGGTGAGCCACAGCCCAGTAGAGAAATACTAAACCAAGCATAAGAATTAACTAAAGCAGTAGCACCCGATACATGGTTAACACAAGATAATCAATTTACAATTCATCGACACAAACGCCTACGTTGTCTATGACACATGGTCTATGACACCTTTTACTTTCCATTTATACAGTCATGGCTCAGAACCTGGCCAAACAACTCAACAAGGATAACAAATCAGGTTAAACCTTTCTCATAACATAATAAACACACTTGCTGGTGTTATACCAATCTCAATCAATTTCACTTCCTTACTTCCCAACTGATACACATGGTGGTGATGTATCATATCAACAACAAATAGAAATATTTCTATTATAATTAAGCACACACATAAGTGATGCTACTGGAGTCCATCCCCTATCTCCTCCCAACAAGTCCGGTTTAGAGGTCCATCCCCTATCTTCCCCTAAACCGTGGAGTTCATCCCCTATCTCCTCCAAAACCAAATGCATATGCAACATAATCAATACTTGCCATATACAACACATAATTAATACACGAATGTTCTGTATTAACTCAACAGTCAAACAATTGACTCAATTTCAGTTATACCTAAGCCGCATGCAAGGTCTACAACAATCAATGGCTATCCTCCACCGATAGCCCAAAACAATTATTTCTAAGCAAGAAATAACTATAACAATAAATGTAATTTCAATATTCTCAAAGGTAGTATTTAAACTACCAAATACATCATTAAACCACTAAATTCCCCAATCTCATGAATTTAACCCAATATCACAATCTTCCCTTAAATTAATTATATAAATTAATCTATGACAAAACCTTAAGGTTTCTCCCAAAATTACTAACCTACCCCCACATACCAAAATACCACCACTTAGGATTAAAACGTATAAATGGAGTAGGAAATCCCTACCTCAAAGAAATAACTCAAAAAGAAGAAGATGAAGATGATGCCCAAAATCCAAAGTGCTCCAACTAACAATTCTTTAGATTAAATGAAAGCCCTCGACTCACTCTACCTTTTTAATAAAGGCTCTAGGGTAGAAACACCCTAAAACTAGATGAAACCTAGGGTAGAAGGTGTGTAGGGAGAGAAAAGAGTCGGACCTAGGGTTTGGAAACAAAAAGAAATAGAAAAAACTGATTAAAAACCCGCTGCTGCCTATTTAAACTGAACAGGCTCGCTCGAGCGAAGACATGGTCGCTCGAGCGACCAGACACAAAAACCACGCTCGAGCGAAGAAAATCTCGCTCGAGCCAAAAACTCGATGCTTCAGGTCTGCAACCCAAAAGCTCGCTTGAGCGACGAAATTCTCGCTCGAGTGAAGAACTCGAAAACATACACCTCGCTCGCTCGAGCCAAGAAACACATCTCTCAGGTCCTAAGCCCAGACGCAGACTCTCGCTCGAGCGACCAAATCCTGGCTCGAGCGAAGAACAAAAAACAACAGCTCGCTCGAGCGACCAACTCCTCGCTCGAGCGAAGGTCCAAAATTCTAGACAGCAACCCTTGGTGTCTAAACCCAACCAACCTGAAACAAACCTGCCCAAAGACATCCTATAACTCAAAACAAAGAATTAAAGGACAACAACAACAATACACAATGCCTGGATCCACGAAACTTAAGTCCAGATACAACAATCTAAAGGAAAAAGACCGGGGTCGCTATAATAACAATGTCTAAGTATACGTTGGTACAAAAATTGATATAGTAATTGATATATAAAACACCACTGGTTAGTTAACTTGGTAGACCAACGTTGTTAAAATCGAATCATTGTGAGAGGCTCTTGGATTGAATCATAAAATTATATTGAGAATTGTAAAATTTTATTTTCAGTGTAAAATAAAACAAAAATTTATCAATAATAATAATAATATATGTTAAATAATTGAAAATTTTACCCATAAATCACATATGGGAGAATGTTAATCCGTTTAATATTAAGAGTTTTCTTATGAACCAATTAGTCATTTTTTTTTTTAGAAAGTAATATTTATTTGATTTAGTGCCATCTGAGTTTAAGGAAATGTCCTTTTGTGATTCATTTATCAAATTATTTGATTCGTTTTTGGGATGAGAATGGAAAGATGATGTGTAAAAGATTTTTTTTGAAGGAATTGGTGACTGAAGTATTAACTGTCGAGTGTTGAAATCTACATTTCTATTAGTGTGATTTTCTGATGTTACATTGGAGTGTTATATTAAAATATTATGTTTGGAAAAAAATATATTAAAGAGTTTTTTGTGTGTTACATTGATTGAAGTGTTATATTTGAAAAAAAATACATTAAAGAGTTTTTTTAATGTTGTAAGAGTTTGATTTTTGGGAAACAAGTAAATGGGTTATGATTTTTGTTCTAGATTTAGGGTTTTTTTTGGTTAATGTAGAGGCTTGATCTCTCCTGCTAAATAATAAATATATTGATGGAGATTTGAAATATTTTACCTTCAACTTATAAACAGAGTTAATTCCACAAGGTATTCCACTAGCGAACCTTCAACCAACGTGGAAGCGACGAAGAACAACAAGTTTGTTTTATTGAGAGATTCTCTGAGAGCAGTGGATTTGGGCCAAGGTTTTCCCCTTCTCATCCTTCTTCCGATTTGGGTATAATTTGCAAAGAATCAATTATATAGTTTTCGTTCTGCTCAACTTTCTAATTTCAATACAGTATACATTGTGAATGTATGTTTTGATTTCATTATAATTTGTATATATTGATTACAATTTCAATCTCTAAAGCACTTTGAACTACTAGTATTAACAATCTAGTTCCTAAAAGTTATTAAAATCTGCTATATATAAGCTTGGATATGGTCAAACTATACCTATCTCACAAAATAGAAAATTTATTTACTATTTTTTTAAACTATAGGATCCTGATTCATTATTGTCCTGCTATTTAGTCTTATCACATCTTAAATTTTATTTGTGGATTTTGTTTTTATGAAAACAAAACCAATTGAAATATTGTTTGGCAATATGTATAAAGAATCACAAGATAACTGTCAGTCCTTGCAAGTTAAGCTTTGTAGATATTTGATTTACCTTTAATTTTACCTAGTTTCTCTCATATACAACATTTATATAAAAAAGGGCCTGAAGAATTGGAAAAAAGGCTTTTGGAGCAGGTTTCCTCTCTCTTTGGTTAGGGAGTAGACATTATAGTAGGGACATTAGATTCCTTACCCAGCTGAAAGTAGAGGGAGGGTGGTATAGGAGCTTTTTGTGGTTTACAAAGCAAAAAGGTCCTAAGTTTGCTTCTCTCATGAATGCTAAAAGCAATTTATTTTTTGTTTTGTTTTATATTGAAGCGTGAACCATACCAGTCCCACACAACTTGATGACTTCATGATCATTTAATAGTTCAAGTCTCTTCTGGGGAGTATAATGAACTTATCATTTTTTGCTACACAAATGAGTACAGTTTTGCCTCATTTTAAGACAAGGTGAAACACCAATGTGGGAGGATAAGACAAGCTGAAAATTTGGAAGCAAATGAAAACAAACCTTTATAAAGGATTCTACAACTATGTAATATAATGATAATATTTCTGAAATTTCACTTGGGTACACAATTATGATTTTGTTTCTGAACTCATAAGCTAGCAATTGCATTTAAAAAGTAGTGATGTGTTTTATATTTGATTATTGTTGAAAGTTTGAAACCTTTGTAGCAAATATAGGAGAGAAATGAAATGCCTATTTATTTATATTCTTTTTCAATATTTTTGTTGAGCCTACTGCATATTGAGAAAAACATATTTCCTATGTACAATTGGTAATGGTAGTTAGTTGGACTTTTATGTTGCTTCAGGTATTGAGAGGGAAATCACCACCTTGCAATTGGAAGTATATTAAAGAGTTTATAGGTAATGTTTCTGTTGTAAGTTTTTGGTGTTTGATCCAATTATAAATTATTTGTTCAAACATAACAAACAATAGATCAAACAGAACATCAATATGCAATATATCTTCTTAAGTTAAATTTCAAGAGTAGATATAAGGATCCACACAAATAGAAGTAATCAGCCTTAAGGTTTTACTGTCCAAACAAAAGAGCCATTGCTCTACTGCTGCTGCTATTATGGTCTAATAGTTTGGGGCAGGTGATCATTTGCTCTGCTGCTGCTGAGGGTCTTCTCTCTATTTTGGTTTGATCACTTCTATTTTGGTTTGTTTTTTATTTTGAAGGATGGCATTTGGGGGTGAAAGTTGGAAACAGCCCTGAGATCATCATGTTCACCTCAGACTAGATTAAACAAACTTGTGAGAGGAAGTGGCGCATCGATAGGACACACGGTTAGAGATTTAGACAAGAAAATGTGAGAAAAAAAGGTGAAACCAGACCGTTTGGGGGCAAAAATTGGAAACAGGCCCAAATAGCCATGAGATCATAACAATCACCTCAGCCTAGATTAAACAAACTTGTAAGAGCAAGCAGCGCATTGATAGGACACACGGTTAGAGATTTAGAAAATAAAATGTGAGAGAAAAAAGGCAAAAACGGGCCGTTTGGGGGCGAAAATTGGAAACAGCCCCCAAATAGTCCCGAGATCATCACGGTTACCTCGACCTAGATTAAACTAAATTGTGAGAGCAAGCTGCACATTGCTAGGAAGCACGGTTATAGAATTAGAGACAAAAATATGAGGAAAAAAGGTGAAAAGTGTCATTTTAATTGCTACCTTTACTTTCTTGTTCATGTTACCTTTACATTCTATGGAACTTTTTATTTTTTTGTCCAATTTTACAATCATTTGATGTGAAAATATTTTCATAAAAACATTACTTGACATTTTTTATCTTTTTATTTTGTACAAATGGATGAACTCGTGCAACAAACTAAATTGTACAAGACTAGTTGGCACTTGTTATATTTTTTAAAGGATTATATATTTTTGGATAGATGTGTATGGAGAATATTTGGGTAGACTACTAGTTATATTTTCGGATAGATGCGCATAGATAAAAATTTAAAACATAATATATAGACTGCTAGTTATGTTTTAAATTTTTATACTAGATGGATATGATTTTGGATGATTATATAGATTACACGATATTTTTAATTGGACGATTATGTAGTATGGAATTACTTGTGGATGAAAACTTATTATAGTTTATGACTTTAATTAAACAGGTTAAGGATTGGATGATTTATATATTTTATTAAATGTTCATGATTTAGTTAATTTTGTTGGTTTGAATGATTCTTGCAAATTACATGTTATATTGAATGGATTATTATATTTTGATAAACAAAAAGAATTGAATTGGCGACCAAAAATTGGTTTTGTTTTTTCTCTTTTGGCGACCAAGTGATTAGTCGGGAAAGCTAAGTAATACTTTTGCCGACTAAAGTTGTTAGTCGGTGTATCACCACTCACATTTGGTGACCAAAATGTTGGTAGGCGACAGGGTACATTTGACAACTAAATAATTAGTCGGTAAAATTATTATAGCGACCCCGGTCTTTTCCCATTTGATTATTGTACCCGGACTTATGTTCCGTGGATTCCGCTGTTATATTTGTTGTTGTTGTCCTTTAATTCCTTATTCTTGGGTTATAGGATGTGTTTAGCAGGTTGATTGCAGATTGGTTGGGTTTAGAAACCAAGTCTGCATGTTCAGTTTTTGGCTTGGTCGCTCGAGCGAGCTTCTCTTCGCTCGAGCGAGGTCTTCGTTTTTGGTTCTTCGCTCGAGCGAGCTTTCCTTGGCTCGAGCGAGCGTTGCGTCCAGTACCTAGACCTGAGAGCAGTGTATCTTGGCTCGAGCGAGCTTTCTTCGCTCGAGCGAGCTGGTTTGTCTTTGGCTCGAGCGAGCTTCTCTTCGCTCGAGCGAGGTCAGTTTCTTGTTTCTGGTCGCTCGAGCGACAGGGTCTTCGCTCGAGCGAGCCTGTCCAGTATATAAACACAGCAGCGGGATTTTTAAGCAGTTTTTCATCCTCTTTTGATCCCAAACCCTAATTCCGAGTTTTCTTCTTCTCTAAACACCTTCTCTCCTAGGATTGATCTAGTTAGGGTGTGTTTTTACCCTAGTTGCTTTACAAAAAAGATAGAGGAGAGTGAGGGCTTTCATTTAATCTGAACAAACTTGGATTTGGAGCACTTTGGAGTTTGGGCTAGCATCTCGTCTTCTTCTTTTGGGATCTTTGCTTCGAGGTAGGGATTTCCTACTCCATTTATACGTTTTAATCTTAAGTATTGGTATTTTGGTATGTGGGGGTAGTTTGGTAAATTTGGCAGAAACCCTAGGGTTTGACATAGATTAATTTGTATAATTAATTTGGGAAAAATGTGGAATTGGGTTTAATTCATGAAATTGGGGGATTATGAGACTGAATGATGTAGTTGGATAATTTAACCACCCATTGAAATTACATGTGTTGTGTATTTATTTCTTGCTTAGAAATAACTGTTTTGGGCTATCGGTGGAGGATAGTCATGATTGTTGTAGACATTGCATGTGGATTAGGCAAAATTGAAATTTATCACTTGATTAAGTTGTTGAGTATAAAGGTTGGAATAATACGTTAAAAGTTATGTATTGATGGATTGTGTATATGACTTTATGTTTATATGCCTTACTTGTGTATGGGAGGAGATAGGGGATGTACTCCACGGTTTAGGGGAAGATGGGGGATGTACCTCTAAACCGGTTAATGATTATGGGAAGATAGGGGATGAACCCAGGGTTGCTGCTTATATGCGCGCCTATTGCAGAGATACAGCTCATATGCTTATCTATTTGATATGATACATCACCAAAATGTGTATCAGTTGGGAAGTATGGAAGTGAATTTGATTGTGATTGATGCAATACCAACTTGTGTATTTGTTATGTTATATGAGAGGTTTAACTTGATTTGTTATCCCTGTTGAATTGGAAAGATTGTTAATAAGAGATGAAATCCCCGTCGAGTTATTTGGGCCAGGTGAATTATGCCATAGACAAAGTGTCATAGGCAATGTAGACATTTGTGTCATGAAATTGTAAATGGATTATTTTGTGTTAACCATGTATCAGCTGCTACTGCTTTAGTTAATTCTTATGCTTGGTTTAGTACTTCTTTACTGGGCTGTGGCTCACCCTATATGGGAACTTCATTTTCAGGTTCAGGTGATTCACTACCTCCAAAGACTTAGCTTGTGAGGATTTAGACTTGAAGACTTGTTTTATTTGTTTTAGTTGTTTTATTTGAATTATGTAAACATTCAAGCCTAGGGCTTATTTGTTTTGAGTTAGAACTCATGAAATTGTGTCCAAGTGTTGGCTTGGCAAGATGTAAGCCCGTAGGGCATTTATTTGATGCTTTATTTCGTAATACTCTGATGATTTAAATAATATAATGTTGTTCTTTTAATAATGCATGCCTTGTTTTATATTTAATGGGTTTAATTTTGGAGGGCGTTACAACTTGGTATCAGAGCGTACCGGGTTCGAATACTTTGGGTACGTGGGAAGTGATTAGAATCACAATGGGTTCGTCTCGTTTGATAGAGACTTAGTGTAATGATTACATGCTTATATGATAACATGTTTATGTGATTATGTGGGTATGGAATGTAGTTCCTAGGATGTTGATTGGATCCTCGAGTCTCTGAAAGTCTTGTTGGAAAGGCACTTGATCAATGTTGTTTCCAACCGGAACTTTAGTGACGCCTCGGGACTGTCATTATCCAGGAATGAAATTCGTAGGTGCTTATGTGATTATGTGCTTACGTGGTATGATTTGTTGTTGTCCAATGTATTAGGACGTGAGTTTTTAGTTCAGGCACATTTATTAGAGCGCTAACGATCCTTGTCACCTTTATTAGGATGTCAGGACGAGGAAGTTTGGATTTTCCTCCTTCCGCTCGGGAAGAATTGAGGAAACAGTTTGTGGGGTTACGCCAGGGTACTACACCTTTGGTACAGTTTGAAGCGTGGTTTGCTAACCTGTCAATGTTTGCTCCAGAGTTAGTGGAGACGGAGGAATTGCGTTGTGCGGAGTTTGAGAGAAAGCTGTGTGACGACATCCGTGTAAGGATTGCGGGTTCTTGGCATAGAAGTTACAGTGTGCTTGTTAAGGCTGCGACTCATGTGGAGGCAGCGGTACTAGCTATGGGGCAGAATAGGGAAGAGACCATAGTTGGGGGTGTTGGTCAGACTAGGGAGAAGGTCATCTCGGTGACTCCCACAACTTATAGGTACTCTAAGCCAAGTAAGAAATGGAAGCGAAGGTATGCTCAGTCCCAGGTAGAGTCCTTACCTCCGCCAAGAGTTTCAGACTCCTCTATCGGAGGGCCCAGAGAGGTCCAGGATGTCTCTTGTTTTAAATGTGGTCGGCTGGGCCACAAGGTGTCGGTTTGCCCACTGAGGAAGAGGGCTGGGTTGACAGTTCGACCAGTAGTGGCACCACCAGAATCTTTTGGTCAGCCAGATTTTGGATTGACAGAGCGCACAGTGGGGAGGCAGTTGTTGGAATCCCCACCAGTCAGGTTTTGCACCAGTCGTATATCGGGATCCACTTGCTTGCTGGGGGTGTAAACAGCAGGGTCATCTTAAACGTTTCTGTAACCAGCCGGGGGCTTCTTTAAAGGTTTTGCAACCTAGTCAGGCTCAGTTTCATTCGACTGGGCAGGAGCAGTATCGTTTTGGGGGACTAGCAGGCCAGATTTCGAGGGCCTCAGTAGAGTCGAGTTCCAAAGCCCCAGTTGAGGAAGTTTGTAGTTGTTCCAGGTGTGGACAGAGGGGTCACGTCAGTAGTTCTTGTCCGTGGCTAGTAAGCTCGTAGGTTATCTTGTGTTTGGGGATGACCAACTTTGACGGTCCAGCGAGGGACAGTAGTGGTGGTAAAATCGATGGGATGATTTTGTTTTGACTAATCCGTTTTGTAATCAGTGGATTATTGTTTTGTGATCATTAGGTTCGGTTGTGTAACCTATGTGTTTTGGGGAATGTTGAAACATCTAAACTATTTGGTTATCTATATACATATATATATATATATATGCTTTGTTTGTTAATTTCCGTGGATTGGGTGGATTGTAATAGCTCTACAGTTTTATTAATGTAATAAGTTGCTGTAAGGCCATAAAATTTTTGGTATTAATGCATTTTATGTGGGTGACTTGATTTGGGAAAGATAAAGGCTAAAGAGCCATGTTTTCATAAGTTGAGAACCACTGAGGGTTGCGTGTCTTAACCTAGACATATTGGGGCGAGAACTGTTTTACTTGCCGAGTGTGCGGGATTCCAGGGGTGTTACCCATTTAAATTTTGTGCGTGGTATAGACGTTGGTCTACTGTCGGGTGAACTCGAGAGGATGTGAAGGGTGCAATTAATACTAGTTGTAGTAAGTATTTAATACGGTGTCCTACGGGGAGCATAATGCATAATTTGGTTAGGATTGGACTTGTACCCTCGTGTAGGTAGTGTTTGTCAAGATTGCATGAGTACAGTTTGGCCGTTTTGAGTAAGGGGATGTTAGTCCCTATATAAGGTAGTGGTTGTCGTATTGGGAGTGGTATGTTGTGAGTAGCTGGTAATATATCTCGGGCAGTGGTAAAATTGATGTGTCTTAAGTTTTCAGATTCCTTTATTTGGATCGAATGTGATAAATTTGTATTTTAGCACTAGTCAGGTCAGGTGACGTTAAGGGTTGATTGGGTGTATAGTCGTGGTTGAGGTGTGACCCGTGAGTCGAGTCACTGTGGTAAGTTTTTGCGAAGAAAGGTTTGAAATGTTAATGAGAAGGTTGAGGACTTTTACTCCTCTGGGAAGTTTGAATGGTGTGTCTTTGAAAGCCTTATTGGCGATATGTAACGGTGTCGGGGTTGGTTCATGGTGGTTGTCTAGTAATAGATTGGCTAGTGTTTGGGGCTCGGGGTTGGGTGTCTGAATCGTACTCTCGGGGTGAGTGACAAGTAAGATTTGGAATGAAAGGTGGACCCTATAGGTCGTTAGCGAATGAAGATACGATATTAGTTTGTATTCGTACGAAACGGTGACTTGGTAGTAGTGAACGTCTCGGTGTAGCGAACCCAGTTAGTTACTTAGTGCGGGGGGAAAGGAGTAAGCAAATTTTGTTACTCCAAGTTCGGTCGAGGTGGTGAGTGAAATCGCTAAATGAGGGAGTTTTGCACCGTGCGATGCATGATAGTATGTGGTTAGTATATGCTGTTTAGTTGATGAATAGAAGGAAATTAATCATAGGAAATTCCAGAAAATTCCTTAGTGAGGTTTTGGTTTGGTTTTTTGACTGAAACCGAGAGGTTGGAGGTTTGGTAGGCTAGGTCACTTCGGCACGAGTGTCCGGCGCTCAGTTCGGATGGTGACAACACAGGTGAGGTGGTAAGGTTGTGAAGAGTAAGTGGGCCACCCTATTCGAATCATTTTGACTAGTTCGGTTCGTATTTTGTGTGGTGTAAGACACGAGGGGTGCAATGTTATCCTTTAGGTCGTGCGTTGTTGGGAAATTTCTAGTGTTTGGGAGTCTTCTTTGAAAGTGTTGTGGTGAGCATCGCGTCATCACCATGGGTATGGCGGGTGTTGTGGATTGGCTTTGTGTGTTTCACTTGGGGTTCATTGGGTACCCTTTGTAAACTAAAATAATCTGAGAGGAATCTTTGAGCTTGACTATGGCCAGTTGTAAGTGTCATGTTTTGGTGGTGGCTGTATAAATCAAATAATTTGTGGGGAGTTAGACTCCAGCCTAGCCTAAGTTATTTGTTGTTTGCTGTGCGATGTTGGCTGGACATTACAATTTTGGGGTGGTAATGTGCCGTAATATTGTTCCTTACCAGCACTTTGTTACATATACTTTTTTGTGGAAGCTAACTAGAAGCCTTATGTGCGAATATTTTCGCGTTTCCCTTGTTGGGGTATTTAGTGCTAAACACTAGTTTGAGGTGTGGTTGTAGTCGAGGTGTAGTGGATGTTTCAGAACGTGGTAGTGATAGTATGTGTTTTACTATTATCATTGTTAATGGGTCTTCCGTAATCGGACCTGCCATTAGTTAAGGTGTTATGAATTTATGTTGGGGTTGGAAGAACCACTGGGGTGAGTGAAATTTTGGATCCGACAGGAATCCCTGTCCATTAATGGGTATTTGAGCATACGTTATATCTTCTGGTGTATTGTTGAACTGGGTGAACATTGTACATGTTATGGTTTGTGGTAGTACTTGGGGTTTTGCCTTGAAAATGGGAATCTATTTAGCATTACATGTTAATGTGTTTGCAAAATGTAAGGGCATCATTAATATTGAATGTGTTATAAAATTGTGGACCATCCATGTTTATTGATTTGTAATCTTGTATTTAGATTATGTATTATAGTTGAACTTAAGAGCTTTATATATGTCTTAAGTTGGAAAACATTTAACATTTTGAAACTTGCCTCATAATGGAAGTAGAATATAACATTTATATGTTGAATGTGTTGTTTATATCATGAAATTGAATATGATATGGAAATTGTTAACATTGAAAGGAATAATGCATAATATTGATGCAGTTGATATATAGGTTGATTTATACATATTGTGAGATGCCTCTTGATAAGAGATGAAGTGACCGGTATTGGGTCAAGTTGTTATTTATTGTTTTATAATATCATTGGGAATTGAGAAAAACTTGTTTTTACAAACTTATGCTTAATTTCGGGACGAAATTCTTTTAAGGGGGGGAGGGTTATAGCGACCCCGTTCTTTTTCCCATTTGATTATTGTACCCGGACTTATGTTCCGTGGATTCCGCTGTTATATTTGTTGTTGTTGTCCTTTAATTCCTTATTCTTGGGTTATAGGATGTGTTTAGCAGGTTGATTGCAGATTGGTTGGGTTTAGAAACCAAGTCTGCATGTTCAGTTTTTGGCTTGGTCGCTCGAGCGAGCTTCTCTTCGCTCGAGCGAGGTCTTCGTTTTTGGTTCTTCGCTCGAGCGAGCTTTCCTTGGCTCGAGCGAGCGTTGCGTCCAGTACCTAGACCTGAGAGCAGTGTATCTTGGCTCGAGAGAGCTTTCTTTCTTCGCTCGAGCGAGCTGGTTTGTCTTTGGCGCGAGCGAGCTTCTCTTCGCTCGAGCGAGGTCATTTTCTTGTTTCTGGTCGCTCGAGCGACCGGGTCTTCCGCTCGAGCGAGCCCTGTCCAGTATATAAACACAGCAGCGGGTTTTTTAAGCAGTTTTTCATCCTCTTTTGATCCCAAACCCACCCTAATTCCGAGTTTCCTTCTTCTCTAAACACCTTCTCTCCTAGGATTGATCTAGTTAGGGTGTGTTTTTACCCTAGTTGCTTTACAAAAAAATAGAGGAGAGTGAGGGCTTTCATTTAATCTGAACAAACTTGGATTTGGAGCACTTTGGAGTTTGGGCTAGCATCTCCGTCTTCTTCTTTTTTGGGATCTTTGCTTCGAGGTAGGGATTTCCTACTCCATTTATACGTTTTAATCCTAAGTATTGGTATTTTGGTATGTGGGGGGTAGTTTGGTAAAATTTGGGAGAAACCCTAGGGTTTGACATAGATTAATTTGTATAATTAATTTGGGAAAAATGTGGAATTGGGTTTAATTCATGAAATTGGGGGATTATGAGACTGAATGATGTAGTTGGATAATTTAACCACCCAATTGAAATTACATGTGTTGTGTATTTATTTCTTGCTTAGAAATAACTGTTTTGGGCTATCGGTGGAGGATAGTCATGATTGTTGAACATTGCATGTGGATTAGGCAAAATTGAAATTAATCACTTGATTAAGTTGTTGAGTATAAAGGTTGGAATAATACGTTAAAAGTTATGTATTGATGGATTGTGTATATGACTTTATGTTTATATGCCTTACTTGTGTATGGGGAGGATAGGGGATGTACTCCACGGTTTAGGGGAAGATGGGGGATGTACCTCTAAACCGGTTAATGATTATGGAAGATAGGGGATGAACCCAGGGTTGCTGCTTATATGCGCGCCTATTGCAGAGATACAGCTCATATGTTATCTATTTGATATGATACATCACCAAAATGTGTATCAGTTGGGAAGTATGGAAGTGAATTTGATTGTGATTGATGCAATACCAACTGTTGTATTTGTTATGTTATATGAAAGGTTTAACTTGATTTGTTATCCCTTTGAATTGGAAAGATTGTTATAAGAGATGAAATCCCCGTCGAGTTTATTTGGGCCAGGTGAATTATGCCATAGACAAAGTGTCATAGGCAATGTAGACATTTGTGTCATGAAATTGTAAATGGATTATTTTGTGTTAACCATGTATCAGCTGCTACTGCTTTAGTTAATTCTTATGCTTGGTTTAGTAACTCTTTACTGGGCTGTGGCTCACCTATATGGGGAACTTCATTTTCAGGTTCAGGTGGTTCACTACCCCAAAGACTTAGCTTGTGAGGATTTAGACTTGAAGACTTGTTTTATTTGTTTT
This sequence comes from Camellia japonica, assembly GCA_030407325.1. Lineage (NCBI taxonomy): Eukaryota > Viridiplantae > Streptophyta > Magnoliopsida > Ericales > Theaceae > Camellia > Camellia japonica. The sequence goes on from JAPPVO010000059.1 coordinate 12,110,100, forward strand.
TAGTTGTTTATTGAATTTATGTAAACATTCAAGCCTAGGGCTTATTTGTTTTGAGTTAGAACTCATGAAATTGTGTCCAAGTGTTGGCTTGGCAAGATGTAAGCCCGTAGGGCATTTATTTGATGCTTTATTTCGTAATACTCTGATGATTTAAATAATATCAGTAGAGTCGAGTTCCAAAGCCCCAGTTGGGAAGTTTGTAGTTGTTCCAGGTGTGGACAGAGGGGTCACGTCAGTAGTTCTTGTCCGTGGCTAGTAAGCTCGTAGGTTATCTTGTGTTTGGGGATGACCAACTTTGACGGTCCAGCGAGGGACAGTAGTGGTGGTAAAATCGATGGGATGATTTTGTTTTGACTAATCCGTTTTGTAATCAGTGGATTATTGTTTTGTGATCATTAGGTTCGGTTGTGTAACCTATGTGTTTTGGGAATGTTGAAACATCTAAACTGTTTGGTTATCTATATACATATATATATATATATGCTTTGTTTGTTAATTTCCGTGGATTGGGTGGATTGTAATAGCTCTACAGTTTTATTAATGTAATAAGCTGCTGTAAGGCCATAAAATTTTTGGTATTAATGCATTTTATGTGGGTGACTTGATTTGGGAAAGATAAAGGCTAAAGAGCCATGTTTTCATAAGTTGAGAACCACTGAGGGTTGCGTGTCTTAACCAGACATTATTGGGGCGAGAACTGTTTTACTTGCCGAGTGTGCGGGATTCCAGGGGTGTTACCCATTTAAATTTTGTGCGTGGTATAGACGTTGGTCTACTGTCGGGTGAACTCGAGAGGATGTGAAGGGTGCAATTAATACTAGTTGTAGTAAGTATTTAATACGGTGTCCTACGGGGAGCATAATGCATAATTTGGTTAGGATTGGACTTGTACCCTCGTGGTAGGTAGTGTTGTCAAGATTGCATGAGTACAGTTTGGCCGTTTTGAGTAAGGGGATGTTAGTCCCTATATAAGGTAGTGGTTGTCGTATTGGGAGTGGTATGTTGTGAGTAGCTGGTAATATATCTCGGGCAGTGGTAAAATTGATGTGTCTTAAGTTTTCAGATTCCTTTATTTGGATCGAATGTGATAAATTTGTATTTTAGCACTAGTCAGGTCAGGTGACGTTAAGGGTTGATTGGGTGTATAGTCGTGGTTGAGGTGTGACCCGTGAGTCGAGTCACTGTGGTAAGTCTTTTGCGAAGAAAGGTTTGAAATGTTAATGAGAAGGTTGAGGACTTTTACTCCTCTGGGAAGTTTGAATGGTGTGTCTTTGAAAGCCTTATTGGCGATATGTAACGGTGTCGGGGTTGGTTCATGGTGGTTGTCTAGTAATAGATTGGCTAGTGGTTTGGCTCGGGGTTGGGTGTCTGAATCGTACTCTCGGGGTGAGTGACAAGTAAGATTTGGAATGAAAGGTGGACCCTATAGGTCGTTAGCGATGAAGATACGATATTAGTTTGTATTCGGTACGAACGGTGACTTGGTAGTAGTGAACGTCTCGGTGTAGCGAACCCAGTTAGTTAACTTAGTGCGGGGGGAAAGGAGTAAGCAAATTTTGTTACTCCAAGTTCGGTCGAGGTGGTGAGTGAAATCGCTAAATGAGGGAGTTTTGCACCGTGCGATGCATGATAGTATGTGGTTAGTATATGCTGTTTAGTTGATGAATAGAAGGAAATTAATCATAGGAAATTCCAGAAAATTCCTTAGTGAGGTTTTGGTTTGGTTTTTGACTGAAACCGAGAGGTTGGAGGTTTGGTAGGCTAGGTCACTTCGGCACGAGTGTCCGGCGCTCAGTTCGGATGGTGACAACACAGGTGAGGTGGTAAGGTTGTGAAGAGTAAGTGGGCCACCCTATTCGAATCATTTTGACTAGTTCGGTTCGTATTTGTGTGGTGTAAGACACGAGGGTGTGCAATGTTATCCTTTAGGTCGTGCGTTGTTGGGAAATTTCAAGTGTTTGGGAGTCTTCTTTGAAAGTGTTGTGGTGAGCATCGCGTCATCACCATGGGTATGGCGGGTGTTGTGGATTGGCTTTGTGTGTTTCACTTGGGGTTCATTGGGTACCCTTTGTAAACTAAAATAATCTGAGAGGAATCTTTGAGCTTGACTATGGCCAGTTGTAAGTGTCATGTTTTGGTGGTGGCTGTATAAATCCAAATAATTTGTGGGGAGTTAGACTCAGCCTAGCCTAAGTTATTTGTTGTTTGCTGTGCGATGTTGGCTGGACATTACAATTTTGGGGTGGTAATGTGCCGTAATATTGTTCCTTACCAGCACTTTGTTACATATACTTGTTTTGTGGAAGCTAACTAGAAGCCTTATGTGCGAATATTTTCGCGTTTCCCTTGTTGGGGTATTTAGTGCTAAACACTAGTTTGAGTGTGGTTGGTAGTCGAGGTGTAGTGGATGTTTCAGAACGTGGTAGTGATAGTATGTGTTTTACTATTATCATTGTTAATGGGTCTTCCGTAATCGGACCTTGCCATTAGTTAAGGTGTTATGAATTTATGTTGGGGTTGGAAGAACCACTGGGGTGAGTGAATTTTGGATCCGACAGGAATCCCTGGATCCATTAATGGGTATTTGAGCATACGTTATATCTTCTGGTGTATTGTTGAACTGGGTGAACATTGTACATGTTATGGTTTGTGGTAGTACTTTGGGGTTTTGCCTTGAAAATGGGAATCTATTTAGCATTATACATGTTAAATGTGTTGTAAAAATGTAAGGGCATCATTAATATTGAATGTGTTATAAAATTGTGGACCATCCATGTTTATTGATTTGTAATCTTGTATTTAGATTATGTATTATAGTTGAACTTAAGAGCTTTATATATGTCTTAAGTTGGAAAACATTTAACATTTTGAAACTTGCCTCATAATGGAAGTAGAATATAACATTTATATGTTGAATGTGTTGTTTATATCATGAAATTGAATATGATATGGAAATTGTTAACATTGAAAGGAATAATGCATAATATTGATGCAGGTTGATATATAGGTTGATTTATACATATTGTGAGATGCCTCTTGATAAGAGATGAAGTGACCGGTATTGGGTCAAGTTGTTATTTATTGTTTTATAATATCATTGGGAATTGAGAAAAACTTGTTTTTACAAACTTATGCTTAATTTCGGGGACGAAATTCTTTTAAGGGGGGGAGGTTATAGCGACCCCGGTCTTTTCCCATTTGATTATTGTACCCGGACTTATGTTCCGTGGATTCCGCTGTTATATTTGTTGTTGTTGTCCTTTAATTCCTTATTCTTGGGTTATAGGATGTGTTTAGCAGGTTGATTGCAGATTGGTTGGGTTTAGAAACCAAGTCTGCATGTTCAGTTTTTGGCTTGGTCGCTCGAGCGAGCTTCTCTTCGCTCGAGCGAGGTCTTCGTTTTTGGTTCTTCGCTCGAGCGAGCTTTCCTTGGCTCGAGCGAGCGTTGCGTCCAGTACCTAGACCTGAGAGCAGTGTATCTTGGCTCGAGCGAGCTTTCTTCGCTCGAGCGAGCTGGTTTGTCTTTGGCTCGAGCGAGCTTCTCTTCGCTCGAGCGAGGTCAGTTTCTTGTTTCTGGTCGCTCGAGCGACAGGGTCTTCGCTCGAGCGAGCCTGTCCAGTATATAAACACAGCAGCGGATTTTTAAGCAGTTTTTCATCCTCTTTTGATCCCAAACCCTAATTCCGAGTTTTCTTCTTCTCTAAACACCTTCTCTCCTAGGATTGATCTAGTTAGGGTGTGTTTTTACCCTAGTTGCTTTACAAAAAAGATAGAGGAGAGTGAGGGCTTTCATTTAATCTGAACAAACTTGGATTTGGAGCACTTTGGAGTTTGGGCTAGCATCTCCGTCTTCTTCTTTTGGGTTCTTTGCTTCGAGGTAGGGATTTCCTACTCCATTTATACGTTTTAATCCTAAGTATTGGTATTTTGGTATGTGGGGGTAGTTTGGTAAATTTGGGAGAAACCCTAGGGTTTGACATAGATTAATTTGTATAATTAATTTGGGAAAAATGTGGAATTGGGTTTAATTCATGAAATTGGGGGATTATGAGACTGAATGATGTAGTTGGATAATTTAACCACCCATTGAAATTACATGTGTTGTGTATTTATTTCTTGCTTAGAAATAACTGTTTTGGGCTATCGGTGGAGGATAGTCATGATTGTTGTAGACATTGCATGTGGATTAGGCAAAATTGAAATTAATCACTTGATTAAGTTGTTGAGTATAAAGGTTGGAATAATACGTTAAAAGTTATGTATTGATGGATTGTGTATATGACTTTATGTTTATATGCCTTACTTGTGTATGGGAGGAGATAGGGGATGTACTCCACGGTTTAGGGGAAGATGGGGGATGTACCTCTAAACCGGTTAATGATTATGGGAAGATAGGGGATGAACCCAGGGTTGCTGCTTATATGCGCGCCTATTGCAGAGATACAGCTCATATGCTTATCTATTTGATATGATACATCACCAAAATGTGTATCAGTTGGGAAGTATGGAAGTGAATTTGATTGTGATTGATGCAATACCAACTTGTGTATTTGTTATGTTATATGAGAGGTTTAACTTGATTTGTTATCCCTGTTGAATTGGAAAGATTGTTAATAAGAGATGAAATCCCCGTTGAGTTATTTGGGCCAGGTGAATTATGCCATAGACAAAGTGTCATAGGCAATGTAGACATTTGTGTCATGAAATTGTAAATGGATTATTTTGTGTTAACCATGTATCAGCTGCTACTGCTTTAGTTAATTCTTATGCTTGGTTTAGTACTTCTTTACTGGGCTGTGGCTCACCCTATATGGGAACTTCATTTTCAGGTTCAGGTGGTTCACTACCTCCAAAGACTTAGCTTGTGAGGATTTAGACTTGAAGACTTGTTTTATTTGTTTTAGTTGTTTTATTTGAATTATGTAAACATTCAAGCCTAGGGCTTATTTGTTTTGAGTTAGAACTCATGAAATTGTGTCCAAGTGTTGGCTTGGCAAGATGTAAGCCCGTAGGGCATTTATTTGATGCTTTATTTCGTAATACTCTGATGATTTAAATAATATAATGTTGTTCTTTTAATAATGCATGCCTTGTTTTATATTTAATGGGTTTAATTTTGGAGGGCGTTACAATTATTAATTTTGGCAAACAAAGAGTTTGGTCGTGAATAGGTCTATTGTCGACTAAAGTTTTAGTCGGGCAAACTTTGTGTTTTGGCGACTAATAGGTTTGGTGTGGGAATGTTACTTTTGGCGACTAACATGTTTGGTCGGGGAATGGTACAATTAGCGACTAACATATTTAGTCTGGAAAATATCACTTTTGGCGACTAAAGTGTTTTAGCTACAAAATTGTTTAGTCGCGGTAAATATATATTTAGCGACTAAAAATTTAGTCTGCAAATAGAACCTTTTCCCAACTAAAATTTTATTTTAGTCGCTAATTACTTTTCCTGACCCTCCATTGGCGACCAAAAAATTTAGTCGTGGAAAACTTTTGCCGACTAAAATGGACTTTTGTCGACTAATTTTTTGGTCGGTGAAAGTATAATTTCTTGTAGTGCCCGCAGTTCACAAATCAGACAATAACCAAACGAGTGTGAAGAGAGGCATCTTTTACCAGTAATATGTTAGTTATAGAGAGTTTACCGAAGCAGTTAGTTTACGAAACAGGCGTTTGGAAGAAGATAACCATGGACATAATGACCACAGCTCGCTTCACACAGTTTCCCATTGCATGGGTTACCGGTGACACCATTTGTAAGAATCCAAAAGGATTAATAACATGATACTTTCAAGTAAAGTTGATCAAATATATACAGTGGTAGAGTCAGGAAATTGAGTTAGAGGGGGCACTATTAATTATAATTTTTTATTTAAAAGAAAAATCATGATGGACATTAAGATAATAATAATTTTATGAGCTAAATTTAAGCAAAAAAAATTACATATTCATTATTAATAGGAACAAATTAAAATTCTAGAATAGTGTAGAATAACTCGATGCGAGATAGTGATGTAAGTTTGTAATTTTAGCACAAAAATTATGGATTAAAATTCTTAATTTTAGAAAATAAAAACACATCGTTTATAGCACAAATTATTATAAAATCGATTTAATTTTTATTTGATAGAAAAATATTAAAGATATGACATTACTTATAAATGATGTGTTTTGAATGAAAAATATTAAGCAGTCTTAGAATACCATATAGCATTGCCTATGTGATGCTCAAAGCATGAGAAATCACAAATCACACTAAGCAATCTGTCAACTGCTTGAAAATAATGAGTTCATTATATCCAATCTATAAGATTTTTCGCTATACTATTGGTTTAAACTATTACATAAATAATACCATACAGTACTTTCAAAGTATCAAATAATTACTTGTTGTGAACAATACAATAAATCATTAACCAAAAAACATGTTAAGAAAAAAAAAATACATTTTGTATATGACAACAAGACAAACACACAAAAAAAAAAAAATCTCAAAACTGAGGGAGAAGAGGGGGGGGGCACGTGACCCCCTCGTCCTTCTTTCCCTCCACCACTGAATATATATGTGTATATATATATATATATATATTTTGAATTCCAATTATTGTTTTCGCTAGAGAATGGACTCGAAAAAAAAAAAATGAAAAAAGAGAGTGATTATCATGTCGACAAAATGAGTGTTAGCACTGAATATCCATTGGTAAAACTGAAGTTTATTGTTCGATTATTTAATTTCTTAATCTTTTCCATCAGTTTCGTTCAGCCCACTGGTTCTAAGAATGATAGATCATGTGCTTGGGTTTTCAATTTGAGTGGATAGGGGTGGGTGTTCAATTTGATTTACTAGGGTTGAGTGTTTAATTTTGAGTATTATTTTTGTGAGAGTGTGTGTTTTATTTTAATTTGTGTCTATTATAATAATTTTAATTGAAGTTATAATTGTCATTAAAAAAAACTATCAATAGGCAGGGGTCCTTAAAAAAATGGTGAGGGCTATGCCATCCTATTGATTATTAATAACATTTTATTATTAAAATTAGTGATTGACATATATGACGCGTGTTAAATTTAAATAAGTAAAAATAAAATAAAATATTTATTATATATTATATGCCAATCAAGTGGTAAAATTTTTCTTGAGCAAATCTAAGATCCAAGGTTTAAGTCTCATTTATTTTTTGTTTTAATATGTGGCTTAAGTATTATTAGTTAGCACACGCAATGTGTGTACAATTCAAATAAATAAAAGAAAAATAAATTATTTACTGTATCATATGTTGTGTGTTAGTCGAGTGGTAACTTTTATCTAATTTTTTGTTTTACATATAGTAAGTATAAATATAGATAGGTAGAAGACAGAATGAGGGAAAAAAAAAAATCAATTAATTGTAGAAAAAGCTATCAGTTGGGAAAGTTTTCACGACAACGTGTTTGAAGCGTCAATTAGGAATTATTGACACCACAAAATGTGAACATATGGAAAAAGACTACATGGAAAGTATGAGTAGTGGAAAAAAAAAAAAAAAAAAAAAAAAAAAAAATTAACCACCAACGTGTTACATGATGATAACAAACACTCCATTCTACACATAACTCCCACACTACACAAATTTAATCTCCACCACATAATCACCCACCCAAAAAATTCTGGGTGAATATGTCTGGCACCATAGCATTTTTCAAATTTTAAATTGATTTGATAATTATGATCATATAATTTCTTTATATTTATCTTAAAAAACAATTGTCATTCATTTTTTTTTTAAATGAAATTATTTAAATATAATTATTGGATTTTTTTTCATAGAGCATTTCACACCCCATAATGTGAATAATGGAGAAAGCTAGTACAGTAGTATTATATTGATTATCAGTAACATTTTATTATTAAAATTAGCGATTGACACATACGATGCTTGTTAAATTTGAATAAGTAAAAATAAAATAAAATATTTACAATATATTGTATGCCAATCAAGTGGTAAAACTTTTCTTAAACACATATATCTAAGATCTAATGCTTAAGTCTCATTTATTTTTTGTTTTAATATGTGACATAAGTACTATCGGTTAGCACACGCGACGTGTGCACAATTCAAAGAAATAAAAGAAAATTAAATTATTTACTATATCATATGTTGTGTGTTAGTTGAGTGGTAACTGTTATCTAATTTTTGTTTTATATATAGTAAGTATAAATATAGATAGATAGAAGACAGAATAAGGAAAAGAAAAAAAAAGAAATGAATTAAAGTTGGAGAAAAAGCTGTCACATGGGAAAGTTTTCATGACAACGTGTTCGAAGCGTCAATTAGGAATTATTGACACACAAAATGTGAACGTATGGAAAAAGACTACATGGAAAGTATGAGCAGTGAAAAAAAAAACAAATTAACCACCAACGTAGACGACTTAAGCCTATTTTTAAAACCCAAAGTGAAAATTTTAATTGTGCCCCTTAATAATTTTTTACATTGTAATTTAAATTTTTTTTTGATATTATAATTTTTATTTAAAATTCATAACATTCTCAATCAAAATAATTTTATTTATTTATATTGATACTAGCATAAAACCCGTGTTATGCACGGCCTTAAACAAACAATTAAAATTTTATTTTTGAATTTAAATAGTAACAATTTTAAAAGTTAAAAGTAAAATAGTTAAAATAATGTAAATTAAGTTGTTTTTGAACTACACTCAAAATAAGTTTTAATTGTGTTGCCATTAATGTTATATTTTAAGTATTATCTAACAATCCGAAGGGGTCAGCTTAGTGGGTGTAAGCAACTCCAACCACACTCTCAACTTTTCACTAGCTAAAGTACAAAAAAAGTACACTCTTTATTTTACCTAATTACTTTAGCTATTGTGTTCTCCAACCACGCTATTTATTTTAGCTAATCATTTAAACTAACTTAATTAATTTTTAAAATAAAAAAATACTAATTGTTGACATTTTACTAATATAAATTTGCAATAATAATAAATTTGCCCATACAAATATACAAAACCTGTAGAATGAGGAGAAAAAAATATATAAAATACAAAATAAGTTATTCCGTAATTCATCAAACAGAATTGAAAGAACATATAAAATTGCTACATACACACACACACACACACACACATATATATATATATAATATATAAAATCCCAAATCCAAGACATAAATATACAAAAATCTAAAATATAAATATACATAATTGTTTGGAGAGCCTTTAGGGCTCTTCAATTGTAGCCACCAAAAAAATATGATGGTAAAATAGCTAGCCCATTGGAGCTTAAAATAAAATTTATATTAGCTAAAATACCTAACAAGCCTTGTTTAACTATCCCCTTGGAGATGCTTGGGGTATGTGAGTATACTCTCCAGTTGTCAGACTCAACTTTCAGTAGGTGCTATCAATTCTTTGGGCCACGCCTACAGGTTTTACTTGAAATTTACCTGATTCACGTGATGGGGGACACTTTATGTGTGTTCCGAAATTAATCGAGGTGCATATAAATATTAAAGCAACAAAAAAAAATGTCACTTAAAATTAAAAGTAAATATATTGTTTTAAGTCAATTTCTTGTCCCATAGCAACGTACAACTTTTAATTTACAACTACATATTGAAACTCAAATTAGAGAATCAAATGAAAGAAAATGAAGTAGTACTGACCCATTTTCCTCCACTACCTATAAATTATTTCACTAATTTCTCACTGCTTTCAATTGCCTTTTTTAGTCTCTTTAGTCAGCCACCCTTTTTTCTAATGCCTTTCTCCAGCCACCTTTGCGACTTTCAACCCAACTCAATAATTTGTTACAGCTCCTGCCTACATTCTCCAATCTATACCATATTAACTAACTAACGCCTTGTGAATAACATCACCAAATGTAGTTTCAAAATTTTAAAAAAAATTACAAAATCATCAAATGGTTATTTTTAAAGTTAAAGGAGATTTTTGTAATTTACAAAGTATCATGGAATGGTTGGGCTACAGAGAGCGTGTGGAGTAAGATTAAAATTAAATCAATAAAATATATATATATATATATATATATATAAATCAAATGTCAAAATTAACTTTAAAACTGATTTGGAAATATGCTATTTTAGTAATTTTTTGATTTTTTGGTTAAAATATAAAGTAAAAAAAGTAGTAAGTTTGAATTATTTTTTGACTTTTTACAAAAAAAAACCGTATAAAAAGTAGAGAAGAAAGGAAATATTTGACTTTTTTTAGTGTTTTTAAAATTTTACACTATTATAGTAATTTAATTTCCCAAACTTGCCTTTAGTTTGGCACATTTGAGCCGATTTCATTTGGCCTAAAGTTCAACTATATTAAGGTATATGTATTTAGAAAATTTAGTCAAAATCCTTCCATTGGACCCTTATTTGGTGAAAATGATAGTCTAATTTATTTTGCTTCATAAATCCCCTAAGGAAAAAACACATAATTGAGCACGAACAAAGTAAAATATATATATATTTTTTTTCTTGAACAATATTATCAGAGTAACATATTACTGTTACTATTTACATCAATTTTGACAGTAAATTTTATTTATTTATTTATTTTTATTTTAAGAATTTCAATGTTAACATGGATCTTATTTGATAGATCTTGATGAGAGAATTCTAAAAATACTAATTTTATTAAAAACCAACATTTACATCAAAAGTTATATTATTTTAAAGTTTAATATTTTGATAATAATGGTATGTGTTGGACTCATTAAGAAAAACTTTTTATGCTTGTCCTTAATGCATTATAGTTTTATTATGAGAGGCTTTGACCAAATTCCCCTATATATTTTTCGGGAGGTTCTATTTATACACCATGAATCTTCTCAATACATATCGTTTAACTATTAAATTTATATGACAATAATAGTTTTAAGTAAAATGACTATTAAAACAATATGGGTGCATATATACACCATGAATCTTCTCAATACATATCGTTTGGTTGTGTTTTGTAATTATGATTTAAGAGTATGAGTTGTATTTTGAGTTTGTGGGGTTTAGAATTATGATTTGAGTGTATAAAATTTGTTTGGTAAAGAGTTTTGAAAATAGTTTTGAAAAGAGTTTTGATTTGAGTGGGGAATTGTTGATGTGACATTTGATATTTGATATAAAAATTTACAACTCATAACTAAACATACAACTCAAAATTATTTTAAAGCACATAAAAAATTTTAAAAATTTCAGAAAATGTTTTTTTCGAATATATAAAAATTAACATATCAATTGTAAAAAAAAAAAAAAGAAAAAAAAAATTACTGTTCCGGTCAACTGGCCGGACGTCCAGTTAGGCCAAATTTCGAAAAAAAAATTTGAAAATCGCGCTCGGTTTTGACAGAATACACAGAGCTTTCTGCAGAGTTGTGGAAAATTAATTCCACAACTCCATCCAAACATCATACTCAAACTACCACGTTGAAAACTAGTTTGAAAACACAAACAAACAGAGTCTCTTTACAGACCATCATTTATACACTATATTTGGAAGAAATCTCTCTTCCAATACTCATCCAACATTGTTCATCTTCACTATTATAATCTAACACAATACACTCATCATCTTCACCATTATAATCTAACATTATACTCATCATCTTTGCCATTATAATTTTCAGCATTTTTTCTCAACTCAAAACATTATTGCCTTTGAAAATTTAGAATTTTAAGAATATTGAAATCAATCAATTTTCATTTCAAGATTTGCACACCATGGATGATATTGTTGATTTGGAACAATATAACAAAAAAAAAAGGTCAGTTTATTTTTTTATTTATCTCGTACATATAGAAGATGACTTTTCATTTGTCACGTATTCGGAGAACCATAAAGGAACATTTATAAAATGTTCAATTACTTACATTTGAACAAAATTATTTTGTTCATTTATTAAGGTTGATCAAATATTAAATGTTTATAGATAAAAAATTGAACATTTTGATTGTGGTGTGTACTAGTTTATTAGCTTAGGGTTAAAAAGTAAAAGTTTTGGTGGAAACTAAGATATTTTCACAATCTAAAAATTATTATGTATATGTATTAAGCAATAGTGTGTACTAAAAAAATCGTGGGTGTGTAAATCGAATTACCCATATTTTTGAATTGTATAATTACATATTAACCGTGACATTCTTTTGTATGACATTTATGTTTTGTTTGAATAACGAATTTAGGGGAAACAAAATGAAATTAACTAAACGAAAAATAGATTGCATTTTTTTTTTATAGCAATTATCTTCTTCTTTTTTTTTTTTACATTTGATTAACCCAATCAAAAAAAGTGAAAAAAAAAAAAAAAAACCTTCTTTCACTTCATTTTGTTTTCTTCTGGTCGTTTTGTTTTTCAAGGTTCTTTCATTTCATAAATGTGAGATCCAAACAAAATTTTAAATCTATCATAATAAATTTATAATACTATGATAATTCAAATCATCTTATCTTAACATGAAACATAAAAGTGACAAATTATCCTTACTTGAATAATAACTTTGCGTCTGCTTAATAAATTATTATCTATATGCATATTTGCTCCCTTTTTTTTTTCTTTTTTTTTTTTTTTTGAGAAGCATATTAAATTGCTCGCTGTTAAAATAAAAAAATAAAAAAAAATCCACATTTGCTTGAATTAGTTTATCTAATAATATTAGTTTGTCTTATACTTATAATTGGGTATTATAAGATTAATAAGTAAATTTCAATTTCGGATGGACCATTTTGATCAAGTGAGTCATTTGGCTCATAATTTTAACTCAAGGTACTTACTTGACTCATATTCTTACATAATATGTAACGCCCCAAAATAATTATAATGAATCCAACTCCAAACAATAATACAAGTGATATAGATAATAATAAGAAGCTTTCATTAATCAAAGTTAATATAGAAAATGTGACATATGCGATATACATTCATAAATCGTTCATCTTAAATCTACAGCATGTGTTACAAGACGAAATAAAAAATGAAAGCTAAACAGATATTTATATGCCCTAAAGACTTACATCTTTCTAAGATCATGCTTGGTTACAACAAAATGAGTCATAGGCTCAATACAAATAAAGCCCTAGGCTTGTAAAAACTAATACAAAATAAACGAAAGTAAGCCTTCAGCTCCACAATCCTTCCAAGCTAAGTCCTTGGCAGAAACATGTCACCAGCACCTGAAAATGGTTTTTTCCAAGTAGGGTGAGCCAAACCCTAATAGAAATAATCTAGCACAATAAATGAATCTTAACGAAGATATAAGTATGTATATGAGCGGTTTCAAGACTTTCACCCTGGACACACAGGCCAACTTAATTCAATGGAGTCCATCCCCTTTCTTCTCTCAAACATGGAGTACATCAATTTTCTTCTCCCAAATATCATACATATACAATGTATTAAACACCGTCATATTCAATGATAATTGTTAAGAGATAAGTTTCAATTAACCAAATTCTCATACAATTTCTACAACAATCATAGTTATCCTCCACCGATAGCCCAAAACAGATATTTCTAAATAGATATACAATCTCCAAGATAGATAAATTATCCAAATTTCCATAGGTCAGAGATAACACGTATTGAACTCCATCATTTATATAAATATCTATCCAATTTCACATTCCCAATACAAATTTCATTATTTATACAAAATAATCATTTGAACCATTTTAAGGCACTTCTCTATTTTCTTCTAAATCCAAACCATGTGTCAAAATCAACAAATTTAATACAACACTTCCTCATGTCTAAACCCATAACCATTTTCAATACCTTTATTTGAAAACCCCTACTTTGATTTTAAACCCAAACCCTAGGTTTGTCTAAAATCCTCCACATCTCAACATTTCTTACACAATCAATTAATAACTAAGTTAAAAACCATAGGAGAGTATAGAAAGTCTCTACCTCAAAGTTAGAAGACAAGCCAAGCAAGGAGGAAACTTCAAAGATGCTCAAACACAACTCTACTCGGATAAAAATGTAGCTCTTGAGATGTTCTACCTTTTTATCAAAGGGAGTAGGGTAGAGAAACCACTAGATCTAGGAGAAAATGTAGAGAATGTAGGTTTTAGAGAGATAGGGTCAAGATCTAGGGTTTTGAAAAGTTTTAGAGAGAGAAAGAGATGAACAAGTGATGTAAAATGTGGCTGTTACGAACTGATATACTCATAGTCCACTTGAGCGCAAGAAGTGACGCTTGAGCGTCAGATACAATAAGTCGTTCTACTCGAGTGCAGAATATACATATCCAGTAGTTTTACAGACAGAAAAACATCGCTCGAGCGTAAGAATGGCCACTCGAGCATAGGAAACGCCGCTTGAGCATAGAATGCACTCTCCTAATAGTTTTGCAGGCCTGTAAAATTACTGAGAGTTCACAAAGCCCACTCGAGCGCAAGATGTTCTGCTCGAGTAAAGGAGCAAAATTCTAGACAACATGGGTTTGGAAACTAGGCAACCAACCTGTCCCAAACATAACAACAACAACAATCAAATAGCCAAATTTAAGGATATACGAGGGAAACAAGATGTGAACAACAATATGAAACCATGAAACCTGAGTCCAGGATACAACAAGAGTTGGGGCAAAATCGGAATCGCTGTAACCTCCCCCCCTTAAGGAATTTCGTCCCCGAAATTTCAAATCAAGCTTTAAGACTAGGTTAAAATCAGTTACAATAAAGATAATCATTCAATTCCATCACCATGACCCATCCATTCTCCGGTCCTTCAATCTCATCAATATGACAAACGAATTTTCAATACTGAATACACAATTTATATTTCCAAAACATATACAATGTTTATATTAAACCCAAGTTTCCAAAACCTACACAACATATGCAATGTTTCCACAGTCTTGTAACATATACAATATTTCCATATTTTATTAACATAACAAAATTTCAACACATGATCAAACATTAACAAATAAATTCGGATATTTTTCATGGACTTCCAATTCATGTTCCCAAGTTGCTTCCTCAACTCTGTGATGTTTCCACAATACTTTAACCAAGGAAATGGTCTTGCCTCGTAAGACTTGGTCCCGGGTATTCAAGACTCTCACTGGTCTCTCCTCATACGAGGCATCCTCATCTACCTCTAGGTCTGTCCAATCCAACACGTGCGATGGATCCGGCTCATACTTCCGAAGCATGCTAAACGATAAGCTACCTCTCCAATCTGCTCAAGGATCTCAAAAGGCCCAATGAATCGAGGGGACAGCTTCCCACTTCTCCCAAATCTCATCAAACTTCTCCTAGGTGATACTTTCAAAAATACATGGTCTCCCACATCAAAAGACAAAGGTCTCCTCCTACGATCGGCATAACTTTTTGAGGACTTTGGACAGTAACCAACCTTGTATGGAAAAGTGCAACTTTCTCTGTCGTTTCCCAGACTAACTCTAGACCCAACATTGGTGCATCACCCACCTCAGCCCAACACACAGGGGATCTACATAGTCGGCCATACAAGGTCTCAAATGGTGCCATACCAATACTCAACTAGAAACTATTGTTATAGGCAAATTCCACTAAGGGCAAATGCCTCTCCCATGACCCCTTAAAGTTAAGGATACAACCTCGAAGCATATCCTCTAAAATCTGAATGGTACGCTTTGACTGTCGGTCAATTTGAGGATGATATGCAGTGCTAAAGGTCAATCTCGTGCCCAAGGCACTCAGTAGGCTATGCCACAACCGAGCCGTGAAACACAGATCTCTATCTGAAACAATCGTCACTAGGATCCTGTGCAACATCACTATGTCCCTAATGTAAAGGTCGGCAAGATAATCTACCAAGTCACTTACGCGTAGAGGTATAAAGTGCACCGACTTAGTCAACTGGTCAACTACCACCCAAATTGCATCATTACCCTATTGAGTCCTCAGAAGGCCCACAACAAAATCCATCGTGATATGCTCCTACTTCCACTTAGCTATAGACAAGGGTTGTAACAAACCCCCTGGCCTTTGATGTTCGGTCTTCACTTGCTGACAAACATGGCCACATCCTTCTTCATACCCTTCCACCAAAATTGGCGACTAAGGTCATGATACATCTTTGTGCCTCCCGGATGCACCGCAAGGCGTGAATAGTGAAGCTCTCAGAGTACTTCCTTTCGGTAAGACTCCGGTACGAAGAGACGATCACGGTATCTAATACTTGAATCATGATACACATTCAAGCCTTTCTCTACCTTCCTACTGGCGATCTTCTCCCAGAGGGATTCTACCTCAAGGTCACCCCTTTGTGCTTCCATCACTCGATTCATAAGTGTAGGTTGTGTGACTACCGAAAACAAGGTCGCAGATTCAATAGACTTACTAAGATGCAAGTCAAACTTCCCAATAGTACCCAACATCTCACATTCCCGGATAGCAATACAAGCCACACTGTTCATGGATTTCCTACTTAAGGCATCAGCCACAACATTGGCCTTTCTCGGATGATAATGCAACTCAAAATCATAATCCTCTATAAACTTCATCCACCTCCTCTGCCTTTAAGTCTTTCTGTATAAACAGATATTTCAAACTCTTGTGATCAGAAAACACTTCAAACTTCTCACCATACAGGTAATGCCTCCAAATCTTCAAGGCAAAGATCACCACCGCTAACTCTAGGTCATGAGTAGGGTAGTTCCTCTTATGCGTTTTCAAGTGTCGCGAGCCATAGGCTACTACCTTCTCCTCTTGCATCAAAACACAACCCAAACCTTTCCATGAGGCATCACAATACACCGAATATCCCAAACCCCTCTTTGAAATAATCAAAACTGGAGCAGTGGTAAGTCTAATCATAAGCTCTTAAAAAGACTTCTCACATGTCTCACTTCACACAGACTTGATCCCTTTCCTCGTTAGTCTAGTCAATGGTGAGGCTAGCCTAGAGAAATCCTTCACAAATCTACGATAGTACGCGGCCAACCCCAAGAAACTACGAATCTCGAAAACATTCTTAGCTGGTTTCCAATCTTGCACTGCCTCTATCTTGAATGAATCTACAGTCACCCCTTCCTTAAATACCACATTGCCTAAGAACTTAACCTTTCTTAGCCAGAATTCACATTTTCCAAACTTGGCATACAATTTGTGGGCTCTAAGTAACTCAAGTACTACTCGCAAGTGTTCCTCATGCTCCTCCTCAGAGGGTGAGTAAATCAAGATGTCGTCCACAAAGACGACCACAAAACGGTCTAGATACTTACGGAAGATCTAGTTTATCAAATTCATAAACACGGCTGGTGCATTGGTTAGCCCAAAGGGCATCACTAGAAACTTATAATGGCCATACCGCGTACAGAATGCCGTCTTCAGGATATCCTCCTCCCTTACTCTCAACTGGTAATAACTCGATCTCAGGTCTATCTTAGAAAAGCAACAAGCCCCTTCAACTGATCAAACAAATGATCTATACGAGGCATTGGGTACATGTTCTTAACAGTTACTCAATTCAGCTTCCGATAATCCATACAAAGTCGCAATGCACCATCTTTCTTTTGGGCAAAAAGAGTCGGTGCTCCCCAAGGTGGAGTACTAGGACAAATAAAACCCTTATCTAACAATTCCTGGAGTTGAACCTTCAACTCACTCAACTCGACAGGTGCAAATCCATACAGTGTCATAGAAATCGGTGTCGTGCCAAGCACTAAGTCGATAGAGAACCCAATCTCTCGATGCGTTGGTAAACTAGTAAGATCATTTGAAAAACATCTAGGTATTCACAAACTACCCTTGGCAACTCAACTCGGACTTCATCACACTCAGTACTCAAGAAGTTAGCAAGAAGGCAACTAAGCTCACTCCATCGACGCGGATCATACACCGGTGATAAAACCCTATCAACTCGGTCCCCCAAGAAATAAAAGCAATCACCGCTCATGGTACATACAGTAACCCTCTGACAGTAGCAGTCCATGACAGCCCGATATGATGACAATAGTCGATACCCAAAATAACATCAAAGCTAGACATATCAATCAACACAAATGCAAAAAGAAGTCGGCGACCGGCAACTTCTATGTCACAACCCCAACACCCCTACTTCAAAACAACCTCACCACCAATAGGTGACTCTACACAGATAGGAGATGCTAACTGAGCCAACTCTAACCCCAAAACCAATGCAAATGCACACGAGATAAATAAATGGGATGCACCTGTATCAATCAACACATTAGCAATTGAATTGCAAAACAAGAAGGTACCTCTCACTACTGAAGGAGCTAGTACTAGATCTGGCGCAGTAATAGCATACACACGCCTTATAGGTCTCTACTCAACCTGCTCACCGCTTGGAGTATAAACCTGATGCACTGACTAAGTCAAAGAGGCTTTCTGGTTGGCCCTTGAGGCCTGTGTTCACTGTGCCGGCTGGTGGCTCTGTGTCTGTCTCAAACCAAACGCAACGAGTGTGCCACCCAACTGAGGGTAAAATCTTTTCATGTGTCCCGCCTGTCCACACTGATAATAAGTGAGCGGTTGCCCTCTTCCCTGATTCTAGCTCTAAGAACGAGCCAAAGACGATGCAGACCGTTGCCCTCCTCCTCTCTACAAGCAAGCTGGAGACTTGTGGCCCAACTAGCCACACTTGAAACAAGTGAAATCTCCTTGACCACCTCTGCCAAAACCTGAACTCGACACTGGAAAAGTGGACCTCGAGTCGAGCTCCCTAGGACTGCTATGGGGGAGGACCCCTCTACCTCTTATTGTTCCCCTGAACATCCTGACTCCTCTTGGAGCCCCTAATCCTCTCCTCCTCCATCTGTATCACGGTGTCAAGATGAGCCGCCACCTCCACAACATGCCTATAATCTCTAATTATTGACCTACTGATGCAATGCTGATCGAAACAATAGTAACAATCTTAAGATCCGTTGATTCACACAAGAATACCGGAAATAAGACTCTTCTCTAGACCCGTTGATTCCCAAGAATACCGAGTTTAAAGGCTCAACCAAAGTTGATTCACACAGAATTAACCAAAGTTGGAACAAAGAGTAATAAAACTCAAAATATATTATTCATCAAAAACTCTAGAGCCCTAAGGCTTTACACCCACTATTTATAGAAAAACAGAGGCTAACTCCACGAAGCAACACACAGGTTTGGAAATAAACTAAGGCAACAAGGCAACTAATAAAATATAATAAACTAAAGCAACAAGGAAACTAATAAAATATAAGGCAAAGAAGAAGGCAATTGCCAAAAGTGAACATAATAATAAAATAAGGGCAACTAAACTAAAGCCATGGTCTGCTTGCTGTGTGCTGGTCACGGCATGTGCTAATTGCTTGCTGTGTGCTGGTCACGCGGCATGTGCTGGCTGCATCATCCTTCCCTGGATGGAGAGAATTCGCCATCGAATTCGCAGCCTCGTCGGTGGTGTTGTCACCGTGATAAGGAATGAGGTATCGAACATTGAACACATCGGAAGTACGAATATGACTAGGCAACTGTAAACGGTAGGCATTTGAATTGATTTTCTCCAAAATTGCAAGGGGCCCAATTTTTCGTGCTGCCAACTTGTTATATTCACCGGCTGAAAACCTGTCTTTTGTAAGAACTGCCCACACTAAATCGCCAACTTCAAAGTCGACCAATCGACGTTTCTTGTCGGCCATCAACTTATACTTGGCGACTGACTGTTGTAAGTTGGACTGGGTTAATTTGTGCACCTCCTGAAGGTTGTGAATCAACTCTTCTGCCTTTCCATTTATGCGCTTTAAGTCTGGCACAGGTACTAAATCCAGCGGGGCCCGAGGTTGGTAGCCATAATTGACATAGAAAGGACTAAAACCCGAACTTCGATTTACAGAGCGATTGTAAGCAAACTCTGCTTGGTGCAATTTATGATCCCATGATTTCAAATGATCCGTTACTAAACATCGTAACATGTTGCCCAAAGAACGATTGACAACTTCTGTCTGACCATCGGTTTGAGGGTGATAGGCGCTACTGAAATCAAGCTTTGTGTTAGCCAAGCGCCACAGACATCTCCAAAAATGACTAAGAAATCGGGTGTCCCTATCAGATACAATGGACTGAGGGAGCCCATGCAAACGATAGATTTCTCGAAAATATAATTGGGCCACATTTACAGCATCTGTCGTCTTTTTGCACGCAATGAAATGGGCCATTTTTGAGAACCTGTCCACGACTACGTAGATGGAGTCACAACCTCGCTGAGTGCGCGGGAGTCCCAAAACAAAGTCCATACTAACGTCAGTCCATGGCTGGTTGGGCACGGGTAATGGCATGTATAAGCCTGCGTTGGTTGCGGATCCTTTGGATACTTGGCAGATGCGACACCCATCCACAAGCTTGAAAATTTCTTTCCTCATAGAAGGCCAAAAGTAAGAACCAGCCACAAGCTGCAGAGTTTTGTCACGCCCAACATGGCCTTCTTCATGCAACTCCTTGATAATTCTCAATCGAAGACTTGATGCAGGCACACACAATTGGTTGCCTTTGAAGAGGAATCCGTCATGGAGAAGAAAGTCCGACCTCTGACCTGATTTAACTGCCGCCACAATACAAGAGAAATAGGGATCAACAGACAATAGTTCTTGAAAGGAGTCGAATCCAAGTACCGTATTTCTCATAGTAGTAAGTAGAAAAGAACGGCGGCTAAGTGCATCAGCCACTTTGTTCAAGGCCCTTGATTTATGTTTAATCATAAAGGTGAATTGCTGTAGATATGCTGCCCACTTGGCGTGCCTCGAAGAAAGTTTGTCTTGGCTGTTGATGTGCTTCAACGCATCATGGTCAGAAAATAAAATGAATTCACTTTGGGACAGATAAGGATACCAATGCTTCAGGGATTGGACAATGGAATAAAATTCCACATCATAAGTGCTGTAGTTGCCTTTGGAACCGTTAAGCTTCTCACTAAAATATGCAATTGGACGACCCCCTTGGCTCAAAACAGCCCCAATGCCCACTTTAGATGCATCACAGTGTAGCTCAAAAGTTTTAGCAAAATCTGGTAATATGAGGACTGGTGCTGAAGTCAATTTTTGTTTGAGTTGCTGGAATGCTTCTGTCGCTGCCTCTGTCCAACAGAATTGGCCAGCTTTCATGCAGTCCGTAATTGGTGCCATAATGCTACTGAAATGGGGAATGAACCTCCGATAGAACGAAGCCAACCCATGAAAGCTTCGTACGTCGTGAATGTTTTTTGGTATTGGCCAGTCACGAACTGCATTTACCTTGCTTTCATCCACAGAGAGGCCATCTTTAGATACGACATAACCGAGGAACACAACAGTATCAGTTAAGAAGGAACACTTGTTGGTGCCAACATAAAATTTTGCTTCCTGCAGTACTGATAGAACCTGGCGCAAGTGCTGAAGGTGCAATTCATTATTAGCGCTATAAACCAAAATATCATCAAAATAAACAACAATAAACTTCCCGATAAAAGGCCGAAATAGTTGGTTCATCACACGCATAAAAGTACTGGGAGCGTTTGATAAACCAAACGGCATAACTAGCCACTCGTAAAGCCCCTCTCGAGTTTTGAAGGCTGTTTTTCATTCATCACCTTCCCGAATCCGAATTTGGTGGTAACCACTTTTTAGATCCAATTTGCTAAACACGGTTGCTCCACTTAACTGATCTAATAAGTCATCCAACCGAGGTATGGGGAACCTATATCGGATGGTGATCTTATTAATTGCTCTACTATCGACGCACATGCGCCACGAGCCATCTTTCTTGGGGGTCAATAGTGCAGGTACGGCACATGGACTGAGGCTTTCTCGGATGTATCCTTTGGCTAACAATTCCTACACTTGTCGGCGAAGTTCCTCATGCTCTTTTGGACTCATGCGGTAGTGGGGTCTATTTGGCAAATTTGATCCTGGAAGCAAATCAATTTGATGTTGTATGTCTCGCATGGGTGGTAACATTGGGGGTAACTCCTTGGGAAATACATCATGGAACTCTGCAATTAGAGCCTTCACAGGCTCAGGGATCTTACTCTCTATAGCATTGTCTTTTCCCACTAGTACGAACACCACTCCTGTTTCAGCCACCTCCTCCAAGAACCGGTGCATAGACAATAAGCTAGAACTCTTCTCAGTGGCTAGCTTTGGTGCTTCTTCTCTATGAGGTTCAAGAACAATGCGGATCTTGTTAAATATGAAGGAGTAAGTGTTCCTTCGTCCATCGTGTAATACGTCGCGGTCAAATTGCCAAGGCCTTCCTAATAAAAGATGGCAAGCATCCATCTGAACCACATCACACCATACCTTGTCCCTGTAATTAGAACCAATAGATAATGGGACTAAACAACGCTTGGAAACCGTTACCTCTTTGCCTTTTTGAAGCCATGACAGTTTGTAAGGGTTGGGATGTTGGCTTGTACTTATTCCCAATTTTGCTATAGCGTCCTCCGCAATGACATTCTCACAACTTCCGGAATCAATTACGAACTTGCACACCTTCCCACTAATGGTACACGTGGATTGGAAGATGTTGTTTCGTAACCACCCATTCCCTTCAACCTCGCGAGGTGTATAGCAAGCCCTGCGCACAACCAATAGAGGACCCTCATCGCCGGCAACTCGTTCTTCCTTGTCATAAATACTAACTTCGGGATCATTGGTAGTATCTTGCAGAACTTCATTAGTCCCATCTTCGACAATCTCTTCACTGTCTATGAATAGGCCCTTGCCAATCCGATCACCTTTTCTGCAATCTGCAGCGCAATGACCAACTTCCCCGCACTTGAAGCAATGCATCCCACCACTAGTACCAGGGTTCCTGTTTAACTGTCCTCCTGGTGGTTTACCAGCCGTATCAACTTGGGGTGGTGCCTACCTTGCCCCTGGTAGATTCGTACTCGTATTTCGGTTTGTTGGGGGCAGATTACAGTTGCCACTAGTGTTTCCACTTGGCCACCCCGTAACTCCTGAGCGACGCTTTGACCTTTTCTCTAATTGTATGGCCTTCTGGTGTGCTTCAGAAATAGAATAGGGATCAAATAAATTCAGGGTATCTTGATATTGTTCTTGCAATCCCCCGATGTACCTAGAAAGAAGTTGGTCTTCGTTTTCAGCAAGGTCATTACGTGCCACCAATTGATAAAATTCAGTGGTGTATTCATCGATCGTCTTCGTCCCTTGCCGTAAATTCTGCAATTGTTGGTACATCATGCGTGTATAGTTATGAGGAAGGAACGCCATACGCATATGTTTCTTCATCTTTTCCCAAGAAGCAATCTTACTCTTTCCCTGTCTGGTTCGAGTTAACTTTATTTGTTGCCACCAAGCCGCTGCTCTTCCCCTGAAGCGTGTGGCCACCAAGGAAACTCGTTTGTTCTCCGGAACCTCCTTGAAATCAAGAACCTCTTCAACAGCAAAAAGCCAATCCAAGAATTCTTCGGGTTGAACACTGCCGTGAAATTCAGGGATGTCAATTTTCAGGCCTGCTTCCGACCGACGTGAATTTGCTTCCGTACCTTGTCGAACTCTTTCCCTCCGGAAATTTCCAGCAAAAGGGTTGTCGTCTATCTCCTCCATACTTTCTTCATCCTCCATAGACCGTGGGTTTGGATATGGCTGGCGTTGCTGCTGTTGTTGCAACGCTGCAAGTTGCTCGGTCAAGGTATCAATTTGTTGTTGCATCCTTGCTACATCAGCTTCATAAATGTCGTCCATGGGCCGCCTCCTCGGTGCCATCGTCGCCTATGCTCTGATACCAACTGATGCAGTGCTGATCGAAACAATAGTAACAATCTTAAGATCCGTTTATTCACACAAGAATACCGGAAATAAGACTCTTCTCTAGACCCGTTGATTCCCAAGAATACCGAGTTTAAAGGCTCAACCAAAGTTGATTCACACAGAATTAACCAAAGTTGGAACAAAGAGTAATAAAACTCAAAATATATTATTCATCAAAAACTCTAGAGCCCTAAGGCTTTACACCCACTATTTATAGAAAAACAGAGGCTAACTCCACGAAGCAACACACAGGTTTGGAAATAAACTAAGGCAACAAGGCAACTAATAAAATATAATAAACTAAAGCAACAAGGAAACTAATAAAATATAAGGCAAAGAAGAAGGCAATTGCCAAAAGTGAACATAATAATAAAATAAGGGCAACTAAACTAAAGCCATGGTCTGCTTGCTGTGTGCTGGTCACGGCATGTGCTAATTGCTTGCTGTGTGCTGGTCACGCGGCATGTGCTGGCTGCATCACCTACCTACTTTGAACATAAGCTCGGTCGTCAACCTCTAAGCAACGGCGCTCCTCAGTCACCACGAGTTCCGGTGCAAACCTTGACAATCTAGTAAATACGACCTCAAACTCGGCCACTGGTGTGCTCAACTGCTTGAGCTGAGAAAACTGATCCCTCAACTTCTCCCTAACAGTGGGAGGCAAGAACTTGTCTTGGAAGGCGTCAACGAAGGCCTTCCAAGTCGCCCTAATGCGCTCTCACGCATATTTCCACCATTGAACCGCATCTCCCTTCAGCTAGAAGGATGCCAAGGTCACCCTCAAACCCCTATCTTCGATGTCGAGCATCTCAAATGTCTTCACCATCTGCTTGAGCCACTCATCCGCTTTCAGTGGCTCCTTGGGATCACCCACAAACTCATCTGGATTTGAGCGGGAAAACTCTCACTTCAAGAAAGACGGCCCTGCCTCAACTACTTGGGCCTGGACTTGATTCTCAACTCTGAGAATGTTCATTGACACCCATAATGCTCCGGTCATTTCGCGGGCTAAGGCGCCCATGGCCTGTTAACCAACTAGTTCGGCCACATTGGCTTGACCAACCCCTTCTTCTTGTGTCAAGATTTCATCTGCTAAAGGCACTTCATGACTCCTAGGCCTACCATGCCTACCACCACCACGTCCACATCCTGACATCCTAATGAAGGTAACAAAAGAGATTAGCACATTACAAATGTGCCAAAGCTAATTCACTTATGTCCTAATGCGGTGGACAATGGCAATTCACTCTACATAAACACGTAGTCACATAAACACATACGAATTTTGTTTCTGGCTAATGACCGTCCCGCGGCGTTGCTAGAGTTCCAATTATAAACAGCAGTGATCAGGTGCTCTTCTAATAGGACTTCCAGAAACCCGTAGACTCAATCAACATCCTAGAAACTAAATCTCATACCCATCTAATTACATAAGCATGTTATCATGTAAGTACTTCGTACATTCTAAAGCCTCTATCAAGCGAGACAAACCCATTGTGGTACTAACCACTTCCCACGTACCCAAAGTATTCAAACCCGGTACGTTCTAATACCAAGTTGTAACGC
Organism: Camellia japonica; assembly: GCA_030407325.1. NCBI lineage: Eukaryota > Viridiplantae > Streptophyta > Magnoliopsida > Ericales > Theaceae > Camellia > Camellia japonica. The sequence continues at coordinate 12,135,419 of JAPPVO010000059.1, forward strand.
CCCTAAAATAATTACAATGAATCCAACTCCAAACACTAATACAAGTGATATAGATAATAATAAGAAGCTTTCATTAATTAGAGTTAATATACAAAAGGTGACACATGCGATATACATTCATAAATCGTTCATCCTAAATCTACAGCATGTGTTACAAGACAAAATAAAGAATGAAAGCTAAACAGATATTCATATGCCCTAAAGGTTTACATCTTTCCAAAACCATGCTTGGTTACAACAAAATGAGTCATAGACTCCGTACAAATAAAGCCCTAGGCTTGTAAAAAGAAAATACAAAATAAACAAAAGTGAGCCTTCAGCTCCACAATCCTCCCAAGCTAAGTCCTTGGCGGAGGCATGTTACCAGCACCTGAAAATGATTTTTCCCAAGTAGGGTGAGCCAAAACCTAGTAGAAACAATCTAGCACAATATATGAATCTTAACGAAGATATAAGTATGATATGCATATACAATGCCCATGATAAAATCATTCGTATTTGTACAAGATCATAATATGCCAAGTGTCATAGCTCAATCCATTTTATCATAATTCATTTCATGACAATTCATTTCGCCTCAATTCATGAGTCAAATCCATTGTTATCTAGACAACTCAACTGAGGCTACAACTCAGTGGTGCTCTAATCGATATAACCATTACACAAACACTTCAATTTTTCATTTTACAGAAATTTCATCCGCGGGAATCGACACCTATGTATACGTGCGATTTCAGGACTTTCACCCTGGACACACAGGCCAACTTAATTTAATGGAGTCCATCATCTTTCTTCTTCCAAACATGGAGTACATCTCCTTTCTCATCCCAAATATCATACATATGCAATGTATTAAGCACCGTCATATTCAATGACAATTGTTAAGAGATTAGTTTCAATTCACCTAATCTTCATGCAATTTTTACAACAATCATAGCTATCTTTCACTGATAGCCCAAAACAGATATTTCTAAACATATATACAATCTCCAAGATAGATAAATTATCCAAATTTTCATAGGTGAGAGATAACACGTATCCAACTCCACCATTTATATAAACATCTATCCAATTTCACATTTTCAATACCAATTTCATTATTTATACAAAATAATCATTTGAACCATTTTAGGGCAATACTCTATTTTCTTCCAAATCCAAACCATGTGTCAAAATCAATAGATTTAATACAACACATCTTCATATCTACACCCATAACCTTTTTCAATACCTTCATTTGAAAACCTCTCTTTTAATTTTAAACCCAAACCTTAAGTTTGTCTAAAATCCTTCACATCCCAACATTTCTTACATAATCAACCAATAACTAAGTTAAAAACCATAGGAGAGTGTATAAAGTCCCCACTTCAAAGTTAGAAGACGAACCAAGCAGGGAGGAAACTTGAAAGATGCTCAAACACAACTCTACTCGGATAGAAATGTAGCTCTTGAGATGCTCTACCATTTTATCAAAGAGAGTAGGGTAGAGAAACCACTAGATCTCGGTGAAAATGTAGAGAAAATGTAGATTTTAGAGAGATAAGGTCAAGGTCTAGGGTTTTGAAAAGTTTTAGAGAGAGAAAGAGATGAAAAAGTGATATAAAATATGGTTGTTATGAACTGATATATGCATAGTCCGCTCGAGCGCAAAAAGTGACACTTGAGCGTTAGACATAATAAGTCGTTTCGCTCGAGCACAAGAAGTGACGCTTGAGGGCAGAATACACAAATCCAGTAGCTTTGCAGACAAAAGAACATCGCTTGAGCGCAAGAATGGCCGCTCGAGCACACGTCCACTCAAGCGTAGGAAATGCTACTCGAGTGTAAAATACATTCTTCCAGTCATTTTATAGGCCTACAAAAGTACTGAGAGTTCACAAAGCCTGCTTGAGCGCAAGAAGTTTCGCTTGAGTGGAGGAGCAAAATTCTCGGCAACAAGAGTATGAAAACTTGGCAACCAACCTATCTCAAAAGCAACCACAACAATCAATAGCCAAATCTAAGGATATACGAGGGAAACAAGATGTGAACAACAATATGAAACCATAAAACCCGAGTCTGAGATACAACAAGAGTCGAGGTCAAAACCGAAATCACTATATAATAAAATAAAAATTACAATTATTAGATCGGGATAATTTTTTTATAAATAATATATATTATATAGGAATGGCTTATAAAACAAATATGAATGACTTATAAAAAAAATTATTTGGATTATCAAAACTAGTCCGTGGTGGGTCCCACGAACCCTAAAATTCTCTCAAGTGGAGATTTAAATTGGAGAGAAACCCAACCCAATAAAAATCAGATAATGGTAAGCTAAACTAATTTTTTATACTAAATTTGAAGGAAATTAATTTTTTTAGATTGTACACTACCCAAAATTTAAAGAAATAAAATATTAAGGTAAAATTAGCATTATTTAAAAAGAATAAAAACTTGGGCATTCAGTCCATAAATCTAATTTTGATTTTTTTTTCAACGGTCTACACTCAAAAATACTTTATACATAGGGAAAATTTTCCGTAAAATGACCAAACTATCATATTGTAGACATCCCATTTTTGACCGCCCTTAAGACTTGGGCATTACTGATGGTTTACTTGGTGTTGAAAGTTGTGCAGTGCAAAGGTTCGATTCCTTCGGCAAGAGGAGAGTCAAATCCTAACCTCACACCCCATTTTGGACCAAATCTATTTTGAATGATTTTTAGACCTTAAAACCCTCTCTTTCAAAACATTTTTGAAACAAAGTTCCTATGATGTTCCGAGGTTCGCATTTCGTTAAATGTTGCGCTTTTCGGTAAACCGAACAAGGACAAAGTGGAAATGAATGAAAGAGAGATGAAATCTTTGAAAAATCTTTCAAAACACCTTGCTTAGGGGCTTGGAGTTGAAGAAAATGAGAAAAGAGAGAAGAAAACTAGTTTGGGAGAAGTTCGGCATGAATCCGGGAAGGATTGAAACTGAGCGGCTTCACCAAAACAGGCATAACTTTTTTCACAGTTGGAATTTTGATGCAAGGCTTCCACCATTGGAAAGCTTACTTCCGGGGCTTCAATTTGGACACAAGAATGACCTGAAAATGAGTCCAGATGAAGGAGTTATGGCCATTTGAAGTTGGACCTGGAAAGCAGAATTCTACCTGCCGACCAGAAAAACTAGCTGACCGACCAAGAGAACTGGCTAGCCGACCAGAAAAGTGGTCGACCGACCAGAAAAGTGGTTTGTAGGTCCCAAACTCAGTTTTTTCGAAGATCTTTTTCCTCCAACTGTTGTGCATTGCTCCAGATATTTCCAAACTCATATATTTTGAACCAACTCTTGTATATTGTTATATATGAGGCTTTTCACTCATTTTGCAAAAAAAAAAAAAAAGATTGAAGCAATTTTGGGAGCCTCTCTCTCTAGAAATTCCAGAGCTAAAATTCAGTTTTTTTTTTCTAGTTGGCTCTCTCTCTTGGCCTTGTGTGCACACAAGAGATATACTTGGAGATATATCTCTCATTTGCCTAAGCATCCTTGATCAAATTTGTTCACCATGGGGCTGAGATTCCTTGGAGCCTCCTTTGAGTCCTAGAAGTTGGTTTTAGCTCAGAATCTTGGCTATTTTGCAGCTGTGCTTCAAGGGTAAGCATCTCCCTCTTTTAAGCTCATTTTTGTACACTATCTTGGCCAACTTTGCATGCTTGTTTTGCCATCCTTTCAAACTGTTTTTGGCTTTTTTTTCAATTCCTCAAAGTGGTGGTTTAAGCCTTGTTTGGCTAGGTGGTGTTCCCTCCATTTTGTTCCTTGGCTTGTGAGGCCTTTTGTGCATCTTTCACCACCTTTCAAACCATATTTTTTTGGCCTTTTAACCACTGAAATCCAGTGGATTTTCAGTGGTAGAAATGTGGTTTTGAGGCTCCAAATAGGAGTGGGTTGTCCCCCCTCCTCTTCTCTTATTTACTTGTGTTGATGGCTCATCAAAAGAGCATGTGTTTCTCCTTCTTTTGAGCTTAGTTCAAGCACTTTTTGGTGACTTTTAGGACCTGCCATAACTCTATTTTGGCTTGGTTTGGTCACCCCTTGCATGCTTAATACACTTTTAGTGTAAATTTCATAAACTAGTCTTGTATGCTTCATGAAGTAGCATGTCTTTCTAGCTTATTTTGAGTCCATTTCAGCATGTTCTTGGTGTTGTTTTACCGTGATATACCTCTGTTAAGGTTTGGTTTAATGGCCCTATGCATGCTCCATGCACTTGTAATGCATTTCCATGAACTAGCCTAATGTGTATCATGCTTTAACATGTCATTCTAGCATGCTTTTGGCTTAACTCTAAGAAGCTTTTGTCCATGTTTTAGCATGCTCTAGCTCTGATTTGTGTTGTTTTGGTCATGCATGCCATGCTTTGTATAGCTGTAGTGCATTCTAGCTTGTTAGCTTTGTGTATCAAGTCCACTAGCATGCATTGCTTGGTCTATTTGAATGATTTGGCATAATTTGTTATGAGATTTCAGTGCATGTTTCATGGTCATACACTCACATCTTTCACTCATTCAATGCGTTGGAGGGTTTGCCCTTTATGCCTTAAACATGAACCATTGTGTATGTCTTCATGCCTAAGCTTGCGAGCTATCATTTCAATGTGTTTTTGGGGTTATCTTGTCATGATATAACTTTGATTTTTGTTAGTGAAGCCATCCCATGATTGGTCTTGGTAGGTGTAGTGTAATCCGCCTTATTTGCCTTGCATGCATCATGCCTTATGCCCTTCATGCTAGCTTGTTTTGGTTTCCTTCCATACATGTTTTAGACTCATTTTGACATGTTCTAAGACTGTTTTGAGTTGTCTTTACCATATGCTTCATGTTTTGCATAGTTGTAGTACAAATGCCTATGCTAGTTTCAAGCTTTGGGTACCATAGCATGCTTCATTTGTGTTGTGTACATGATTTGGCATCATTTACCATGTCATTTCAGAGCATGTAACATTGCCATGTTCCCACTTCATTCACTCTTTGAGTGCCTTCGAGTGTTGTGCATTGTTGCCTTGTTTGTGGCCTAGCATGTATGCCATCTTGCCTAGGTCCTTGAGCCCTCATTTTAGCATGCTTTGGTCTTTGTTTCGACCTAATTAAGCTCTGTCCATGGTTGGTTCAATCATTTGTGCCATGTTTTGCATGTCTCCTATGTGTTGCTCTTTGCTAGCTTTGTGCCAGAGGCCCTCTTGCATGCTTTACTTGTGTTGTTTGAATGATTTGGCATCATTTCACACTTGATTTCAAAGCCTTTAGTGTTGTCACACTTCCATGTTTATCGCTTCTTCATCATGCTTGAGAGTTGTGCTCTCATTCCCAGTCAATGGGCCTTTGCATTGTGCATGCATTTACTTTGTGCTTCATGCCTTAGTTTCATCATTATGGCCACTGATTTGGGCATGGCTGAGGTCTGTCCATTTTGGTTTAAGTCCATTGAGCATTGAGTATGCCATGTTGTTCACATTTTGGTTTAAGTCCATTGAGCATTGAGTATGCCATAGTCACATTGCATTGAGTATACCATGTTGTCCTTCGCATTATGTATGCCATGTTATCTTTTGCATTGTGTATGCCACGTAGTTATATTGTGTTTTGCATGTCTTGCATTGCATGTTTGCATGCTTAAGTTGCATTACATGTTGCATGCTTGTCCCTTGCATTGCATGTTTGCATGCTTAGGTTGCATTGCATTTTTGCATGCTTGAGTTGCATTGCATTTGTTTGGAATAGGTGTTAGTCCAAACACGAGGAACGAGAGACGTTTCATACTTGAAGTGATGAAACGTGTCTTAATTATCGGTCACCGACGCTCTTGACCTATCATGATAGAGTTCTAGGCTTTATGTGTTTATGTGTGCATCCATTTTACATTGAATTGTGCAATTTGGCTTCTCGGCCATCATGCATCGAGATGTGTGATTGGTGGCCCGAGGGTCGAGAACTACACTCCTTTGAGCTCATGAAATGATAGGGAGGGTGGTTGTGCACACATATCTTGCAAATACATTGTCATGCCCTTTCTTGCTCTCTATTGCAGCAATCTGGAGTCTAGCAGCAACAACTGGTCGGCCAGCCAGAAAGATAGGTGGTCGGTCAATGGTCTGCAACAAAGATAGGTGGTCGGCCAATGGTCTGCAACATCAACAACTGGTCGGTAGCCTCCCTACAAGTTCCCATGGTGGAGTTTAAGCTTTCTGGAGCTTGGTGCAAGGTTCTCAGAACAATTGCAAACAGAGGCAAGTTGGGGCATCGTGACGGATTTCTGAACGAGGCGACCGAGCATGCGTGCATTCTTCTCCCTCATCCTAAGGACCATTGCTTTACTGCTTTACTTAGCTAATTTGCTTAGCTAGTTTATGCTTTGGTTTTGTACCTAATTAGTTAATGCGTTTAACTATTCAATTTGGGTTGTAATAGCTTAATTAATTAGCTTGTTAGTTAATTAGTTTTGAGATGTAATAAGTAATTTAATTAGCTTAGATTAGCTAGTTAGCATCTTATTCGGACCCTCCGTTGAGAGGGCCAATTGTTGTAATAAGCATGCGTGTGTGTGATGCATGTCTTCCAACCCCCATTTCTTTCTTCCTTTTACTTAACCGTTTACGATGGTTAGTTTTAGGGCATATTTTGATTAGCATCCTTATGCTTGTATGCGTGCATCATTCATCTGTATTGCATGCACCGAGCTCGGCGCATCATACTAATTGTATTGTATTTCAATTTCGATTTGAATACATGTATCAAATTGTCACATTTCACATGCCATCTTAGAATAGCCGAGCCTATCTGAGTTGCATTTTTGCATGTGTTGCATTAGCCATCTTAACATGAACTAGGATCATGCATGATTTCTAACTAGTTCTCTGTTTTGGCTCGGAGTACACTGTGAGTGTTTACGCTTTAGCATACTGCATGTGTGTTATTGATTGCCATGAAAGCATGCTTGCCATGAGGCTAACTGCTTATTTGATATAACTGCCTAAATGCCTGTGGGTGAAGGTTGGATTGCTTGAATTGGGACAATTCATTGAAATTCGCGATTTACCCTACTTGCGAGTAGCAAACTTCAAACCGTTTTCAAACAAACGAACATGCAATGTTTTGTTCCAACTTAGGCGATCTAGTCTATACTTGTATGTTGTGCGCATCGCATAGTAATTCTAGGTTAATAACCGGAATAAGAACACATGTGTTTTCAAAAACAAAATATCATGCTTAGTACATGCCGATCTTTGATCGGGCGAGCGGGGGTGCTCATTGCTTGACCTTCCCCTCTCGTACCCAAGTTCCCGAGCCAAGGCAACTTTGGTGATGACGGACACGTGGCCTTAGACACAAGTCAGGGTTTCCTAAATTCCCCCCAAAATAAAATATTTAGGTGGCGACTCTGTATCTGGCAAAGCAGTCCATGTTTGACACTTCTTTATAAAAATCAGTTTTTCAAAACGATTTGCTGGATTTGGACTCTTTGGTGATTTATCGGTCTCACATTGCACATTGTGAGATTAGATTCAGAACCGTGACATTGAGTCCGAACAGTAGTAGCCTAGAGAACAAGACAAAATTCGCGCCCTCGTGGCGCGGAGTCAGGGAGTTCTTGGGGCGGGTCTACACACACACACACACATATATATATATAGATATACTGTTATTAAAAGTGAACTCCTTACTTGTGTCTATAAATTTCTTTCTCTCATTTTACCAAGTGGCATTTTCTTCTTGCGCCAAGTGTCAATTTCTTCATCCAAAAGAAAAAAAATTAAAAAATAAAAATTAAAAGAGACTCACAAGATTTGAACATAAGATCATTCACTTAACTTACTAAAAAACATTTTCATTGCTTAAACAATATAGAAAATATGTTATAAATTCAAAATTAAAATTTATATTTTAAGCACACCCATCGAGTGGGCTCACACCCTAACATATATATATATACTATAACCAGTGGAAAGTTGAAACAAAACCAAACCTTTCTTTCTCATCCTCCCTCTCTTTTTGTCTCTCCCCCAACACCACATTGTCGCATTCTCGTCTTACTCCTTCACCGCTATCACCGTGACTGCTGTGACCACCATTGTAGTGGTAGCAATGGTGGTAATGGAAGTGATAGTTGTGGTGGTGGTAGTGGGAGTAGTAGTGGTGGTGGTGGCATGATAGTGGTGGTTGTGGTGGTGTGGTAGTGCTAGCAGTGGTGGTCGTGGTAGTGATAGTGATAGTGATAGTGAGTTTATAATAATGTATATTGATACTTATATTTAATATTTATAAATTCAATCATAGTTAAGTAATTTTATATAACTTAAAGCTTTCAAGTGGTATTAATTGTGATTATTAAACGGGTTTATATCTAGTGAATCCAGTTTTGACCCGACATTTTATTATGTTCTGGACACAGGTTTCATAGTTCAATGTTGTTGTTCATCTCTTTTTCCCTTTGTTGTTCCTTGGATTGGTCGTTTGGATTGTAGTTGTGTGTTTGGAATAGGTTGGTTGCTTGTTTTTCCAAACCTTTGTTGTCCAGATTTTTACTCTTCCACTCGAGCGGGCTTTGCAACTTTTCTTCTACGCTCGAGCGGCCATTCCTGCGCTCGAGCGGGATTTGCAAACTTTCAGTATTTTTACAGACCTGTAAATACTGGAAGAGTGTATTCTACGCTCGAGCGACGTTTCCTACGCTCGAGCAGGTGGGCGCTCAAGTGTCCAATCTAGTGCTCGAGCGATGTCATTCATCTACAAAACTTCTGCAAATGTGTATTTGATGCTCGAGCGTCACTTCTTACGCTCGAGCGGAACAATGTATCTAACACTCGAGTGTCACTTTTCACGCTAGAGTAGCCTGAGTGTATAACAGATCACGAGGATGAATTTTTCATCACTTTTTCACTCCTCTCTCTCTCTCTCTCTCTCTCTCTCTCTCTCTCTAAAACTTGCCAAAAACCTAGATCTTGAGTTTCTCTCTCTAAAACTCATATTCTCTCTACTATTTCACCTAAATCCATTGAGATCTTCACCCTAGTGCCTTTGAGAAAAAGGTAGAGCACCTCAAGAGCTCCGTTTTGATCCGAGTAGAAGTTGGGTTCGTGCATCTTTGGAGCTTCGTCATTGCCTTGCTCATCTTCTCTCTTTGAGATTAGGGATTTTCTACACTTTCATATGGTCTTTAGCTTAGTTATTTGTTGTCATGTAACAATGGTGGGATTTGGGAGTAATTTGAACAAACCTAGGGTTTGAGTGTGAAATAAAAAGAGGGGTTTTTGGTGAATGGAAAATAAGTGGTTATGGAGTTTGAAAATGAGGTTGTATTATGTCAAAATTGTTGATTTTGGTACTTGGGTTGATATCTGGAAAAATGGGAAGTTTCGCCCTAAATGGGCCAAATTGTTATTTTGTATAATTAATGGAAATTGACCTTGGTAATATGAAATTGGAGGATTATTGATATAAAAGGGTAGAGTTGGACACGTGTTGTCTCTCACCTATGGAAACTTGATTAATTTTTCTATTGAGAAGATTATATATCTGTTTAGACACATCTGTGTTGGGCTATCAGTGGAAGATAGCTATGATTGTTGTAGAAATTGCATGAGGATTAGGTAAATTGAAACTAATTTATGTTAGTTGTCATTGAATATGACTATGTTTAAATACATTATATATGTGTAATGTTTAGGAGAAGAAAGAGGATGTACTCCATTGTTTGGGAGGAGATAGGGGATGGACTCTGTAATAACCCCGACTCAAGATTAACGATAATCCATGATTTAATATGCCTAATAAGTTATTAAGATCAGATTTTGAATTAATTGCATATGTGTTGCGTTATTTGTGTTTTATCTGTTCATTGTAGGAGTAGCTGTTTGAAATTTCTGTTACATTTTGTGAATCGAAGGCCTTATCAGCATCTGATCCCGAAATTGACTTGGTGTATGTGTTATTTGGAATTTTTAGAATATTATGGTGGGTCCAATTGAAATTCAGTTTGGAGCGATTAAATTAGATTAATTTGATGCCATTTGATTAACTTTGATTAATTATTACCAAATGAGCCATATATGACCCCACTAGTTCAATTTTGCACCTCATTTTTTTTCCCTCACCTTTAAGCTCCAAACGTGTGAGAAAGGGAGAAGGAGAAGCTTAAGCTTAATTCAAGGAGGGAATGAGAGAATTGCTAAGAGTGATCTAGAATTGGAAGGGATTGGTGATAGATTGTTGAGCCTAGCTAAAATCTAAGGGAATTGTGAACTCTAGGTAAGAGATCGAACTCTTAATTGTGTAATGAATTAGATTTTACAAGGATTCAAGTGAATTAGATGAATTCATGTAAGGATTGAGTTAAAATTTAAGGAAGATAAGTCATTCCATACATACATGCATATTTAAGACATTTTGAAGATGTTTTCAAAGACCTTCCTCTCATGCATGTTGTAAATCTAGCATGGTTTGAAGAATTCATAACATTTCTCACCCTTGAGCCTCATATGATCAAGTATTGGAGGCTAAGAACTTAGGTGATTCATGCATGACATATATAGAACATGTTCTTGCATTTTAAGTTGAATTGTTACATAATTACATATCAATTGGGTCTTGATTTTGAGTAATGATTCTTACTTCATGATGTTTTCCAAGTTCACATGTGATTCCTCAAGTTTTTGGCCCAAAATGTTGAGCTTTGAAGTGTTTAGTTCGAATTTGAAGCTTGGAGATCAAATCTGGAAATTTCAGAATTTGCATCTACGCTCGAGCGTAGGAGTTCACACTTGAGCGACCACTCTGAGTGCGTGCACTTCCGCTCAAGCGACCTGAGTCCCGCTCGAGCGTGAAATGCATGTACCCAGAAGTTCATATGTTTTGCAGTACACTCGAGCGACAAAAGTCACGCTCGAGTGAAGGTCTGAGTCTCACGCTCGAGCAGGGATTGAGCGTCCGTCGAGCATGAAAAACAAGCAACCAGTACTTTTTCAAAATTTACAGACCGCTCGAGCGTAGGAAGTTACGCACGAGCGGACCCTCACATTTGTATGTTCGCTCGAGCGAGGAAAGCCACGCTCGAGCGTGGACCCTGTTTTCAGCAAATTTCAAAAAATGCTTTCAAGTATATTTTTGTGCCCTCATTCCATCCTATGCACTCCTGGGCCATAATTAAAATACTATAATGAGGATAAAGGTTAGAAACACACTTAGGACAAGAAAATGTGTTATATTCGAGCGTGTGTTTCAATGTATGTCTCTGTCATGTTATGTCTGTCACGCTCCACGAATTAAGTGAATTACCTACTCTACTCGTCTACTTAGAGTCATCTGTTAACTGTGAGTAATAACTCTGTAAAGCTATGTTTAATTACATGTATTTTCTTACTGATATGATATGATCTATTTTCTTAAATGCTATTTTATGAATTATGAATGAATGTCCATTTTTCTAAAATGTATTTGTGGCATCCTTAGTTCACGTGGCCCTCGCCTAGGGGTAACAATACCGTGGCCAATATGCATGTGGCCCTCTCCCAGGGGTAATAATACTGTGGCTTATATTTACGTAGCCCTTGTCCTGGGGTAACAATACCGAGGCTTATATTCACGTGGCCCTTTCTTGGGGGTAACAATACCATGGCTACTTGGACGCAAGATATGGACCTTCATGGTTGTTGGTACCGACTATATATATATGAGTCTCAGGACCAAGTTAATATGATAGCTAATGGGTGTACCACGTATCATCTTATGCAAAATCTGAATATGAATACGAATATGAACATGAACATGTATCTGAATCAATTTCTGATTTGAAATCTGAATATGCATAAGATTCTGTTTTCGATAAGAATATGTTTCCGATATAAACTCTGATTTTTAACTCTGTGATGGGCATCATTCATTAAAACCCCTTGTGGAGAAGTGGTTTGGAAATACTCTTCAAACCTTGGGAGACGCTAGTGATCCTCAGCTAGTCACCTGAAAAGATACAAACACTCCGGTCGGGGGTGCCGGAATTAGCACTCCGACGGACAAGTCAGTTCAGACACTCAAGATAGCTTGTTTACTAAGTTAAGTGAAGTGATTCTTACATACCTTTCTAAATCTGTGGTTCTTGTATTTATACTTGCTTTCTGGGCCTCGGGGCCTGAACCTACTTTTATCCCATTCCCCTTTTATTTATTCGGACCTACTGATCTTCGGCTATTCGGCCTTCTTAACGTATTCGGCATCCTAGTCACGCAATATGGAGCCGAATAATATCTGATTTCTGGGGTACACACCTTCCGACTCTTTTATTTATTCGGCTCCCACAATTGCCTCCCAAGCACTTTACCAACGACAATTGGCTGGAGTGCTTGGTTCCGAATCTCGAAAAGTCAGAGCCAAAATTCGACGGTTGGCCTCATCCTCATGCGGATATCTAAGCGCACCCCTTTCGGTTGTCGTGTCGACTTCCCGCCCCCTCGTACATGTCTATTTATTGCGATTTAAAATTTTGACGTCCTTTCAAGTATGTATTTTATGACGCTCGTTGCTGGATTGCCTTTTGAATCGTCCCTGCAACTCTCTTCTCTGATATCCTCTTTGTCCTTTGTAAGTTCTCTCATTCCTTGTTTCGAAGACTCTTTCTAGTTTATTCCTTCCTTGGCATATTCTTATAAACTGTAGGGTATGGCGAAACATTTAAAAGACCTTCTCTCGTCAAATCGAATTGCTGGCTTTAAATGCCATTTCTCCATTCCTGATGATGTCCGTCTGTCGTTTGTGGCAGACGGCACTCTTGATACGGAGAGGGAGGACAAAACCACGATTGTCTTTCCTCTTTTGTCAATCGCAAAGGGTGGAGTCCGTTTTCCCCTTCACCCGTTTCTTAGGGCTGTGCTTCGCCATTGGGGTTTAATCCCTTCTCAACCCAATGTGAATTTCTTTAGAATTATAATGGGGGTTATAGCGCTCAACCGTCGCCTTAGAATTAACCTTGGCATTCCAGCCATCCGGCATTGCTATGCCTTGGCTAAGTCTTCTGGTCGGCACGGGCATTTCTTCCTTAGGGCCAAGGATATCGACCATCAGCTAATTACTATGCTTTCCAGTTCTACGAAACGAGTTGATGATGTTATGGTCGTTGTCCAGGGTAACTGGGAATTTGGTGAAGGGGAGGATCACGTTAACCCTATTCCTAGACGGAGGGGCGAGCTAGGTGGCCGATTGCCTTCTCGCTTTTATTATTTGTTCATTTTTGTTGTAAAGCCTCTTCTTTGAAATGTTACGGCTTGGCTTGTGCAGGAAACGATTTGAAGAAAGTCCTGTCTTCAACTGACGACACCGTTCTTTCGGATATCAAAGTTGCGCTCAAGTATTTCGGCCGTCGAAGTCTTCAGAAACAAGGGAGGGCGGCCCACGTTCTACTTCGTTACGAGCCGACATATACGACCTTCTCGGCGGCGGAAAATATCCCGGTTCGGAGGGTGAAGATTCTCTTATCGCTCTTATTTTGTCCGACTTCAAAAACTTGAGGTAGGTTGGTTTTGAAGGGTCTGATTCGGAGCGGGATGTAGCTAATGTTACCGAATCAGATCAGTCCGAAACCGAGTCTGACGAGGTATTGAATTCGGCCGATCCTCCATCCACTTCAGGCCGAGGGGATCTTTCACTTGACGGCATTTTTCACGGCTTAGAGGATCTTCCCGCCGCAAGCCCCGAAGACATGGTTGGGTTAAGCCTGACAAAACTTGCTAGGAAGGCGAATGCGGAAAGGTTGGCCGCGCGTGAAGAGCGGAGGCCCTTCCGTCTGAAGTACCACCCGCCACCGAATCTTAACTCTCCCTGCCTGTTAGCGAATCAGAGTCCTTGCGCGTTATTGAGGTGGAGACGGCAAAAAATCAGAATGTCGAATCTACTTTGATCGTGTAGGTCGGCCAAGAAGTTGAGGAAGAAGCAGAGAAATGCCCTGCCAAGTTTGAGGCCGGCTCAGAAGAACAAGGCGGCAAACGTCCTCGATTAGAGGGATCGAATGTGATCGTTCCTTTTGTCATTCAGCCGATGATAAAAAACATGCCGGTTTCTTCTGATGCTTCGGCGCTTAAAGATCCAGAAGTCGCATTCAGCTTGGCTACGTCCGTGTCGTTGCCGTCTGACAGGGAGGCTTTCCAGGTGGAACCAGATCTGAATGCGACAGCACTAGCCGCCCAATCGGCACTTTTGGTACATATTCGGACTTTGCTTCACTTAATCCAAATACTGTTGAAGTTATGGTTTTAAATTCTTGCTTTGCAGACCGTCGGAAGGATAGCCGATATGGGCCGTCGATATCGCGACGCCGTCAAACAGATTGGTCGTTTACGAAAGAAAGTTGAGGGCCAGAGGAAAAGGGCCGAGGTCGAAGCTTTGAGGGCGAACAAGGAAGCCTCAAGGGCCGAGGCCGAGGTGGAGGGCTCGTAGCGCGGATCAATTGAGATCGGATGCTGAGAAAGAGGCGGACGCGAGCGAAGATGCGCTCAAATTGGCCCAGAAGGCGGTCTCCAAACTGGAGGCTGAGTTAGCTGAAATGAAGGCGGCGAAGGAAACAGCCGACTCGGAGGCTTCCAAAGTATTCGAGGCCGGGAAAAATGCTGGACTCGCCGAGTATTTGGACCAAGTCCCCAAGTTTGAAAATCGGGGATTCAAACATGGCTGGCACAAAGCCCTTGCAGCTGCTAAAGTTTCATTGATTATGCCAATACCATATGAGCAAGTGGATGTTGAGCCATTGGAGTCTGATTCCGATGACTGATCTGGGCGACTGACATAGTTTTTAGGATGTCGAATGTATTTTTACAGTTTTTAATTTGGTATTTTTCATGTGTTGCTACAGTCATAGTTTTTTGCTAGGCATTTTCATGCGGGCTTGTAGCTTTTTGTTTAGTAATTTGCGTATATAAAATTTCATGAGTTATGCTCAACTTGGTAAGGAAAATGTTGTTGATAAATGATATTGCTTTCGGTTATGGTTAGATCGGCTGCTTAGCTTAGGTATTTGGTCGACCAGATTAGTAAATCTGCCCTTGCCTTAGCCAGGGCGCAAGCTTGCGAAGCCGAATGGGCCTAACTCGTGGGCTGGCTGAAGCACAGATTGATTGGCGCTTGTTCTTGAAAACATGGCCGACCAGATTAGTAAATCCGCCCTTGCCTTATCTAGGGCGCGAGCTTGAGAAGCCGAATGGGCCTAACTCGTGGGCTGGCTGAGGCACAAATTGATCAGCGCTTGCGCTTGAAAACATGGCCGACCAGATTAGTAAATCCGCCCTTGCCTTAGCCAGGGCGCGAGCTTGAGAAGACGAATGGGCCTAACTTGTGGGCTGGCTGAGGCACAGATTGATCAGCACTTGCACTTGAAAACATGGCCGACTAGATTAGTAAATCCACCATTGCCTTAGCCAGGGCGCGACCTTGGGAAGCCGAATGGGCCTAACTCGTGGGCTTGCGCTTGAAAACATGGCCACCAGATTAGTAAATCCCCATTGCCTTAGCCAGGGCGTGAGCTGGGCCTAACTCGTGGGCTGGCTGAGGCACAGATTGATCGGCGCTTGCGCTTGAAAACATGGCCGACCAGATTAGTAAATCCGCCCTTGCCTTAGCCAGGGCGCGAGCTTGGGAAACCGAATGGGCCTAACTCGTGGGCTAGCTAAGGCACATTCTTGAAAACATGGCCGACCAGATTAGTAAATTCGCCATTGCCTTAGCCAGGGCGCGAGCTTGAGAAGCCGAATAGGCCTAACTCATGGGCTAGCTGAGGCACAGATTGATCGGCGCTTGCGCTTGAAAACATGACCGACTAGATTAGTAAATCTGCCCTTGCCTTAGCTAGGGTGCGAGCTTGCGAAGCCGAATGGGCCTAACTCGTGGGCTGGCTAAGGCACAGATTGATCGGCACTTGTTCTTGAAAACATGGCCGACCAGATTAGTAAATCCGCCCTTGCCTTAGCCAGAGCGTGAGCTTGAGAAGCCGAATGGGCCTAACTCGTGGGCTGGACAATTGTCATCCGACTTTTGACGTTTGGGATTACTGACCTTGCCTCGGAAGAGCTGCATACATTGAAGGATATATGGGGCGGGTGCACGCCAGAGGCCCTACTTATTTCCATTCAGGCAACTTGGGAGGGACGAAGATTGGCTAAATTAGACGCCGCAATGAGTCGCAGTAGCAAGCTTATGCGTACGGGAAGAAGAACGTCCAAGGATCGGGAAACACAGTAGCCCCTTAGTCGTCGAAGCAGATCGCCCGAAAGACAGGCAACAACGGGGAAATTCTCCGCGCTTGAGACCGAGAATCGAGCCTGATGCGACACCACGACCGTTGAGTTTTGCGGTTTTTGTGAGGAATAGACCAATGACGGAGGCGGATTCTATCATTAAAGACCCAGGTGTGGCAGTCGAGTTCGCTCGACAGATCTTCCCGCCGGAAGTCCAACAATCGATGGTCGGGCGTCAAGATTTCGAAGTATATACTGCTTACGAAGTTGGCATGCGTCTGCGGAAAGCGCGACATGAGAGTGAGAAAAAGGACGAAAAGAATCGCAGTCTGGAGATTCGCGCGGAAAAGGCTGAGCGTGAGCTTCGGGAGCTGAAGAATGTTCAAACGAGCGCGTCGGTGGCGGCCGGTCAATCTAAATTGGTCGTTGAGGAGAGAGTGACCCAACGGACCTCGGGTTATGAAAAGGGGTTTCAGGACGGCCTGAAGGTCGGGATAGAGAAGACCAAACGAGACCTTGCCGAGGAGGTCTGCCGATGTGAAAATCGTGGATTCAAGCACGGCTGGATCAAGGCCCTTCAAACCGAGAAAGCTCTCGAAGCCGTGGGCATTGATTCGGCTTCGCCCCTGTATCATCGTCACTACTTACCCTATTCCGATTTCGAAATTGAGAAGAGCGACAATGAGGGTGCCGAATAAATAGACTTTGGAACGCGAGAACAGACTTCGTGCCGAACAAATAGAATTTCTTTTATTTTCAACGTTCATATTTGGTCTTGAAATGTTATGTGCTTAATTAAACGTATTATTTCAACTTACTGGCAAGTTTTGTGTTGCGTGGTGCAAACGTTTAAACATGCATTGACCGAATGTTATGTGCTTAATTAAACGTATTATTTCAAAGTATTTATTCGGCCAGTGAAGTGGTCCGAATGCATCTCTCACAAAGGCTCCGAATCCGGAGACTATTTTGGCCAATCGTGATATCTACGAAGGGCGCTCCGAATTCAGAGTCTTAATCAGCCTTAAGAGGCTTAATCGGCCCTAAAATGGTATGCGCCAAAAGGGGCTCCGAATCCGAAGTCTTAATCGGCCCTAAGGTGCCATGCACCAAAAGGGGCTCCGAATCCGGAGACTTTATTTTGGCCAATCGTGACATCTACGAAGGGCGCTCCGAATCCGGAGTCTTAATCGGCCCATCCGGAGACTTTATTTTGGCCAATCGTGACATCCACGAAGGGCGCTCCGAATCCGGAGTCTTAATCGGCCCTAAGGTGTCATGCACCAAAAGGGGCTCCGAATCCGGAGACTTTATTTTGGCCAATCGTGATATCCACGAAGGGCGCTCCGAATCCGGAGTCTTAATCGGCCCTAAGGTGTCATGCACCAAAAGGGGCTCCGAATCCGGAGACTTTATTTTGGCCAATCGTGATATCCACGAAGGGCGCTCCGAATCCGGAGTCTTAATCGGCCCTAAGGTGTCATGCACCAAAAGGGGCTCCGAATCCGGAGACTTTATTTTGGCCAATCGTGATATCCACGAAGGGCGCTCCGAATCCGGAGTCTTAATCGGCCCTAAGGTGCCATGCACCAAAAGGGGCTCCGAATCCGGAGACTTTATTTTGGCCAATCGTGATATCCACGAAGGGCGCTCCGAATCTGGAGTCTTAATCGGCCCTAAGGTGGCATGCACCAAAAGGGGCTCCGAATCCGGAGACTTTATTTTGGCCAATCGTGATATCCACGAAGGGCGCTCCGAATCCGGAGTCTTAATCGGCCCTAAGGTGTCATGCACCAAAAGGGGCTCCGAATCCGGAGACTTTATTTTGGCCAATCGTGATGTCCACGAAGGGCGCTCCGAATCCGGAGACTTTATTTCGGCCTTAGAAGGCTTAATCGGCCCTTAAAGGCTTGGCAGCGAGCTTGAGAAAACGAGAAGGTTTGTATTGCAACGGTGGAATATGTACAAGTATCAAGCCCACAAGTCGGGTCAATGATAGAATTTACGTAAATGTGTTGAATTCCAAGGCCGTGGCAGGCTTCTTCCTGACATGTCTGAGAGCCGGTATGCCCCTGTTCCTGCGATGGATTCTATCTGATAGGGGCCGCCCCAGTTTGGACCCAATTTTCCATCGGCCGGTCTCCAGTCCGCTGGAAGTACCTTCTTTAGGACCAACTCTCCTGGCGTATATCAGCGCAACTGAACTCTCTGATTATACGACTTAGCGAGCTGCTGCTGATACCGTGCCATGGATGCCAGGGCGCGGTCTCTTCGTTCTTCGATTAGAATCAGATCCAGGGCAAGCATCATGTCGTTTCGGCCCGTATCAAAAACTTGCGATTTCAGAGTTGGGAGGCCGATTTCCAGGGGTAAGATTGCCTGGGTTCCAAAGCATAGAGCAAACGGCGTTTCTCCAGTGGATCTCCTCGGCGTAGTACGATGAGCCCACAATACACTCGGCAATTCTTCGACCCATTTGCCTTTAGCTTTTTCCAGCCTCTTTTTGATGCCGTCCAAGATGGATTTGTTAGAGGCTTCGGCTTGACCATTGCTTTGGGGGTAGGCCGGTGTAGAGAAGTAAGGCCGAATGCCATATTTGCTGCATAACTCTCGATATACGCCACAATCGAACTGGGTGCCATTGTCTGAGATGAGAGCTCTCGGAATGCCGAATCGTGTTATGATGTTTCTCCATACAAAGCGTTTAATGTCGGCATCTCGTATATGTGTTAAAGCCTCCGCTTCGACCCATTTTGTGAAGTAATCTGTCGCGACGATTAAGAATCGCTTGTTCCCTGGGGCCCTCGGCAATGGTCCTACGATATCAAGTCCCCACTGAGCAAACGGCCAGGGGCTGGTGATAGAGTTCAACCCTTCGGCAGGCAGATGGGTTAATGGGGAGAACTTTTGGCACTGTTCGCATTTTTTTACATAACTCTCCGCGTCAGCTCTCATTGTCGGCCAATAATACCCCTGTGTTATAGCTCGATGGGCCAGGGAGCGTCCGCCAGAATGGGCACCACAACTGCCCTCATGTATCTCTGTCAGAAGCTCCTCCACTTTGTCGGGGTGCACGCATTCCAAATATGGACCAGAGAGGGACTTTTTATAAAGCCCTCCTTGCGGATCCAGATAGTATCGCAGGGCTTTATTTCGCAGCTTGTGTGCTTCTTTTTTGTCCTCTAGGAGTTGTTCAGAAGAGAGGAATGCAGCAATGGGGTCCATCCAGCTTGGTGTGGATTCTATAACGTTGACATAGATTTCCTCCAAAGGGCCAATACTCGGCTCCGGGATGAAACCTACTTCGATGGTCCGTTTGATCTCAGAATTGATGGCGAAGGCTAGGCACGCCAAGGCATCCGCGTGTGTGTTCTGGTTGCATGTTATTTGGTTTAGTTCGTGATGGTCAAATTTTGCCAGCAAGGAATTGGCCATTTTCATGTAGGCCGCCATACGGTCATTTCTTGCTGCATTGATTACCAATTTTGAATCACAAAACACAAGCAGACGCCGAGCGCCGAGAAGGTGCGCATTCCGCAGACCGGCTAGAAGGGCTTCGTATTCGGCTTCGTTATTTGATGCTTCGAAGCCAAGCTTGACGGCCTGCTCAATTACTGCGCCGTCTGGAGACATAATTACAACTCCGGCGCCGCTGCCCCTTTGGTTAGACGATCCATCACAGTATAATTGCCAAATATCCCCGACATAAATTCTCCAGTTCGGCTTTGGTCGAACATCAGCCTTTGGTCGAACTTCGTCAGGTTTGAGGTTGGCAAGCTCGCCGGTGAATTCGGCAACAAAGTCGGCCAACACCTGCCCCTTGATTGCGGTTTTAGGTAAAAACTGAATGTCGTATTGGCCGAGTTCAAGAGCCCATTTTGAAACACGTCCTGATGCTTCTGCACTCCGTAGTACTGATCGGAGGGGATAATCTGTTAGCACCCCAATGCTGTGTCCCTGGAAGTAATGCATCAGTTTTCTTGCCGCCATGACTAGGGCTAAGATGAGTTTTTCCAGCGGAAGGTAGCGTGTTTCGGCGTCGACCATTGCCTTGCTCACATAATACACTGGCCGTTGCTCCCTCTCTTCCTCTTTTAACAGTACGGCGCTGACGGCCCTATCGAAAACTGCCAGATAAAGAATGAGTGGGTCACCAGCGGCGGGTGTTGTCAAAAGAGGTACTGATCGGAGGTAGGTCTTCAGTTCGTTGAAAGTAGTTTCGCATTCGGCGGACCATTCAAAAGCCTTGCCCTGCCGAAGAGTCTGAAAGAATTGTCGGCAGCGATCTGTAGACCGGCTGATGAACCTGTTGAGTGCAGCGGCCATCCCCATCAGCTTTTGGACTTCTTTTACTGAACGGGGGGGAGCCGAGTTCCAAGATTGCTGTGACTTGCCTCGGGTTGGCTTCGATTCCTCGATGATTGACGATGTAACCCAGGAATTTGCCGGAGCCGATTCCGAACGCACACTTGGAAGCGTTTAGTTTCATTCTGTATTTGCGTAAGATGCTGAATGTCTTTTCTAGATCGGCTATATGATTCTGTTCCTCTTTGGACTTGACCACCATATCGTCGATGTATACTTCCATAGTGTGGCCGAGTTGCTCTTTGAACATGGCGGTGACCAGTCTTTGGTAGGTTGCCCCTGCATTCTTCAGCCCAAAAGGCATAACTTTGTAGCAGTAGGTTCCTCTTGGGGTGAGGAATGCAGTTTTGTCCTGGTCATCTGGATGCATGGCGATTTGATGGTAGCCTCTGTAAGCATCGAGGAAGCTCATGCGTTGATGGCGTGCCGTCGCATCGACAAGCTGGTCGATTCTGGGTAGAGGAAAACAGTCTTTGGGGCAAGCTTTGTTCAGATCCGTGAAATCGACGCACACTCGCCAAGTCCCATTTTTCTTCTTCACCACCACTGTATTGGAGAGCCACGTAGGGTAAGTGACTTCTCTAATTGCCCCGCGTCAAGCAGTCTGTCTACCTCCTCAACAACGGCGGCAGTGTGCTCCGCGGCTGACCGCCGGCCTTTCTGAATGATCGGCTTACATTTGGGATCGACATTCAGATGGTGCTGTGAAACTGATGGGTCTATTCCCGCATTTCGTACGGAGTCCACGCAAAGACGTCGAGGTTGTTGAGCAAGAAAGAGATCAGCTGCTGCCTGTCGGCCTGATTCAGAGAGGCGCCGATCATGAAGAACTTTTCTGGGCTTCCATCGATGTCAACTCGGTCTAAACCTTCCGTGGCCTTCTCATTTGGATGCCGCCCAACGTCATCAAGGATCTCCCGATTCGGCACCTCAATGGAGTTTACTTGCAGTTCCTTTGGCGTTCTGGTGGCAAGGAGATAACATGCTTGTGCCGATTTCTGGGAGCCGCGGATTTGCTCAATGCCGTGTTCTGTTGGGAAACGTAGCAGTTGATGATAGGTGCTTGGAACGGCCTGTAAGGTATGCAACCACGATCACCCCGTGATGAGATTGTACGGCGATGGCAGCCTGACGACCAAGAATTCCACATCCACCGTTCTGGAACCTGCTTGAACGGGTAAGCTGATCTTTCCCAATGGGTACTCTGGATTGGCATTGAAGCCGAATAGTGGATAAGGAGCCAGAGTCAGGTCTGACTCGTTGAATCTGAGTTTGATGAAGGTTTATAATACATAACCTCCGAAGTACTGCCCTGGTCGATAAGAACGCGTTCAACGGTGAACCGGTTTACGCGTAACTCAACAACCAATGGATCGATGTGAGGGAGTGTTACGCCGATCAAATCAGAGTCGTCAAAGGTGATACTTGGCGTTTCTCGGAGCCACTTTGCTGGCGTGGGTTGCTGTTGGGGGCCTGGATATGATTGGATCGCATGCACGGCCGGGGCTGCTGGCAGGCTGTATATCATGTGGACGGTGTCAAGCGGAAATGCATCCTTCGGAAGGGCAGGTGTTTTGATCGCACTCCTCCGGACGCATTGTTGGAGACGTTCGTCCTTTGCCAACTCCTCAAGGTGATCTGTTGAGGCATAGCGGCCGTCAGTTTCTTGCTGTCGGGCTCAAGATCGTCGATCATCTACCCTCAGGGGTCGCTCAGAAGCCTGGCGCACTGTTTGTTTGGATTTTGCTATTTCCGAGGCCAGATCGCGACGAAGGCGTTCGTTCTCAGCGATGATGTTGTCCAACCTCTGTTTGGTTTGCCTAGCTTGTGCCATGGTCGCTTGTATTGTCTTTTGCGTTGGGTTTGAAGATGAGCAGAGGTCCAAGGCAAGTCTTGTTGCGATGGTTTTTGGTCCAAGCGAGTTTGCTGGAGTGAGGTCATCTCTCTGTGTGGTCTCGTCAGTGGCTATCGGAGGATCTTCAGTCACGCCTACCATGGATGTATTTGAGTATTCCCACAGATGACGCCAGTTGTGGAGAAGTGGTTTGGAAATACTCTTCAAATCCTGGGAGACGCTAGTGATCCTCAGCTAGTCACCTGAAAAGATACAAACACTCTGGTCGGTGGTGCCGGAATTAGCACTCCGACGGACAAGTCAGTTCAGACACTCAAGATAGCTTGTTTACTAAGTTAAGTGAAGTGATTCTTACATACCTTTCTAAATATGTGGTTCTTGTATTTATACTTGCTTTCTGGGCCTCGGGGCCTGAACCTACTTTTATCCCATTCCCCTTTTATTTATTCGGAGCTACTGATCTCCGGCTATTCGGCCTTCCTAACGTATTCGGCATCCTAGTCACGCAATATGGAGCCGAATAATATCTGATTTCTGGGGTACGCACCTTCCGACTCTTCTATTTATTCGGCTCCCACACCCCTTTACCTTGTTATTATTCACTAGCCTTCCGCTCACTATTTATTTATATGTATGTAGGTGAGCAAGCACGTGACCAGGCCTAAGTTGCTGCCTGGCAAGTTTTGGAGTCAGCCAGCCATCGTGCCTCCCGTGGAGGTTCCGCTTTTGAGATCTGACCAAGTTTTGAGCCTTTAGGATTTTTGTACTTTCTGATGTTTGTATTTAATCTGAACATGTTTTGGAAGTTCTGTATATGTGGCTCCAGTGACGTGTGACTAATGCATTTTGACGTCACATCTATATATAAATATAATTTGTTATCGAAAATTTTATGTCACATGTATGTCTGCACAGCTCTATAGACTATGTATGTTTAGTATATTTTCTTCTGCAGCCCCTGTTTATATATTATTCTGTTCAGAGGCCTTTGGTAATCCAACGATTACTGGCCGGTTACGATGCTAAACCTATAGGGGCGGGTTTGGGTCGTGACAGACTCCATTGAAATTAAGTTGGCCGGAGTCTCCAGGGTGAAAGTCCCAAAATCATGTGTATACATGGGTGCCGATCCCACGGACGAAATTTCCGTAAAATAGCAGATTGAAGTATTTGTGTGATATTATATTGACTTGGAAAAACCACTGAGTTGTAGTCTCAGTTAGGTTGTTGAAAGATAATGGAATTGGCTCATGAATTGAAAAGGATAAATCAACTTTAAATGAATTGAAATACAAACTTTGGTACTTTACGATTTTTATAAAATTTGTAAATGTTTGGTCACAAGCATCGTGTATGTACATTGTACTTACATCACTGCTAAATCTCATATATTGTGTTAGATTGTTCCTACTGGGTTTTGGCTCACCCTATTTGGAAAAATCAATTTTCAGGTGCTGGTGAGATGCCTCCACCAAAGCAATAGCTTGGAGAGACTTTTGAGAAGTAAGAGCTTCTTTATTTTGTTTTATTCTTTTGTATGGCCAAAGGCTTTAATTATATTGAGTTTGGCTCACTTTTGTGTAACCAAGTAAGGACTTGGAAAGATGTAAGCCTATAGGGCATCTGACTATGTGTTTAGTTTCAATTCTCTTAACATTGTAATACATGTTATAGATTCAGGATGAATATTGGTGAATATATATCGCATGTGTTACCTTTTGTATAAGGACTCTGATGAATGAATGTATCTCATTTCTATTATTCTTCTGTTTATGAGTTGTACTTATTGCATAATTTTTGGGGGCATTACATTAATTGATTATTACTTATAATACATTCAGTTTTAAGTATTAAATCAGATTATCAAACACCCCCTCAATAAGAAATGAGAGGTAAAAAACGCTTTATGAAAAGCTCCAGCGAATAAATCATCTCCAGTCCACTTTTTACGTTGGAGGATGTTGTTCGGATCTCCAGTCCACTTTTTATAGTCAAAGTTTGCTGATCTAAAAATCTTATCATTTTTTTTTTTCTTATTATTGATTATATATATATGTATATATAAATATATATTTATATAAAAAAATTTGACTATAAATTATTTCTTCAAATGTTTCCTCTAATTTGTATTATCATTAAAGATATATTATATCAAATTAATCATATATTTTTCTTTAATAATTTTAAAATTATTTAGGGTGAAATATCGATAAATCTCAAATAGTAATCTTATGAATTGTTTGATCTTTTTTTATTTTATTGTTATTTTATTTTTTTTATGGACCCAAAAGTCTTATTCTAATGTGAATTACATAAAGAGCCAACTATAAACATGCGTGCGTTATATGTTGAGAGACAAATATAAATTTTCTCATAATGTTGAAATTACTAAACGTTACACTTAAAAAAAAAAAAAAAAAAAAAACTCTTTAATATACTTTTCAAAACGTAACACTCCAATGTAACACATTAAAAAACTCCTTAGTATACTTTTCTCAAACGTAATAACGCAACATTCTAAAAAAAACCCTTAATGTATTTTTTTCAACATAAAACTTCAATCAATGTAACACACAAAAACTCCTCAATGTATTTTTTTCCAAATTTATCACTCTAATGTAACACCAAAAAATCACAATAATAGAAATATAGATTTCAACACTTGATAGTCAACACTTCAGCCACTAATCTCTCAAAAAAAAAATCTTTTACATCTCATTTTTCCATTCTCATGCCAAAAACGAATCAAAAAATTTGAAAAATGAATCACAGAATGGCATTTACTTAAACTCAAATGGCACTAAATCAAAAAAACATAACTTTCCAAAACAAAAAGGATTAATTGGTTCATAAGAAAACTCTTAGTACTAAATGGATTAACATTCTCCTATATGGAATTTATGGGTAAAATTTTCAATTATTTAAGGTTAAATTACAAATATACCCCTGAGATTTGCTTAAAGTACAGATTGCCCACTGCAGTTTAGAAAATTACAAATACCTCCATGTTAAAAAATTTTATTTAGCAAACTTAACTAAAAAAAATAAAATTCGAAATTGCCCTCCTATGCAATAATAAAATTACCTAAATTATTAATTGAAACATATTTCTAACATTATTAAAAGCTGTTAATTAACTTGATGATTTATTAATAAAATAGGTGATTTGTTATGAAATTAGAAACTTCAGATTGTGGAATGTAATTACTAGAACCACCGGGGGTAATTCTTATTTTAATCAAACCTCAAGAGGTGTATTTGTAATTTATCCATTATTTAACATATATTATTATTATTGATAATTTTTTATTTTATTTCACATTGAAAATAAAATCTTACAATTCTCAACATAATTTTACAACCCAATCCAAGAGCCTCTCACAATGATTCGATTTTAACAACGTTGGTCTACGGAGTTTAACAAACCAGTGATGTTAAATGCATCAATTAGTATATCAATTAGTATATCGACGTATGCTAAGACATTATCACTTCAAAATTATGAATTTCATCCATTATACGAATTATAAAGATTTAAAATATCTAAAATTATATCAAATCATCTAAAAGGCCGGCATTGAGCGAGATATGACATGTAAAACACATTTTATGGAAAATTGGAGCAGCAAAGATGCTCTTCATACTTTATGAAAAGCTCTAGGCTGGAAAGATCCTCTTTAGTCTTCATTTTATATTGGAGAATGTTGTTTAAATATGTGATGCTTATTTACGGATCTAATTTTAATTATTTGAATTGTTTATATATTAAGTTATATTTAGTTAAAATTTTAATAGTAATATTATAAATTTAAACTTAATTATTCAAAAATTATTTTAGATTATCATCTTGTGATTCATATTTATTTTACACATAAACCCCACTCCACCATATAATCACCCACCCAGAAAATTCTGGGTGAATGTCTGGCACCATAGCATTTTTAAAATTTTAAATTGATTTGATAATTATGATTATATCATTTCTTTATATTTATCTTAAAAAACAATTTTCATTCATTTTTTTAAAAAAATAAATATGAAAATATTTAAATATAATTATTGGATTTTTTTTCATAGAGCATTTCACACCCCATAATGTGAATCATGGAGAAAGCTAGTATAGTAGTATTATATTGATTAGTGCCATCCTATTGATTATCAATAACATTTTATTATTAAAATTAGCGATTGACACATACGATGCGTGTTAAATTTGAATAAGTAAAAATAAAATAAAATATTTATTATATATTGTATGCCAATCAAGTGCACACGCGACGTGTGCACAATTCAAAGAAATAAAAGAAAATTAAAGTATTTACTATATCATATGTTGTGTGTTAGTTGAGTGGTAACTTTGGTGTTTGGGAATGATTTTTTTTGAGTTTTTTTTTTTTGTTTTTTTTCACTAAAAGATAAATTAGTTACAAAATCAAAAAAATAAATCCAAACAAAATATCATATCAAACCTTATAATTATTTCACTTTTTCTCTCACAAACATCACATCCAACCACAAGAAAACCTTATCTTCTCAAATACAAAAAAAAAAAAAATTCTCTAATAATATCCTACAATTAAAAAAATCCACTTTCCAAACACCCACATAGTAAGTATAAATATAGATAGATAGAAGACAGAATAAGGAAAAGAAAAAAAACAAAAAATCAATTAATTGGAGAAAAAGCTATCACATGGGAAAGTTTTCATGACAACGTGTTTGAAGCGTCAAATGTGAACATACGGAAAAAGACTACATGAAAAGTATGAGCAGTGAAAAAAAAAAAACAAACAAACAAACAAAAAATAAAAACAAATTAACCACCTACAACAAACACTTCAACATGCAAAATATAATTTTATAATGATGGGTAACAAACATTATAAAATATTTAATTTTTTTCATCAAAATGATTCATCGTATTATTTGTCACAAATAATTTGCAACATTTATAGCACAAAACCCAAAGTGAAAATTTTAATTATGGCCCTTAATAATTTTTTACATTGTAAATTTTTTTTTTGATACTATAATTTTTATTTAAAATTCATAACATTTCGATCAAAATAATTTTATTTATTTATGTCGATACTAACGTGAAACCCATATTATACACGGCCTTAAACTAATAATTAAAATTTTATTTTTGAATTTAAATAGTAACAACTTTAAAAGTTAAGGTAAAATGGTTAAAATCATGTAAATTAAGATCTTGTTTGGGAACATATTTTTTTAGTAATTTTTTGACTTTTTGACTAAAATATGATATAAAAAAAATTAGTATATTTGGGATGACTTTTTAATTTTTTTACGAAAATATGTACAAAAACTAGAGAAAAAAAAGGGGAATATTTGACTTTTTAATATAGGTTATTGACTTTTTGATTTTTTTTGGTGACTTTTTGACTTTTTAGCTAAAATTACCATTTGCCAAACGAGGCCTAAGCTGTTTTTGAACTACACTCAAATGAAGTTTTAATTGTGTTACCATTAATGTTATATTTTAAGTATTATCTAACAACCCCAACGCCTACTGGGTATAACTTGGGGTCAGTGAGTGTATTATTCTCTTCAATTGTCAGATTCAACTGTCATTAGGTACTATTAAATCCTTGGAGGAATGCCTATGGGTTTTGCCTGAGATTTGTCCAATTCACGTGACGGAGGCACTTTGCGTATGTTCCGGAATTAATTGAGGTACGCATAAATATTAAAGCAACAAAAAAATTTTATTTAGAATTAAAAGTAAATATACTGTTTCAAGTCAATTTCTGGTCCATAGCAACGTACAATTTTTAATTTACAATTAAATATTGAAACTCAAATTAAAGAAACAAATGAAAGAAAATTAAGTAGTACTGACCCATTTTCCTCCACTACCTATAAATTATTTCACTAATTTCTCACCGCTTTCAATTGCCTTTTTTTCTCTTTAGTCAGCCACGCTTTTTTCTAATGCCTTTCTCCAGCCACCTTTACGACTTTCAACCCAACTCAACAATTTGCTACAGCTCCTGCCTATATTCTCCGATCTATACCCTATTAACTAACTAACTCTTGGTGAATAACATCATCAAATGTAGTTTTAAAATTAAATATAAATAAATAAATAAAAAATCATCAAATGGTTATTTTTAAAATTAAAGGAGATTTTTGTAATTTACAAAATATCATGAAATTTTTGGGTTACAGAGAGCGTGTGAAGTAAGACTAAGTGCCATTTTGGCAACTTAACAAAAAGCTGCGTTTTGAGCAATTCATCAAAAACGCCAAACCATGCAAAAACGCCACAGATCCCATTTGGGAAGACCCAAAAAAGCCACTTAAAAATTTACCAAACTACCCTCTGGAACATTATAATTAATTAATTCAAAAAAGTAAATTTAATTAAAAAGTAAGGATATTTTGGTCATTTTAGAGTGATGTGACACTTTTAAAAAATATTAAACCAAAAAGCAAAAAAGTCAGCTTTTTACCAACTTCCCAAAACATCCCTAAAATTAAGTCAACAAAAAAATATATATATAAACCAAATGTCAAAATTAATTTTAAGATTGGTTTGAAAATATGCTATGTTAATAATTTTTTGATTTTTTTATTAAAATATGAAAAAGTCAAAAAGTAGTAAGTTTGAAATATTTTTTGACTTTTTACGAAAAAATGTATAAAAAGTAGAGAAAGGAAATATTTGACTTTTTTGGTATAATTTTTGACTTGTTTTAGTGGTTTTTAAAATTTTAGATAAATTACAAATACACCTCCTGAGATTTGCTTAAAATACGAATTGACCCCTGTGGTTTGAAAAATTACAAATATCTCCCTGTCAGAATTTTGTATTTAACAGAATTAATTGAAAAAGTAAAATTTCTAAATGTTCACCTATATAATAATAAATTTATCTGAATTATTAATTGAAATAAAATTTTAACATTATTAAAAACTGTTAATTGACTTAATAATTTATTAATAAAAAGACTTATTAGAAACCTTAGGGGACATAATGTAATTTCTAAAATCACAGAAAGTAAGTTGTAATTTAAGTAAACCTCAGGGGGTGTGTTTGTAATTTGTCGTAAATTTTTTTGACTATTATGGTAATTTAATTTCCCAAACTTGCCTTTAGTTTGGCACATTTGAGCCAATTTCTTTTGGCCCAAGTTCAACTATATGTATTTAGGAAATTTAGTCAAAACCTTTCCATTAGACCCTTATTTAGTAAAAAGGATAATCTAATTTGTTTTGCTTCATAAACCCCCTAAGAAGAAAACATATAATTGAATAAGGATGAAGTAAAATATCTTCTTCTTTTTTTCTTGGATTATATTGCCAGCGTAACATATTATTGTGAGACAGAGTAATATATTACTATTACTGTTTACATAAATTTCAACGGTAACATTTTTATTTTTATTTTTATTTATTTATTTTTTTAAGAATTTCATAGTTAATATGGATCTTTTCTAATAGATCTTGATGAAAGAATTCTAAAAATATGAATTTTATTAAAATCTGACATTTACATCAAAAGTTATTTTATTTTAAAGTTTAATATTTTCATAATAATGATATGTGTTTGACTTTTTAAGAAAAACTTTTTATACTTGTCCTTAATGCATTAAAGTTTTATTATGAGAGATTTTGACCAAATTCCCCTATATATTTTTGGGGAGTTTCTATTTACACACCATGAATCTTCTCAATACATACCATTTAACTATTAAATTTACATGACAATAATAGTTTCAAATTAAAACAAGACTTCCCAGATCGGATTGGAGGGTGCTGTTGGGTCCATATGAGCTCACCACGGGTCCCGTTTTGATATTCCGAGCCGTTCAATGTGTAGAACTCGTTGAGTATTATATGCCTGTAAAACATTACATTGATCGAATATCAATAGCTATCTTATTGGATCAGTTTTCTATCAACTGTTTATTTTTTATATATACAAAACTAATTTGATCACGTAACTATCGATGTCCGATCAACATGATATTTTACAGGCATATAGTACTCAACAAGTTCTACATATTGAACGGTTCGGATTATCGAAATGAGACCTATGGTGGTCCCCCACGAGCCTAATAGCACCTTCTAGTCCCAGGTGGGACTGGAGGGAAGCCATGCCCTTAAAACAATATGGATGTACATGTACTCATTTAAGTAATTCACATATGAAAGTACAAATTTCTCTTTACACACCATCATCTATACACTATATTTGGAACAAATCTCTCTTTCAACACTCATTCAACATTGTTTATCTTCACCATTATAATCTAACATAGTACATCTATCATCTTCACCATTATAATCTAACATTACACTCATCATCTTTGCCACTATAATTTTCATCATTATTTTCCCAACTCAAAACATTATTGCCTTTGATGATTTAGGATTTTAAGAATATTGAAATTAATCGATTTTGATTTCAAGATTTGCACACCATGGATGATATTGTTGATTTGGAACAATATAACAATGAAAATGTCAGTTTACTTTTTCATTTATCTCGTACATATAGAAGATGGCTTTTCATTCGTCACGTATTCGGAGAACCATAAATGAGCATTTTACAAATGTTCAATTATTTATATTTCAACAAAATTATTTTGTTCATCCAATTTTATACATTCTTAGATACAACATCTAAGTCGAATGGATACTCTGTAACTAAAACATACAAAGATGTTATAATCAAATTAAGATGTCCAAAGGCTTACATCATATACAAAAGGTGTAACCCTTACAAGAATAGCACACGGCCAACAAATACATAAATGGTCCTTAACCGACAAATAAAGGAACCACCCTACACGGTTCCAAACACAATTTCAACGTCTCAGTCCACATCCGCATAAGCATACTTGAAAAATATTTTCAGCCACATAGGGTGAGCATAAAGCTCAGTAGGAAATATTTCAAAAACTAAATATGCTCCACCAGTGTAAATGATCATGAATGCAATACATACAAATATAATATGCTCAATGTATTCTCAAATCTACTTGCTTTCTCAATAAAAACCCTTTCTTCCTAGTTTTCAAAACCTTTTGTTTATTCAAAATGTTTTCCGAATTCAATACATTAGTTTGATATAAAATCCATTTTCACAAGTCAATCCAGGTATCTCAATACCAACTAGCAATTTCATTGCCAATTCCAATATGAATACATCATTAACCAACAACAAATACATTGCTAAAACTGTTTTAAAATCATTTCTTTCCAAAACCAAAATGATAATAAATAAAATGGGTAAATCTCCAAAACCAATACAACTTTTCACAAAAATTTCGTCCGCGGGAAACTGTCAAACGGGACCCATGTAAACGTAGGCTATACAAGCACTACCATTACCATTTTATGAAATTTTCGTCCATGGGAACTGGCACCCATGTGTACGCGCATTTTTCGGGACTTTCACCCTGTACACACAGGCCAACTTAATTCAATGGAGTCCATCTCATTTATTCTTCCAAACATGGAGTACATCCCCTTTCTTCTCCCAAACATCATACATTTACAATGTATTAAAACATAACCATGTTCAATGGCAACGGGTAAAAGATTAGTTTCCTTCTCCCAGATTTACCATTTTATTTACACTTTCCAAATAGCACAATACATGTGATCAAAAATATGATTTTCAAAATGAACAAATGTTCTTAAAACATAACACAAGAATTTCCAAAATCTCTTTCCAAAACATACAGTTTAAATTTTCAAAATCCATTGCATGCTCCATGATCTACATAATTATAAATAGTCCAGTTTGCCTAGTCCACATGCAATTTCTACAATAATCACAGCTATCCTCCACTGATAGCCCAAAACAAATATCTCTAAACAGATGAATAAATTTCATTAAAGATACACTTTTCCAAAATCTCAAATGGGAGTGATAATACATATCAAACTCCACCATCATCATTAATCATCATTTCAATTTCACATTTCTTAATATTTATTCTATTTCCTTTTTACAATCTCAACACTTTCATTTTAGGGCATAATCTCATTCCTTTTTGAAAATCTATTTCAATGCAAGATATAGCTCATTTCAACATATATCAGCTCCAATTTCATAATCACAACCTTTTTTAAGAAAACCTTTGAAAACCCCTCGTTTACATTTTGATTTAATAATCAAACAATTTTCCCAAAAGATTAACATTTTAGGGTTTCGCCAAATTAGAGCTTTTCACTTTTACAAACTCATGTGCATTTTTGTAAGTGGAAAATAAACTTTTATAGCTAAACCATAGCTCAACAATCCCATTTGGAACAAACCCTCACTTACAAAATAAATTTCCAAAGATCAATCCAAGAACAATGGAATCTATATATTTAAAATACACCACAAATACACTACTGAACTAATATTGAGTTTAAGAAATAGATCCTACGTTTTGAAGCAA
Source organism: Camellia japonica (assembly GCA_030407325.1). NCBI lineage: Eukaryota > Viridiplantae > Streptophyta > Magnoliopsida > Ericales > Theaceae > Camellia > Camellia japonica. The sequence goes on from JAPPVO010000059.1 coordinate 12,168,305, forward strand.
GAAGGAAACAAGTCGGAAAAATCACTGGCGACGAAATGACGATCCGTTGAGATTAAATGGAAGCCCCTCGATGTGCTCTACGTTTTGGTATATGGAACAAGGGGTCAAAGATGTATAGAAATAGATGATATCAAGCCTAAAAAGCTTGAGAAATCAAAAATGAGTGAAAAGTGAAGGAGTTTAATCCAAAAAGTGACTTTTAAAGATCTGATTCTGTGTTGTACGCTTGTGCGTTGAAAGTTGCGCTCAAGCGCACTATGCTCACAGCACAGATTTGCAAATTTCAAATAGGTATATCTCTCTTGTCCAGACTACGTTTAGGGTCGTTCTTATGTGGTTTGTGAAATCTTACGCATTTTGCGTTGTTTTAAAATTTTGGGAACAAAGGTATGCATTTTTGTGAAAACTTACTCATTTTTGTAAAATCACTTACGTGATTTGTGAAAACTTACGCATTTTGTGTTGTTCTACATTTTTTGGAACAAACTTTTGTGAAAACTTACGCATTTTTGTGAAATAACTTACGTGATTTGTGAAAACTTACTCATATTTGTGTTGTTCTAAATTTTTTGGAACAAACTTATGCGTTTTTGTAGTCAGTTACGCATTTTTGTGAAATCACTTACGTGATTTGTGAAATCTTACGAATTTTATGTTGTTCTAGATTTTTGAGAAAAAACTTATGCATTTTTGTGTTTAGTTGTGCATTTTTGTGAAATCACTTATGTGATTTGTGAAAACTTATGCATATTGTATTGTTCTAAATTTTTTAGAACAAATTTATACGTTTTTGTGAAAACTTATGCATCTTTGTGAAATCACTTACATGACTTGTGAAAACTTACATATTTTGTGTTGTTCTAACTTTTTGGGAACAAACTTACGCATTTTTGTGTTCAGTTACGCATTTTTGTGAAATCACGTAGTTTCTGAAAACTTATGCAATTTGTGTTGTTCTAAATTTTTTAGAATAAACTTACGCATTTTTGTATAAAACTATGCATTTTTCTAAAATCACTTACGTGATTTGTAAAAAACTTACGCATTTTATGTTGTTTTAAATTTTTGAGAACAAACTTGCACGTTTTTTGAGAAAAACTTACGCATTGTTGTGAAACTACTTACGTGATTTGTCAAAACCTATGCATTTTGTGTTGTTCTAAATTTTTTGAAACAAGCTTATGCGTTTTTGTGTTCAATTATTTATTTTTGTGAAATCACTTACACGATTTATGAAAACTTATGCAATTTGTGTTTATAGTATTTCTGGTTTAAACTCGACCCATTTGACTTTTGGATTTAGGTTTCTTTTCCTTATATAGTTGTTCTTGCCTTGTTTCCCACTGTTTCTCCTTGAGTTGGGCTATTGAGTTGTGTTGATTGCGTTTGGAATAGGTTGGTAGCTTATTTTTTAAACTTTTTTTGCTCAAAATTTTGTTCCTTCACTCGAGCGAAGCTTCTTACGCTCGAGTGGTCTTTGCAAATATCCAATATTTTTGAAAGTCTGCAAAACTACTGGGAGTTTGTATTCTTCGCTCGAGTGAAACTTCTTACGCTCGAGTGACGATCTCTATCTACAAAACTACTGGGAGTGTGTATTCTGCGCTCGAGCGAATCTTCTTGTACTTAAGTGGAATAACTTATTGTGTCTAGTCGCCTGAGCGACACATCTTGCAGTCGAGCGAACTGTGCGCATATGAGTTCGTAAAAACACTTTTCTGAGTCAGCTTTTCACCTCTCTCTCTCTCTCTAAACATTTCAAAACCCTAATATCTCTCACTCTCTCTAAAAATCATCTCTTTCCCTCAAATACACCTAGATCCGTCGATCTTTTCCCCATGTACCTTTGTTAAAAAGGTAGAGCTTGACAAGGGTTTCGTTCTAATCAGAGCAAAGTTGAATCTCAGCATCTTTGAGTTTTCATCCCTCCTTCAATCATCCTCTAAGCTTAAGGTAGGGATATTTCCGCTCTTTCTATGAGTTTTAACTTAGTTATTTGTTATTTCTAAACCATATTGAGATCTTTGGGAGATTTGGAACAATCTAGGGTTTTGAATAAAAATACAAAAAAAAAAAGGGGTTTTTCAAATGGATCCTTGAAAATGATTTTGTTATGGAAGATGATGTTGAGTTGGGGATGAATCGTTGATTTTGAATGTTGGAATTGATTTTGGGAAGAAAATGGATTTTGCCTTAAATGCCTCAAATGTTGATTTTATAAAAATTATGAGATTGATATTGGAATTGTGAAAATGGACTGATGTTGATAAGAATGGTGAAGTTAGATATGTATTATCACTCACCTCTTGAAAATTTGGAGAGCTTATCTTTATTGGTGATTGTTTATCTGTTTAAAAATAACTATTTTGGCTATCGATGGAGGATAGTTATGAGTGTTGTAGAAATTGCATGTGAATTAAAAGAATTAAAACTATTTTTCTGATTCATTTGCATTGAGCATTATCTCACATTTATACATTGGAAATGCTACTGTTTTGAGAAAATGGGTGAATCTGAGAAATGAATTGTTGTTATATTAAATAAGTTGGCCTGTGTGTCGAGGGTGAAAGTTTCAAAAACCACACGTATACAAGGGTGCCGATCCCGCGGACGAAATTTCTGTGAAATGGCAATAGTAGTGCTTATATAGCTTATGTTTACATGGGTCCCGGCTTACTATTTCCTCTGGACGAAATTTCCAAAAGGTTGTATTGTTTCGAAATTCCCAGAGTGTGATTCATTATCCTGTTTTCTATTGTAAATAAAATGATTTATGAACCGTAATATTGACTTGGTATTGCATAGTTTTAGAAAGAGATATAAAATATTTTGACACATGCATTGCATATGCATTCACCTTAAAGCTTTGTCAAGATTCATATATTGTGCTGGATTATTCTACTGGACTTTGGCTCACGCTATGTGGGAAAAACATTTTAGGTGCTGATGATATGCCTCCGCTAAGGCAATAGCTTGGGAGGAGTTGGAGTGAGAGCTTCTTTTGTGTATTTACTGTGTTTACTTTTGTACTAGCCAAGGGTTTTATTTGTATTGAGGTTAAGACTCACTTTTGTTGTAATCAAGCATTGATTTAGAAAGATGTAAGCCATTAGGGCATATAATTATCTGTTTAGCCTTCATTTCTTTTCACTATCTTGTAACACATGTTGTAGATTCAGGATGTACTGTTTATGAATGTATATCGCATTTGTCATCTTTTTTTATATCAAACTCAGATTAATGAAAGCTCATCATTTCATTTATGTTGCTATTTATTAGTTGTTATGAGATGGGTATATTGTGTTTATGTCGGGGCGTTACAACTTGATATCAGAGCGTACCGGGTTTGAATACTCTAGGTACATGAGAAGTGGTTATTACCACAATGGATTTGTCTCACTTGACAGAGATATTTGTAGGTATGGTATGTTTATGTGATAACATGCTTATGTGGTTATATGGGTATGAGATTTATTTCCTAGGATATTGATTGGGTCAACGGGTTTCTAAAAGTCCAATTAGAAAAGCACTTGATCACTGCTATTTCTAATTGGAACTCTGGCAATGCCGCGGGACAGTCATTATTTTGGAAGGAAATTCGTATGTATTTATGTGACTACGTGCTTATGTAGAGTGAAATTCGTTGTCCACCACATTAGGAAGCAAGTGAGTTAGCTTCGGCACATTTGTAAATGTTCTAATCTCTTTTGTTACCTTCATTAGGATGTCAGGACGTGGACACGGTGGTGGTAGATGTGGCAGACCTAGAAGGCATGAGGTGCCTTTACCGAATGAGATTTCGGTGCAAGAGGAAAAGGTTCGTTAGGCCAATATGGCTAAACCAGATGGTCAACAGGCCATGGGCGCTTTGCTCCGTGAGATGGCGGAGTCTTGTGGGAATCCATAGACATTCTCAGGGCTAAGAATCAAGTCCAGGCCCAAGTAGCTGAAGTGGGGCCGTCTTTCATGAAGAGGGAGTTCTTTCGGTCTAATCCGAACGAGTTTTTAGGTGATCCTAAAGAGCCTTTGAAAGCGGATGAATGGCTCGAGTAGATGGTGAAGACGTTTAAGATGCTTGCCATCGAAGACAATGGATTGAGGGTGACCTTGGCATTCTTCCAGCTGATGGGAGATGCTGGTCAATGGTGGAAGTATGCGGATGGGCACATTAGAGTGACTTGGGAAGCTTTTATCAACGCTTTCCAGGACAAGTTCTTGCCTTTCACTGCTAGGGAGCAGTTAAGAGACCAGTTTCTAAAGCTCAAGCAGCTTAGTTTGCCAGTAGCCGAGTTTGAGACAGCTTTCACAAGCCTCTCTAAATTTGCACCAGAACTCTTAGCGACAGAGGAACGCCGTTGTATCGAGTTGAAGAATAGACTAAGGATCGGACATCTTTTTAAAGTAGTTGGGTCAATGATTAGGGACTACGGATGCCTTGTGGAGGTAGTGGCACATCTTGAGATCGTAGTTCAGGCAGAGGAGGAGCAAATGAGGGGCTCCAGAAGGAGTCAGGAGGTTCAAGAGGAGAGTCAGGACAGTAAAGGGAAGCGAAGTCCTGCTCCGTAGCAGTCCCAGGCTATACAGTGTAGATCCACTTTTCCTGTGCTGAGTTCGGGTCCAATGGGAGGTAATCCGAGAGGTTTCTCTTGTTACAAGTGTGGCCAGTTGGGTCACAAGTCTCTAACTTGCTTGCAGAGAGAAGGGCAACACTCCGCACCGACAGCGGCTCGTTCTTAGAGCCAGAGTCAAGGGAGAGGGCAACTACCTACCTGTTACCAGTGTGGGCAATTAAGGCATGTGAGGAGGTTTTTCCATTAGTTAGGTGGCACACCTGGTGCGTTTGGTTCGAGGCAAACACAAAGCTACCAACCTGCACAGTCAGCACAGGCCTCGAGGACCAATAAGTGAGCCTCTTCGGCTCAGTCAGTGCATCAGACTTACGCTCTAAGGGGTGAGCAGGTGGAGCAGAGACCTACAGGGCATGTGTATGATGTTACCATGCCAGACTTAGTGCCAGCGCCTTCTGTAATGTGAGGTAACTTCTTGTTGAGTAATTATATTGCTAATGTGTTAATTGATACGGGTGCATTCCATTCATTCATCTTATCTGCATTTGCATCGGCATTGGGGATTAGAATTGGCCCGATTAGCATCTCCACTCAGTGTAGAGTCATCTGTTGGTGGTGAGATTATTTTGGAACAGAGGTGTCGAGGTTGTGAGATAGAGGTTGCTGGTCGCCGACTTCCTTTTGCATCTGTATTGATTGATATGTCGAGTTTTGATGCTATAGTGAATATGGATTGGTTATCTTCGTACCGGGCTATTATTGATTGTTACCGTCGGAGGGTTACTATATGTACCTCGAGTGGTGATTGTTTTTACTTCTTAGAAGACCGGGTTAATAAAGTTTTATCGTTGGTTTATGATCCGCGTGGTCGGAGCAAGCTTAGTTGTCTTCTTGCAATCTTCTTGGGTAATGAGTGTGATGTGGTTCGAGTTGAGTTGCCGAGGGTAGTTTGCGAATATCCCGATGTTTTTTCCGAGGATCTCACCAGTTTGCCACCTCACCGTGAGATTGAATTTGCTATTGACTCAATGCCTGGCACAACACCGATTTCTATGGCATCATATAGATTTGCATCCGCTGAGTTGAGTAAGTTGAAGATTCAACTCCAAGAATTGCTAGATAAGGGTTTTATTTGCCTTAGTACTTCACCTTGGGGAGCATCGGCTCTCTTTGCCAAAAAGAAAGATGGTGCGTTGTGATTTTGTATAGATTACCATAAATTGAACCGGGTAATTGTTAAGAACAAGTATCCAATGCCTCGCATATATGATTTGTTTAACCAGTTGAAGGGGTCTTGTTGTTTCTCTAAGATAGACTTGAGATCGGGTTATCACCAGTTGAGGGTAAGGGAGGAAGATATCCAAAAGATGACATTTCGTACGCAGTATTGCCATTATGAGTTCCTAGTGATGCCTTTTGGGCTAACTAATGCACCAGCCATGTTTATGGATCTAATGAATTGAATATTTCGTGAGTTTTTAGATCGTTTCATAGTCGTCTTCGTTGATGACATTCTGATTTACTCACCCTTCGAGAAGGAACACGAGGAGTACTTGCGAGTTGTACTTGAGTTGATTAGAACCCACAAATTGAATGCTAAGTTCGGGAAGTGTGAATTTTGGTTGAAAGAAGTTAAGTTCTTAGGCCACGTAGTATCCGGGGAAGAAGTGACTGTAGACTCTTCAAAGATAGAAGCAGTGCAAGATTGAGGACAACCCAAGAATGTCTTTGAGATCCATAGTTTTTTGGGGTTGGCTGGGTATTATCGTCGGTTTATGAAGGACTTCTCTAAGTTAGCCTTACCCTTGACTAGACTAGCGAGAAAGGGAATCAAGTTTACGTAGAATGAGACTCGTGAAAAGTCTTTTCAAGAGCTTAAGGTTAGACTTACCACTGCTCCAGTGTTGATTATTTCGGAGAAGGGTTTGGGCTATTCTGTGTATTGTAATGCTTCACTGTCACGACCCGCTCCCCGTACCCAAGGGTTAAGTATCGTGGTGGCCAGTAACTGAAGTTACCTCCGGCCAAATCTTAAACAAATCAATAAATGCGAGCGGAAGTAATATTTAAGTAAGGGTACCAAAATAATCATCGGAATTTCTATTTTTATTACAAAATTTCTTGACCAAAAAGGTCGATAATTACATAGAGAAATATCATAAAAATACTATGTGTGTGTCTATTCCGCAGCCCCGCATCTATGACTTTCCAAAAGCTATTTCTGAATTGCATTGTTTCCTAAAAATTGGTAAACAACTATAAGCAGATGGCAGAGTGAGAAATATTATACCAAGAGTATAAGGGACACGAAATAACCATGGATAGTTAATTAGGTCAAAACATTTACATAACTCAGTTTGGTAAATAGATCATTTAAGTAGCAAAACTGAAATACAAAAATTATGTAAATAAATAACCATAACCACGGTACAGAACAGAACAGAACAGAGGTTACATGTGTGATAGTCAGAACAGAGGTACGGATTCAATAGGTGGCTCGTACGGATTTTAGAGGTGGCTCCCACAATAGTGTAGCACTTAGTTCCGCACAGCACTTTGCTCCGCATAGAACAGAGGTACGGATTCAAAAGGTGGCTCGTACGGATTCTAGAGGTGGCTCCCACAATAATATAGCACTTAGCTCCGCACAAAACAGAAGTTAATGGATCCATGACAGACAGAGGGCTACAAAGTGGTCAAACAGAGGCCAATGGTTATTTAAGTCCCCAAGGCGTGGGACTCCCGTGGTGGTACTTACAAAATATAATTGTATATAAGGTCATAATCAAATATTCTTAAAATATAAAACAAACATATCCATGAGTTTCCTTTTAGGCAAATAGGGTTCAGAAATAAAACCACGTAACTGAAATGTTTATATAATTTATAATAGTTTATAAAACATAACTTGTATAAAATAAATATGGTGAGTCGAAACATAAGTAAAATACATTTTGGTGACTCAAGGTATAATATAACTCACCTTAACTTTAATATCTTACTCTTTCTTTCCACTATCAAAGACCATCTCAACTTCCATTATTTTTTCCTTCTTCCTCTCTTTTCTTTATTCCTTTCTCTCTTTCTTTTCTTCTTTCTTTCTTTCTTTCTTTCTTCTTTCTTTTTTCTTTTCACTCAGTTAACTATCTCCTCCTATTTATAGGGAATGACGATCATTAGTAGGCCAACGCGTGGCGAGCAAATCTCTCTCCAGATTCAATTCATTAATTATATAGATTTACTCTTATCTTTAATAGATATTTAAGATAATTACCCTTTGACCAAATATTTTAATATAATTATATAAATAAATTAATTCCTAATTAAATTACACTTTATCATATACCAACAGAAAATAAATTATTTATTTTAGTACCACACCCATTATTATTATTATTATTTTGACCCCTAAACTTTTAATAATTATATTATTTTACAAAATTACACATAATAATATATAATAGATTATATATTTTCCTAACTGAGATTAAATAATATTAGTATAAATTCTACAGAATAATTAAAAATCTGGGTTGTTATAATCTTCCCTCCTTTTAAAATTTTGTTCTCAAAATTTGTCATATGTAAGCTATCCGCTGCGCACTCTGATAAATATATATTAGATGATTAATCTGATAGAAAATATTACCTAAAAAAAAAACTTTAACAAAAATAACTCACTGTCTAGTTGTTAAAAATTGTGTTGGGCCAAAATAAGGAATAAAGAGCGACTTTAAAAACTTTTCACTCGTTTTGTTTACGATAAAAATAAATAAAAATGAGAACACAATGACAGAATTATATGTAAGAATTGAAAATTTTGAGATGAACTTTTCATTGATGGGAAATAATTTCAAAATTAGTATCTTTATAATTTGAACCCACTTTTAAAAAACATCAAAATAAATTTTTTTTTTGAATACTGAACTGAAAATTATATGTATTTAATTATATTATAATTTTGGTGGGTGCTTGAGCCCGACATCCTTCTTTTCTTGTCATTCTTTTACTATAACAAATATAAATTATATCTAATATCCTTCACAAATTAGGCGCACTAAAAAAATATTTTATTATATATATATAATCATATAAAACTATAATATAATTAAATCGACTAACAAAATATAATAATTCTGTACTAATTACCCGCTATCCTACTTCTTAAATGTGCGTGTGTCTCATGCTCCAATGATGATTTTTTTTTTTTTTTTTTTTTATAAACCAGTGCTCTGATACCATTTGTCACGACCCGCTCCCCGTACCCAAGGATTAAGTATCGTGATGGTCAGTAACTGAAGTTACCTCCGGCCAAATCTTAAACAAATCAATAAACGCGAGCGGAAATAATATTTAAGTAAGGGTACCAAAATAATCATCGGAGTTTCTATTTTTATTATAAAATTTATTGACCAAAAAGGTCGATAATTACATAGAGAAATATCATAAAAATACTGTGTGTGTCTATTCCGCAGCCCCGCATCTATGACTTTCCAAAAGCTATTTCTGAATTGCATTGTTTCCTGAAAAATGGTAAACAACTATAAGCACATGGCAGAGTGAGAAATATTATACCAAGAGTATAAGGGACACGAAATAACCATGGATAGTTAATTAGGCCAAAACATTTACATAACTCAGTTTGGTAAATAGATCATTTAAGTAGCAGAACTGAAATATAGAAATTATGAAAATAAATAACCATAACCACGGTACAGAACAGAATAGAACAGAGGTCATAGGTGTGATAGTCAGAACAGAGGTACGGATTCAAGAGGTGGCTCGTACGATATTAGAGGTGGCTCCCACAATAGTGTAGTAGTTAGTTCCGCACAACACTTTGCTCCGCATAGAACAGAGGTACGGATTCAAGAGGTGGCTCCTATGGATTCTAGAGGTGGCTCCCACAATAGTGTAGCACTTAGCTCCGCACATCACTTTGCTCCGTACAGAACAGAGGTTAATGGATCCATGACAGACAGAGGGCCACAAAGTGGTCAAACAGAGTCCAATGGTTATTTAAGTCCCCAAGGCGTGGGACTCCCGTGGTGGTACTTACAAAATATAATTGTATATAAGGTCATAGTCAAATATTCTTAAAATATAAAACAAACATATCCATGGGTTTCCTTTTAGGCAAATAGGGTTCAAAAATAAAACCACGTAACTGAAATGTTTATATAATTTATAATAATTTATAAAACATAACTTGTATAAAATAAATATGGTGAGTCAAAATATAAGTAAAATACATTTTGGTGACTCAAAGTATAATATAACTCACATTAACTTTACTACCTCACTGTTTCTTTCCACTATCAAATACCATCTCAACTTCCATTATTTTTTCCTTCTTCCTTTCTCTCTTTCTTCTCTTCTTTCTTTCTTTCCTTTCTTTCTTCTTTCTTTTTTCTTTTCACTCAGTAAACTATCTCCTCCTATTTATAGGGAAGGACGATCATTAGTAGGCCAACGCGTGGCGAGCAAATCTCTGTCCAGATTCAATTCATTAATTATATAGATTTATTCTTATCCTCAATAGATATTTAAGATAATTACCCTTTGACCAAATATTTTAATATAATTATATAAATAAATTAATTCCTAATTAAATTATACTTTATCATATACTAACAGAAAATAAATTATTTATTTTAGTACCACACCATTATTATTATTATTATTATTATTATTATTATTATTATTTTTTGACCCCTAAACTTTTAATAATTATATTATTTTACAAAATTACACATAATAATATATAATAGATTATATATTTTCCTAACTGAGATTAAATAATATTAGTATAAATTCTACAGAATAATTAAAAATCTGGGTTGTTACATTCACGGGATGGTTTGGGTTGTGTTTTGATACAAGAGGAAAATGTAGTAGCTTATGGCTCACGTCAGTTGAAAACACATGAGAGGAACTACCTTACCCATGATTTAGAATTAGTAGCTATGATCTTTGCTTTGAAAATTTGGAGGCATTACCTTTATGGTGAGAAGTTTGAAGTATTTTTTTATCACAAGAATCTAAAGTACCTATTTTCACAGAAAGATCTAAATTTGAGGCAAAGGATGTGAATGGGGTTTATGGAAGACTATAACTTTAAGTTGCACTATCATCCGGAAAAGCCAATGTAATGGTTGATGCCTTCAGTAAAAAGTCCTTTAGTAGTGTAGCGAGTATTGCCATCCAAGAATGAGAGATGTTGGGTGCTATTGGCAAGTTTGACTTACATATTGGGGAGTCTGTTGAGTCAGCAACCTTGTTTTTGGTAGTTGCACAACCTACACTTGTGAGTTAGGTTATAGAAGTATAGGGGGTGACCTTGAGGTAGAAACCCTTTGAGAAAAGATCGCCAGTGAAAAGGTAGAAAAAGGCTTGAACGTGTACTCTGACTCGAGTGTTAGATACCTTGACCGTCTTTTCATACCGAAGTCTTCTCGAGAGGAGGTACTTCGAGAGTTTCACCATTCACGCCTTGCGGTGCATCCGGGAGGCACAAAGATGTATCATGACCTTAGTTGTCAGTTTTGGTAGAAGGGGATGAAAAAGGACGTAGCCATGTTCGTATCGAAGTGCCTTACTTGTCAACAAATGAAGACCAAGCATCAGAGACGAGCGGGTATGTTGCAATCCTTGCCTATAGCCAACTGGAAATGGGAACATATCATGATGGATTTTGTTGTGGGTCTTTTGAGGACTCAACGAGGTAATGATGTCATTTGGGTAGTAGTTGACCAATTAACCAAGTCAGCACAACGCACTTTATACCTATGCATACGAGTGACTCGATAGATTATTTAGCTGACCTTTACATTAGGGACATAGTTTGACTTCATGGGGTCCCTGTGATTGTTGTTTCGGATAGAGATCCAAGTTTTACGGTTCGGTTGTGGCTGAGCCTACAAAATGCCTTGGGCACTAGGTTGACTTTCAGTACCATCTATCATCCTCAGACTGACGGGTAGTCCGAGCATATTATTTAGATCTTTGAGAATATGCTTCGTGGTTGTGTCCTTGACTTTAAGGGGTCATAGGAGATGCACTTGCCCTTAGTGGAGTTTGCCTACAACAACAGCTTCCAGTCGAATACTGACATGGCACCGTTTGAGGCTTTGTATGGTCGACTACGTAGGTCCCCTGTGTGTTGGGCCGAGGTGGGTGATGCACCTATGTTGGGTCCAGAGTTAGTCCAAGAAACAACAAAGAAAATTTCACTTATCCGTAAGAGGTTTGTCACGGCTTAGAGTCGTCAGAAAAGCTATGCTGATCGTAGGAGGAGACCGTTGTCCTTTGAGGTGGGAGATCACGTCTTTCTGAAGATATCACCTAGATGAGGTTTGATGAGATTTGAAAAGAGCGAGAAGTTGTCTCCTAGGTTTATTGGGCCTTTTGAGATCCCAGAGCGGATTAGGGAGGTAACTTATCGTTTGGCCTTGCCGCAATAGCTTTTTGGTTGTATGACGTGTTCCATATTTGTATGCTTCGGAAGTATGAGCCTGAATTAGAGATTGACGAGGATGCCTCGTATAAGAAGAGACCGGTTAGAGTTTTAGATACTCGAGACCAAATCTTTCGAGACAAGACGATTCATTTGCTAAAAGTGTTGTGGTGACACCACGAGGTTGAAGAAGCCACTTGGGAACGTGAGGCGAATGTCCGTGAGAAATATCCAGAGTTGTTTATTGATGTTTGAACATGCATTGAGACATTATTATGTTAATGTAATATAAACATTGTCTATGTTTTGAAAATATGAATCGTATATCTAGTAATGAACAGATATTTATCTTGTTGATAAGGATAGATGACCGGTGAATAGGTCATGGTGATGATTTGAAATTATTATCAATGTTTTAATTGGTCAAAACATGGTTTTAAATGTTTGGTTTAAATTTCGGGGACGAAATTCCTTCAGGGGAGAGGTTATAGCATTTCTGGTGTAAACCCAACCCATTTGACTTTTGAATTCAGTTTTTTTTTCCTTATATAGTTGTTCTTGCCTTGTTTCCCACTATTTCTCCTTGAGTTGGGCTATTGGGTTGTGTTGATTGTGTTTGAAACAGGTTGATAGCTTGTTTTTCAAACTTTTGTTGCCCAGGTTTTCATTCCTTCGCTCGAACGGTCTTTGTGAACATCCAGTATTTTTGTAAGTCGGCAAAACTATTAGGAGTTTGTATTCTTCGCTCGAGCAAAGCTTCTTGGACTCAAGCGGAACAACTTATTGTGTCTAGTCGCTCAAGCAACACATCTTGCGCTTGAGCGAATTGTGCGTATATCAGTTCGTAAAAGTCACTTTTTCACCTCTCTCTCTCTCTCTAAACATTTCAAAACCCTAATATCTCTCACTCTCTCTAAAACTCGTCTCTTTCCTTCAAATACACCTAGATCCGTTGATCTTTTCACCTGTATGCCTTTGTTAAAAAGGTAGAGTTTGACGAGGACTTCGTTCTAATCGGAGCAAAGTTGAATTTTGACATCTTTGAATTTCCATCCCTCCTTCAATCATCTTCAAAGCTTAAGGTGGGGATATTTTCGGTCTTTCTATGAGTTTTAACTTAGTTATTTGTTATTTCTAAACCATATTGAGATCTTTGGGAGATTTGGAACAATCTAGGGTTTTGAATAAAAAATCAGAAGAGGGGTTTTTCAAATGGATCCTTGAAAATGATTTTGTTATGGAAGATGATGTTGAGTTGGGAATGAATCGTTGATTTTGACTGTTGGAATTGATTTTGGGAAGAAAATAGATTTTGCCCTACATGCCTCAAATGTTGACTTTATATAAATTATGAGATTGATATTGGAATTGTGAAATTGGACTGATGTTGATGAGAATGGTGGAGTTAGATATGTATTATTACCCACCTCTTGAAATTTTGGAGAGTTTATCTTTATTGGTAATTGTTTTTCTGTTTAGAAATAACTATTGTGGACTATCGGTGAAGGATAGCTATGAGTGTTAAAGAAATTGCACGTAGAATAATTGAAACTATTTTTCTTATTCATTTGCATTGAGCATTATCATACATTTATACATTCGAAATGTTACTGTTTTGAGAAAATGGGTGAATCTGGGAGAAGAATTGTTGTTATATCAAATAAGTTGGCTTGTGTGTCAAGGGTGAAAGTTTCGAAAACCATGCGTATACATAGGTGCCGATCCCGCGAATGAAATTTTCGTGAAATGGCAATAGTAATGCTTGTATAGTCTATGTTTACATGGGTCCTGGTTTATGGTTTCCTCCAAACGAAATTTCTAGGAAATGTTGTATTGTTTTGAAATTCCAAAGTTGTGATGCACTACCCTGTTTTCTATTGTAAAGGAAATGATGTATAAACCGTGATATTATTTTGGTAATACATGGTTTTAGAAAGAGATATAAAATGTTTTGACATGTGCATTGCATATGCATTCACCTTATAGCTTTGTTAAGATTCATATATTGTGATGGATTATTTCTACTGGACTTTGGCTCACCCTATGTAGAAAAAACATTTCAGGTGCTGATGGTATGCCTCCGCCAAGGCAATAGCTTTGGAGGATTTAGAGCGAGAGCTTATGGTTATCTGTTTAGCCTTCATTTCTTTTCACTATCTTGTAACACATGCTGTAGATTCAGGATGTACTGTTTATGAATGTATATCGCATGTGTCATCTTTTGTATATCAAACTCTGATTAATGAAAGCTCATTATTTCATTTATGTTGCTATTTATTAGTTGTTATGAGATGGGTATATTGTGCTTATTTCGGGGCATTACAGTGTTGTTCTAAATTTTTGGGAAAAAGCTTACGCTTTTTTTGGTAAACTTACACATTTTTGTGAATAAACTTACGCATTTTTGTATTCAGTTACGCATTTTTGTGAAATCATTTACTTGATTTGTGAAATCTTATGCATATTTGTGTTTTAAATTTTTTAGAACAAACTTACGCGTTTTTGTGGTCACTTACACATTTTTGTGAGTTCACTTATGTGATTTGTGAAAACTTAAGTCTTTTGTGTTGTTCTAAATTTGTGGAAACAAACTTACTCATTTTTGTGAAAACTTACGCATTTTGTGTTCTAAATTTTTTAAAACAAACTTACGCATTTTTGTAAAATCACTTACATGATTTGTAAAAACTTATACAATTTGTGTTAATCTAAATTTTTGACAACAAACTTACATATTTTTGTGTTCAGTTACGTATTTTTGTGAAATCAGTTACATGATTTGTGAAAATTTACGCAATTTGTGTTATTCTAAATTTTTGAGAACAAATTTATGCACTTTTGTGTTTAGTTATGCATTTTTGTGAAATCACTTATGTGATTTGTGAAAACTTATGCAATTTGTGTTGTTCTAAATTTTTGGGAATAAACTTGCGTGTTTTGTGTAAACTTACGCATTTTTATGAAATCATTTATGTGATTTGTAAAAGTTTACGCATTTTATGTTGTTCTAAATTTTTTGGAACAAACTCACACAATTTTTTGTTCAGTTATGCATTTTTGTGAAATCACTTATGTGATTTGTGAAATCTTACGCATATTTGTGTTGTTCTAAATTATTTGGAACAAACTTACGTATTTTTATGTTCACTTACGCATTTTTGTCACCTACGTGATTTGTGAAAACTTACGTATTTTGTGTTGTTCTAAATTTTTGGAAATAAACTTACGCATTTTTGTAAAAATACTTACACGTATATAGTGTAATATATTCTTTTAATATGTTTACCTGTAAGTTGACCTGCTTAGCAGGTCAACAATGTATAAATTTTAGAGGTACTTACATGTAGATCCTAATAAGTGGATTTATTGTTTAATAAGTCCTATGGGAAAAATTTGTCATAAAAAAGTCACTAATTGTAAGTTGTAGCAATAATTTATAAAAATCATGACAAAAAAAGTCACTAATTGTTAATTTTTAGTGACATATATAAAAAATTGTCACAAAAAAATTATTTTTAGCAACAACTTTACCAAAATTTATTTTCAATAAGACTTGATGAGAATTAAGTTTAACTATTAAGACCTATTAGTAGTTTACCCTAAATTTTTTTCTAACACAAAAATGTAGAAGTTTTAACACAAATGTATATATCCCAAACAATAAAAATATATGAGGATTCATATATGCCTTGCATACCTAAGAATTATCCAACCGTAAAGCTCAAGTTTATCACAAAATTAGGATTAGGTATGAAGTGTTCAAATTTGACAAAAGAAAGTTATCTTGTTCTGAATCAATGCATTACACCTCATAAAAATAAAAAAATAAAAATTACCTGTAAAATTTCAAACGTTATAGCGATCTTGGTTCTTTTTCCTTTGATTGTTGTATCCGGACTTAGGTTCCGTGGAGTTGGTTGTTGTATATGTCTTGTTGTCATCTTTTAATTCCATATATTTGGGTTTAGGATGTGTTGGGCGTGTTTCGAACAGGTTGGTTGAGCTTTTGTCCCAACTCTTGTTGCCCAGATTTTCAGTGATCCGCTCGAGCGGATCTTCTTGCGCTCGAGCAGAGTTTGCACACTTCCAGCATTTTGTGCCTCTGCAAAAGTACTGCAGGGTTGTTTTTCACGCTCGAGCGGAGTTCCTTACGCTCGAGCGGGTCGCGCTCGAGCGGGTGTTCTTTGTCTGTAAAAATACTGGGAGAGGGTAATCTACGCTCGAGTGGGTTTCCCTTTGCGCTCGAGCGAGTGTGTTTTGCAGTTGTGTCTTGGCGCTCGAGCGGGTATTCTTGTGCTCGAGCGGGTCCAGTTTTTGTGCTTGAAGCTCGAGTGTCCTATTCTCCGCTCGAACGGACTAGTCGTATATCAGATGGCAGCTGGGTGATTTTAAATCACTTGTCACACTTTCTTTCTCTCTCTTACTTTTGAAAACCTCCATTGAAGAGCACCTCACTCTAAAACTCCAACTTCTCTCTAGGGTTTGATCTAGTAGGAGTGATCTTCTACCCTTGGTCCTTTGTAAAAAGTGTGGAGCTTGTTGAGAGCTACATTGATCCGAAAATATTGGGGTTTGGAGCTCTTTCAAATTTCTTCATCTTCTCCTTTGAGCTCTGAATTTGAAGTAGGGATAACTATTCATTTTTATGAGCTTTGACATAAATGTTGAGCTTTTTGTATAGATGGTTTGATTTGAAAACTTAGGGTTTGAGATGTGTTATATTGAAAAGAGGGGTTTTGTTCTTTTGATTCAAACATATGTGTATTTGGGTTTAAAAAGGGATTATTGATGTTGTTGATAATAATTGGACCTTTGGGTCAATTTGAGAAAAGGGAAAAAATACCATGTTTGGGTATATTTGGGTCATTAGAGTAATTAATGACATTTATTATGGAAATGTGATATTGGGTGGAAATAATGAAATTAGCTCATTATGTGGTGAAACGGTGGAGTTGGATTCATTAATCACTCACCTTTGAAAATGTTGATAAATTATCTGTTGATATAATTATTATCTGTTTAGAAATAATTGCTTTGGGCTATCGGTGGAGGATAGTCTTGATTGTTGTAGACATTGCATGATGATTAGGCGAATTAAAACTAATCAGTTGAATGTCATTGAACATGATGAATGGAATTATACATCAAGTTTGTGTATTGATTGAACATGTATATAATAGATGCTTATATACATTGTGTTGTGTGGGAGGAGATAGGGGATGTACTCCACGGTTTGGGAGGAGATAAGGGAAGGACTCCTAAACCGGATATTTGAGAGGAGATAGGAGATGGACTCCATTGATACAGCAAATCTGTATATCATATATGAAGTATAGAAGTGTTTAATATGAGTTGTTATCTCATTTGAAATAGAAGTATTGTTGATATGAGATGTAATCTCATCTAAATTGTTTGGCCAAGTTCTGAGTCACGATTATGAATTGAGAATTGGATGAGAAATGGAAAATGAAACGAAACATGGACATATTGGTCATGGAATTGAAATGTGTTATAAGTTGGCATATATGAGTTAAACATTTATCAAATGCTAATGTTTTAGTTATTGCTCACATTATATTTAGCATATCTCTGCTGGGCGTTGGCTTACCCTATATGGGACATCATTTTCAAGTTCAGATATTATGCCGCCTCCGGGGTCTTAGCTTGGATGGTTGTTGGAGTTGAAGACTCTCTTATTTATTTTTGTGATTATTTCGTGTATTACATGTAAATCAAGCCAATGGCTTATTTTGTATTTTGAGTTAGTACTCTCTTTTTGTAACCAAGTGTTGGCTTAGAAAGTTGTAAGCCCGTGGGACATTTACATTTGATGTCAACGTGTAATACTTTTGTAATGAATACTCTGATGAATGAAATTATGTTTTATTCTCTTATGTCTAAGCATGTCAAGATTGTATAATTTATGGATTTATTTTGAAGGCGTTACAAACATGAAATGCAAGAAAAAAATTAATTTGAATTATACATGTCAAACAGTAAAATTAATTACATTATAATGACTTAAATTTAACAGTGACAAAATAAGTAGTATTATATTAAATTCAACAATCTAGTTCAAAAAATATATATATATATATATATATATATAATTCAACAATGACTTAAATTCATGCTTATTATATATTTTATATTTATTAATAACAGAATTTGGGTTGTTCAAATTACTGTTCATACATAACCAAAATAAAATTTATATTGCTTAAACTTCTAAAAATTTCAAGTTGGACACGTGATATTCGGTATGGATCTACCAATTTTTTCTTCTTTCTTCTTTCAATCATTACTCCCCCCCAGCACAATCACGCTAATTTCACTGCAAATTACTCCAAATTTATGGAGTAAACTAACTTTAGAGACGCTAACAATAATAGTAAGCCTCACCTTAAGTGATGATATAAAACCCATAATGATAATAAATTTTAAAAAATGGAGTAATTTAGTTAATGTGGTATATTGGAATGGCAATACACAGGGTCACCTCATTAATGTTTTTCAGTTAGAAATGAGTAAGTGCCAAAGCAATAATGTAAACTTGTTCACATACAGTTTTTGCAGAAATGACTGAGCAAGAAAGAGTTGGAGGCAAAACCATAAATATATTTAAAACTTACCAAATGAAGTAGCATACATACAAACTGAATTGATTGTTCATGAAGAAGTCAATTTTAAGTTAAGGACAACAATGGTTGTTGAAAAAGAGAAGCTCAAGTTGTTGTTGTCCATGTGTAAACCTGGCCTCCACTTGTGGCTCCTGCAAGCATCCCAATCTGGTAAGGGTGTGTATCAAAGCGGCATGGAATTGCAGACAAATTTGGGCTCTGTAAAGTCGCAACACATACTCTCCTAGCCGTGGAGATGACATCAACTCCTCTTTTCATATTACCAATGAAGAGATATGAATCATCCCAACCCCATATTGCTCTGCTTTTTCAACCAAAAGAAGCTATATTAGCAATCAATCCCATTTTATATAGATAGATGCAAAGTTTTATATATACAAATTTCTTGTGTTAAAATGAAGATCCAAAAAGTCGAGATTGATTTATCCTATTAAATCTTTTAATCACCAAAAGAACAAAAAATCATGCACGAGTATTGGTTATTTTCACACTAAATACTCTTAGAATTTGTATTTTGAAATTTTCACAAAAAGAAGGAAAAAGGGGTACAAAATCTATCCAACTCGACAGTTCAAGAATCATATGAATTGTAGTGTTAATCAAATTGTGAATCATAAGATTCATTGTCAATTCTATTCCAAAATAGATTCACCTATAGATTCGCATCCATCTATGCATGAATCATGAATCAAACCGTCGATTCTAACAACTACAAGACAAAAGTGAGAACATCAACACATTAAAAACAAATAGGAGATACTATACATCTGCATGGGTAGGATGATGATTCATTTTCCATTTTATTCTTTCATTACAAACACGTAAGGCTAAATAGAAATGGTCATGAACAACCAGCATAAAAAAAATGTGAATGATTCATATCTAATTACATAACCTATACATGGATGTCTATTCTGAGTCTAATCTAAAAGTTCCAAGTCAAGGTAGATTTTGCAAAGTGAATCAGTTACAAAAGCAAATAAATCAAGTTTAAGTTTAGATGAGAAAACACCCACAAATGTAAATCAGTTTTACCAAAGAACAGCGAGCTGATTGTTCCAGACCTAATCACAACAGCATGACAACATACAAAAAACTATACCTGAATGAAGAAATCCATCTGCCTGTCTTATTATTATGGTTGATCATAGTTACGTCTTCAAAATTAGCTCCAGTCAGTAAGCCAACATTGTCATCAATACTGTGAAGAGATTGAAACCTCAAAGATCAGCAAGAGTGTGCCACCAAACTGATTATCAAAGTAACAAATTCCTATGACCACTTCCAGAGTGTTATGCAAGTTATTTTTGACGAAAATAAGATTTGGTCATATAACATAATCTATAAATACTAAAAAAGAATTGGTAACTCAAATACTTTATGACTAAAGTGAAAGGGATGACTAGTAACTAGTAACTACATGTTCTTAACAATTAATTAGTACCTACATTAAAATGGTGGTAAATAGAAAGAGAAAACCTACCTAGAACCCAGAGCAAATAAGCTGAAGTGCAATTAGAAGTTGAGCATCAACACATTTTTAGCTCATGTTGTGACGATCACTAATATAAATTTTCTTTTATTTTCCTTTTTTTTTTCTTTTTTTTTTTTGGTTTTCAGTAAAGTTTAATAATAAATTGTGAACATCTTAACTTAAATTCAGAGTATACATACTAGAAATAGAAAAATATTTAAGCTGAAGCCCCTTCAAAATTTATACACCATCTTAAAAGTATCATCATCAGCTTTCTCGAGTGTTAATTTGTGATCTCAAAAGAAATGGTAGACTTAAAACCTAATGTAATACCCAAGACATGAGTATAACTAAGATATGAAGAGGGTAACTTTGTAATTTTAAAAAAAATAGGTTAATAACCTCATTAGGTTTTACAGTTATTCTCAAAAAATCCAAAGAAGGGGATCTCTTGAGGGTTCCAACAAAAGAGGTTGAAGAATCAATTCTTGGTACTAGGTCAATCTATTTATTCTTTAAGGTAAGAACTCTAGTACAACCTCTCCTCTCTATTATTTATTGTATTTCAATTTGGGGCTAAATTTCTTTAGGGTTTGGCTAGAACCCACAGATTATGTATGATGTTTGGGTAGTTTATGGTGATTAACCCGTGAGAAGTGCCCGAGGTAGCAGACCATGGCAACATTTGTACCTTGCTTGGGTAGGTGCAAGAAGCAAGGAGCCAAGGTGTGTTGTGTGGGATTCATATCACTTGCATCTATATATATATGGCTGGTTGGATATCATAGAAACCATAGTTGAAAAAAAAAAAAATGAAAAAATGAAAAAGGAACTTATGAATGAAATTGCTTAATCAAACTGGTGAACGTATGGGCGTTAATATTAATCGGCAAAGGTGATTGGATTATTATAAGTGGGTATGGGTTAAGGACATTTGCAAGACCTGAAGTAGATAGAATAGATGACTGTTGTAGACAATGAACAATCCTAGACTTACTTAGATTATTGCATGAACACACATTAGGCAATGTTTTGTTTGATAATTATTGGGGAAATTATATCAGTGTAAATTTAAAAAAAATAATTACAGATTAGTAGTCAAGTTTATGAATATTAATAATTAAATAATAGATTTTTAATGTATCTATAATTTTTTTTTTTATTATTATTATTATAAATACACTGGAGTGTAATCCTTCCATAATTATTTATGTGGTGTTATATCTATCAGGACTATGAGACTGAAGTGGATTGTGGTATTTTGAAGTTAGTTTTCTTTTAGCAATTGAGGTAAGTGACCCTCTACCAGTGTCAGGATTGGTTTGGGATGTTCTAAAAAAGTGCACTTTTTGACTTATTGGCTTATATGGAGTGGGTTTGGGTTGGGTTTGATGTGATGTGTTAGAGAGGTGATGTGATTTAAATAAGATGATGTGACTTAAATAGGATAGTGACTTTTTGACTTTTTGTATTATTTAATAGATGCCAAACTTGGCCTTAGTGTTTCAGCCTCAATGTTCTACCTGAAAAGTGCTTCTTTGTGTTTTCCATGTGTTTTGTTAAAATATGGATCAGGTATGAAATAATTCTCAGTGATATTATTTAATTATTGTGATTACTTGTATCAAAATATTTATGTCAAGGATATCAAAATGTTTTGTACTTCAAAGTAAGTAAGTTCATGTACAAAATTTAGTACTTGAGTCTTGTCTTACTATGATCTGGACTCTAGCCAATGAGGGTTAAAAGTTGGCAAACTAGTTTCTTCTGGAGCTTTACCATAGGCTTATGTGTGGTTCTGGGCCTTGTTATCGGCTAATGTGGTTGTAGTCGCTAAGACTTGAGTTCTGATGATTGAATTATCATACCATTGGACATCGAACCATTGCTTTCAACAAATAAATTTGACTCTGTCATTGGATTATTTGATTGTCTTCTTTAATAAGATACTATGAAGGACGGACACAGCCACGGACACAGATACGGACATTGACACCGACACCGACACCGACACCGACACCGACACCGACACGGGACACGACAATTTCTAAAAAATTGGGATATGAACACGGCAAGAGACACGGCGAATTATTATTATTTTATATATTTTTATATGTTATATAGATTCATATTACATTCATCCTAAATCAAAATTAACAAACACTAACATAGTAACATTAATTCAATAAATATAACCACTACAATTAAACAAATTAATAGATCATCCATTTACAAAAAAAGTCATAATAAACGATAACAAGAACTAAGACGATAAAGGGAAAACATTCAACAGAAAACATTCAACATTTAATACTAAACAATGTTCTACATAAAAGCATTAAATAAGAGAGGGGGGAAAAAAATTGAGCCCTGCCATGTCCCGATATGGACACGTGTGTCCCCACCGTGTCCTCTACAAAAAAAACATTAAATTAAAAGAACATGCCATCTGGCGTATCCTATACGTGTCCCCGGTGTGTTCCCGTGTCCCTGGCGTGTCGGACACTATCACGGCGCCGATTTTGAGGTGTGTATGTTTCATAGATGAGATATATTGTTACGCTGTTAGTTCAGCCATTGATCTACCTCGCAAATAAATCATTTCATTCATCAAAAAAACATGTTTCTTCCTTTTTAATTATTTTCTGCTACTTGATCTCCAACTAGCAGTGATAGTTGGTGACTTACTGAGCTGTCGAGCTTATCCCATCAATGAATTTGTTTGTTGATTTGGTATGAAAGCCAATACAATTTTGGATTATTAGATTAATCATTGCTTACTGAATTTTTGGTGTTACTTTGTATTATTTAATATTTGGACACAATTGTAACTTGTAAGTTTAAAAGACATAATTTATTAGATGCTTAACAATTATAGTGCTTTATATATATATATATATATATAAATTGATCGGAGAAGCAATTAAATATTATTTTCACTTCACAATGTTGCAATGATCCGGTTCGGTACACCTAATCACTATAGTCAACATCCCACAGAAAGAAAATATAGAATATTTTGCCCAGTCTTACATAATTTCTATCAAGATACTTACTGAGAGACACAAACAACATAACCAGTCCCAAAAAGGTTACATACCTTGTTGTGGCTAGATAGCTTCCAGATGGTGAAAAGTAAGCAGAATGCACAGCCCTTTTATGGTTAACCGTCTTCAAACATTTCGGCTTATCTGCATCAATATTTCTCAAATCCCAAATGCAAGCAGTTCCATCTGTGGAGCTCGTTGCCATGATGTCAGTGTTTTCTGAATTGAAATCTATAGTGTTGATTCTATCTTCATGCAAAATCCACGAAGCTGAAGATTTTCCTGCCCTCTCATCCCAAATATTGAGAACTCCATGACCCTCGCTAAAATACAAGGACTTTGCATCATTTGTTCGTTGAGAAATAGAAAATATAGCATGATCGCTGGAATAAACCAGATCAAATATTTCTTTCTCGACATCCATCAATCGGATAAATCCATCATAGCAGCTAGTATATACCTACATACACATTGATATACAAACAGAGGAATGCACAAGCCAAATTGAGTCATGTCACTACCGACAAATGAGATACAAGAACTGGTTGTTGCAAAACAAATGCAAAATGAAGCAATTAAAGGGGATAATTGCACATGCATATACTTTATATTTACTTCTTCATAGGGCAAAAAACACAAACTTCAAATAAATTGCAAAAGTAATACCTTTGAAATGGAAAATGGTTGAATTACAATCCCCGAAACCGGCCCTGGATGAGGGCGGTACAGATAAATCCCATCTCCATCCTCATTTTCAGCATCAAAATCCCAAAATCCAACATTCCCAAACTTGTTTCCCACGGCAATCAATTTCATATCCGTAGACGGAAAGAACCTCAACACTAGTATTCTCCCTGGCACAACCCTAGCTATATTTTCTGGTTCCAACCCCATTGATTCCAAATCAACACAACCCCGAACCCGAATTGGGTAGCCAAAATTGACATTTTCATTCACACTAGTCATCGAATTGCAGGAACCCCCTTCAATTTCCTCCCTCGAGTCATCACCACAACACAATTGGGGTTTTTTCAGAACACCCAAGATTTTTTCAGTGAATTTTTGTTGATGAGAGGCGTAACCGCAATACGCATCACCGATGGTAATAGGACCTGTGGACTCATATTTAGGGTTTGATTTGGGGGTCATAGTTAGGGTTTCATCAAAATCTTGCGTAGTGATGGCATCAGGTGGCATTCCTTTGGTCCGTAGCGAACGCCGAATGAAAATTGGGGTTTCAATTTTCGATTTCTTCTCCGGACTAACTTTGTAAGACTTGGTTTGAGCTCTAGAGAGAGAAAATAGAGAGAGAGTTTAGTAGATCTTTAACATATATATAAATAAATAAAAAATGTAAGACACAGAGAGAGACCTTTGGCGCTTAGTTGAAGCAGAGAAGTCGTTAATTTTGGAATGGATGTTAAGAGAAGCGAGCATTTCATCGTTGCGTTTGATGTTCTCAAGCCTTTGAAGCTCGTACTCTGTAAGTTTCTTCTGATGCGCCATTGAAGAGAGAGAGAGAGAGAGAGAGTCGAAGAGTGGCGCTTGATTTGTGAAGTTCGCACTCCGTATGTGTATATATATCTACTTATACGCGGGAATTAAAACTGGCGGGAACCCAAAAAATAATAATATTAATAAAAAAAAACAAAAAGAAAAAAGAAGTATACACCTTATACTTAAAAAAAAATGACATAATTTAAATTTTTTCAATCATAACTAAAAAATATCATAACTAAACACAACATGAGACATAATTAAAGAATTCACAAGTTATAATTAAAATAATGTCATACTTAAAGAATAAAATTTGTCATAACTAAAGAAAAAAAAAAACATAACTAAAGGTTCATATGGTACACTCTTTTTACAAGGATATATACTAGAATTTTCCTAAAAAAAATTACTATAAATTAAAAATACAGCCATTGATTTGTTTAAAATTATAAATTCATGTAGTAATTTTATTATTACATAAGAAAATAGTTACAAATTTTAATTTTTTTCTGTTAATTCTGTTAAATAAAAATTTTAACAAAGAAATATTTGTAATGACGTGAAACAATTCATATTTTAAATAAATATCAATGTATTTATAATTTATCTTAAAATATAACAAAATATTAAAGGTGCAACTTAAACATTATGTCATTGAATGTACAGTAATAGTAGAGGGTCCTAATTTTTGTGGCTCAAATGGCTCGAATTTATCAAAACGACGTCATTTTGAGTACAAAACAACATCAAAATTACCAAAACGATATCATTTTGACAATTTTAAGCCATTTGAACCATAAAAATTATGACCCCAAACATTTTTCTTGAATGTATGTCTCTTTCTTTTGAAGCCTTAGCCACCGATTCTCGTCATTGGCAAGGGAGATTTATTGGATATGGTGGAACCTATACGCCTGCCACGTACACTTCATGAATGATAATAAGACAGATTAAAATACCGGCCAAGTGTAAATAAAATGCAACTTCAACCTACTACATATAAGCAAAATTTAAGAGTTGTTTGGGATGATCTAAATAAGTGTACTTTTTGACTTTTTATAAAATATGGGTTAGATTTAAAGTGATGTGGTAGAGATATGATGTGATTTAAATAAGATGATGTGACTTAAATAGAATAGTGACTTTTTGACCTTTTGACTTTTTTGTATTATGCCAAACTTAGCCTTTGTACAAAACATTCACATGAAGCTATATACAACTTAGAGTGTAACTCTCACATATGTACATATATAAATTTACACGTGTCTTCTTCCAGAATAGATTTCTAAACAAAAATATAGACTTGTTAATTAATTTATACATCTCTGAAATAGAAATACCATGATGGTGTGAGCCATCAACATGCTCAGTGAATGTATATTAGTTCAAAATAATAACTGGGAAGACAAATAAATGGTTCAATGGCAATTAACATTCACATAAATATATCTTATACATTTTGTGTCGACATGAGGCCATCTATCATATATATTTAGCCTCAAGGCATCATCCCTAGAATAGTGTATTAAACCTCTCTAAAACAATGTAATATAATATCTCTTGGACAATAAGATGTAAAGTCTCCAAAACAATACAAAAAAAATTGGTTTCAAGCCAAATGAATTTGTCACATCCATTAACGGGCATCGTATAAATAATTAAACTGATACTAAATATGAATTTATACACTTATCTTAAGGCTCAATACCAATACCAAGGAAAAGGTACTCTCTGGATAGAGTCGTTAAATTTCTGGTCTCCTTTCCTCTTATCCTAATACAAAATATATTAGCACAAACACAAATAATTACTAAATTTAATATTCATTAATATGTATAATGGTTCAAGTTCAAATCTTAATTCCATCTGAACCCCTTTCTTTAACCATAATACCAAGGGAAATGACATGATAACATGCATTTTAAATTATTACTAATTTCTGTAGTAAGCTTTCTTAAGAGCAAAACTTTTTAATTAGAGCTACTGAGCCTCCGTTTGGGAAGTGGGTTGGTTTTTTGGCTTTTTGAATTTTTTAGCTATTTTATTCTGGGCTAAAAAGCTTGGTTTGGAAGGATTTTTTGACTTTTTGGCTTTTTTAGCTTTTTTTGTGAGAGAAGAGTGTAATGATTATGGGTTAAATATTGTCTTTTGTGGCTATTTTAGCCACAAACCAACTTGCCAAACAACAAAGCATTTCCCTTATTTTAATAGACAACTTTCTAGACTACTATCACATTCAAATAAAATTCAGCATTATGTAACAGTTATTAAAAAGCTCTTAACTTGTCAAATATAGTTTAAATTTAAGATTCACTATTTTAGCATTTTAAGACATTTCTAACCACCAACCAAATTAAGAAAATCAATTAAAAACTCTTCAGCTAATCTTTTTGAAGTACACAAAGTTTGACTTCCTTTTTGTTTGGTTCAAAATTCCATTCAATACATGTAAACCTAAGCCCCACCACCACAAAAGCTTTCCACAAGGTTTCCTTTAATCACTCACATATACATAAACAAAACTAAAGTTTAAGAAACACTCCTAATTAAATGCAATCAGCAGCAAATCTTTTAGCTAACAGATCAATTACTTATTTAATTTACAAAATTTAACTCAGTCTTAAATTAAAAGCTTTCGAAGTCTTGCTGTAGACTTAAACCCAAACAATTTTATACAGAACACTCCA
The DNA here is from genome assembly GCA_030407325.1 of Camellia japonica. Lineage (NCBI taxonomy): Eukaryota > Viridiplantae > Streptophyta > Magnoliopsida > Ericales > Theaceae > Camellia > Camellia japonica. The sequence goes on from JAPPVO010000059.1 coordinate 12,195,675, forward strand.
AAATAATGAAACTTGATTCACCGAATATAACCCAATTCCACTGTCCAATTCTCTGTGTCGGCACAAATACACATGCGGGAGTAATAAATATTCTCAATATAATCAATGGTCAACATCATAATAATTATCCTTTCCTCTTTATTTCATTCATGAACTTCATCTGAAGATTTCAAAATAAAACTACATGCATTGATACATTCACAATTCCTAAGACTTAAATCTATAGTACGTAAAGCGATAATCCTAAAAGTAAATAATGATGGGGGAGAGTGATGGAATATTAATTACGAAATATAATAGAAGCATAAGAGAATTAATTTAGATTTATGCCTGATAGATCAACAATGTAAGTAATTTATCTTTTAAGGAGAGTAATAAAAAAGTATAGAGAAAATAAAATAGACATGCATATGGTTTTTATCGATCTTGAGAAAGCATATGATAGAATGCCTCAGGATATAATCTTGTAGGTGTTAGAGAAGAAAGGGGTGACAAAAAGTTACATTGATGTGATTAGGGATATGTATGAAGGTGTGGTGACCACTATTAAATCGCTTGCTGGAGAGACAAGTGAATTTTCAATTTCTGTATTATACCAAGAATCAACCAAAAGTCCTTATCTTTTCGCTTTAGTTATGGATGAGTTGACAATATTCAGGATGATGTGCCATGGTGTATGCTCTTTGCAGATGATATCGTGTTAGTAGATAAGAACAGAGAAGGAGTTAACACTAAGTTGGAGATTTGGAGAAAAACACTTGAATCTAAAGGATTTAGGATAAGCAGAACTAAGACAGAGTATATATAGTGTAATTTTAGTAACAATCACAATAGAAGTAGAGGAGAAGTGAAGATTGATAACCAAAAACTACCTAAGAGTGAATATTTTTTGTTATTTAGGATTGATTATCACAACGACTGGGGAGATTGGAGCGGATGTGGTCTACAAAATTAAGGCAAGGTGGCTTAAGTGAAAAAGTGCGTCTGAAATCCTGTGTGATAAACGAGTACCCATTAGATTAAAATGGAAATTCTATAGAACGACTATTAGACCAGCAATGTTGTATGGGACGGAATGTTAGGCAACTAAGAAACAACATGTAAATAAGATGAATGTTGCTAAGATGAGAATGCTAAAGTGTATGTGTGGCAAGACTACAAAAGACAAAGTTAGGAATAAGTGTATTCCAGAATGGGTAGGAGTAGTACCGATAGAAGATAAGTTGAGAGATAATAGATTGAGATGGTTTGGTCATATACAACGGAGACCAACAGAGGCAGTAGTGAAGAGATGCGACATAGTGACGGTAGATGATAGTGCTAGGGGAAGGGGTATGTCATGACCCGAATCCGCCCCTATGGATTAAGGTCATAACTAGCCAATAATTATGAGATTACCTACGACCTCAATCAAAATCAGACATATATTAGGGGCCAAACGGAAGCAGACTTAAAAATTTTGTCTAACGAGCTGTGCTCACATGGTAAAGCAAAACATTATAGAAATAACCTATAATAACTCACATATGAAGTCAAAAATTAGCATCTTATATGTCCAGGAATTTTCAAACATGCAGTCAGCTAAACAAAAGCTTATGTACATGATGATCCAACATATTCACCAAGATAACAAAAGGGAATCAAAAACAAAAGAAACAGAACAATGTCTCATGCGTGAGACGTTCGAGCTGACTCCACAAAAACTTGACTTCTCTCATGTCTTTCACTGGGGCTGGGCTTGGACATCTCTTTGCTCACCTACACATACATAAATGAGAGTGAGCGATAGCCCAGTAAATAATATCAAAATAAAGGAGTACATGAATGAAATTTGTAGTAGTCATATCAAATGGCCTTAGGCCCATTCATGATTCTATCTACTACATAAACGGCCTCAGGCCCAAACGTGTCAAACGCCCACAGGCCTAATTCGTTCTTATCAAACGGCCTCGGTCCTAATTTGTTCGTATCAAACGGCTTTTAGCCCATTCATTTATGTCAAACGGCCCCTAGCCCAATTATTCATGTCAAACGGCCTTTGGCCCAGTCATTCATGTCAAACGGCCTTTGGCCCAATCACTCATATCAAACTGCCTTTGGCCCAATTCATTTTCATATTCGTATTTATGTGTGTCACATATTCGTGATCATGATCATATTTGTATTCAATTAGTCTTATATAAAAGACTGATTTATCCACAATTCAAAATACAAATCCATAAGGCTCATACAGAAGTAACGTTTGGAAAATAATGTACTTGAACATATATTTATTAAGATATTACTCACAGTGTTCCGCCGAAAGATTTGCCCTTGCGCTTGACCCTACACATTACATAACATATTGGGTCACAAACAGTTCAATCTGTTCTTAATTTATTTATCTCTCTTAGGCCTCTTCTTTATCCTTTTAGGTCGATTGCAATGCTCAATGTATGCCTAAGAGTGCTTAGAAATGAAAGAGAACGGAAAACCAATCTTAAAACAACCTTTCAAAATTTCTGAAACAGGGCTCTCCGCTCGAGCGCAGCTTTGATCGCTCGAGCGGACCCCTTTGGTCTGCAAAAGTTCTGGTTGTTTGCAATTTACGCTCGAGCGAGACTTTCGACACTCGAGCGAGGAGTCTTGCAAAACAGGGTACGCTCGATCGCAGCTTTGGCTGCTTGAGCCACCTTGTAATTTTCCGCACATCTAGAAGCTAAGTTTTCACGCTTGAGCGAGACTTTCCACGCTCGAGCGGGCAGGTCGAATTATGGGTTTTCCAGAATTCTGTTTAAGTCTCAAAACACATCTTCAAATGTTCAAAACTCATGTTTTTAGTACAAAATCATGGAAATCTTTATACAACATGAGAACATAGGCAAATTGAGTCTAATTTGTCCAAAACCATGATTCAAATCCCCCAAATCATTTCATATTCTTCTTGACAACTTCATAACACAAGTTATCAAACTTCATATCTTCAAAGCTCATGCAAATTAATTTCCATATCATTTTGAATTATACATGCATGTGAAATATAGGTTTCATTTTCAACTTAAATAGTACAAATGATGATCAACTTCATGAAACTCAACATTATCATGCTTGCATGTGCAATTGATGACATAAATCCTTAAAATTGAGATTCATATCATGATAATTCATGCTTACATGTGCCAAATAGCCTTCAATTCATCATAAAATGCATGTTTGTACTCAAATATGCAAACTCATGACAATTCTTTACATGCATGTACATACAAACTTCAAATTCATCAAATTCAACTCAATTCATGTTTTTTAGTACAATTTATCTTTGAGTTCACATAATTACAACTCAAACTTATGAATTCATGTCTAATTATTCACCTAGAAGCTTCAATCTTCCAATTCCTAGGTAGTTCTTGAGCCTAGCCTTTCAAATCTTGAATTCTCTTGCAAAAATCTACAAGGATGGCTTCTTTTTCTCTCTAAACCGGCCCTTTCTCACTCTAGAATGTGGTTTCAACCAAAATGAGTTCAAAAGAAGGAATTTGAATGTATGTAAGCTTATTTATAGGCTTGGCTAATCAAATTGATTAAGACTAAGTAATGATGCTCTAATTTAATCATATTGAATCTAATTATTTTGACCCGAATCAATTTTTAATTAATTTCATCATAGGTTCTAAAAATCATGCTAAGCACAAAAATACAGTCAATTTTACTTTCTGAAGTCCCTACGGCCTTCAATTTAAATTCTATAGTAGAAAATCAAACAGATTTTCCTATGGTGAACAGATAAGAATTCAAACACACACATAATCATATAAGTGGCACTCAAAATCATATTAAGCACATAACCACAATTATAATTAAGATTAATTAACATAACACGGGACAGGGTTATCAAAGGGTAGACCTACATTAATGTGGACTAGTATTGTAAATAGAGATATGAATCTCCTTAATTTGACTAACGAAATAGCCTCAGATAGAGTCGAGTGGAGAAGAAGGATTCATGCAACCGACCCCATTTGATGGGACTTAAGGCATGGTTTGGTTTACTTTGTTTCTTAGCTTGTTTTGCTTGATAGCTTCTATATTTTTATTTGGTATAGTCTTGTTAGTGTAATTAATCCATTTAGATTTCATATTCTTCTTGTAGTTGTTCCCATCATTTTTGCTAGATTGCGTCTTTTAGTTTAGATGTAGGCATATTCATCTTTCTCTTTTATCCCTTCTTTTTCCCTTTTATTTTGGGCTTTCCAGATTGTTCTTGGCATCAAATTTATTTATTCATCATCTACATGTTTTGCATTCATTTTTCATGCATTAAGGCTTAACTCATTATTACTTAGTGTTTTATAATTTCTTATGTGATTTTGTGTGCAAAACCATGTCTTGCGATGGTTCACATGTCATATTCTAGTAGCCAAGTCTTTAGTTACATTCTTGCGTATGTACTTCCATTAGCCTATCACATCTAGGATCGTGCATGTTTTCTAATATTTTTGCACTTTGCGAGTGCGGAGGAGTATTAGGTGAGCTTCTTTCATCTTGACATCTTGCTTGTGCGTGTTTCTTTTCTTTATTGCATCTAGTATTCTACCATGTAAATATGTGCTTATCTAAGATACCTCTTTGATTGTCAGTGGGTGTAGGCTTATTCGCTTGATTTGGGATGATCTTGATCTTTATGCATGTAAACTTTGCACATTTTGAAGCCTTTTCAAAACACATGAGATCAAAGCGTTCCATGACAAGTGATTTAGTCTATATTTGTTTGCTCCATCTAGTAAAGTAACATTAATAATCAGAACATAAGCATATCTTGGTAGTGAATCTAATATTGTGAATTAATAGAGGTTGATCTTTGATCAGGTGAGCAGGAGTGCTCAATTCATGACCTTCCCCCCCCCCCTCATACTTAAGTTTCCGAACCGAGACACTTTGGTTGTGACGGATGATGGTCTTTGACATGAGTCATGGATTTCCTAATTTTTTACAAAAATTAGGTGGTGCCTCCAAGTTTGGCATTTCGTTTGATTAGTGATTTTTTATGAATTTGCCAAATGACTCTCATTTCGTTTCACATTGCACTTGTAAAACCAGACGGGAGTTTAAATTGTCAGGCATTCTCGGATACCCTCTAGGGAGATCCCATACGACTTGTCTCTCAAGTAGGACAAGAGATGGCCAAACTAATCCTCTGGAACCATAGGATCAGCTATATTGTTCAGTTCTTCTACGGAGGCACATTTTCCTATTTTGGCCTCCGATTGTGCAACAATTGAAACCCTGACATGTTTTCCCAAGTCTTGCATCATTTTTTGAGCCTCCAAACTCTATCTCTAGATGCCTATTTAAATGCCCCATTCCATCATTCAAATATCCAATTAAGAAAACTCTTCCGAAAGAGCAATCAAAAGGCCATTGTGCATCTTAGTTCATCTTAGGTGCATTCACTTGGAGGTGTGTTGGAAGTTCCTCTTTGGAGAAAGAGGATCTGAGGGTAGTGAGGCATTTCCCATGGTGGTTGTGTCTAAAAGTTAGTAGGTTTTTAGTTTTTCGATTCTTCTATGTTTTATTGTTCTTATTTTAAGGTATAGTTTAGTTTAGTAATTTTGTTATTTCTTTTTAGTTATTCTGTTACTATGGATGTTTACAACCCAACCCATATGTAATCAGATCATCCTTGGTATGATTGCATATACATTTGCCTACAACTTTGCACTTAGTTTTCTATAATATTATACTTTTTCTTCTTCTTTTTCATTCTTCTTCTCCATCTTCTTCTTTCATGAAAACAAAAGGTCTGTAATGTGATTATTCCACTTTTGGATTGGTTGTGTTACTTATGACCTAATCCCTCTCTACTCTCTATCTAAGTGTAGATGTAATTGGGTTGTTTGTGTTGTTTATGTAGACAGTTTATTTAGTCCAGTTTTTTTTTATGTGATCACTTTGTTCATGTTAGTATGGTTGTAATTCCTAGATTATTTTTATTTTGTTTTGTTTTGTTTTTTTTTTTTTTTTATATTTGTTATAATGCTTGGGATCAAACCACCATTGGCTTGGTAATGCACATCATATGCGGTTAAATTGGTAGTATTATTGCATTACTATTTATGTAGTCATATTATTTTGTATTTTCTCTTAAATAAACATAAAATATTAGGGATTTATTGCTACATTTTTTTTAAAATTTATTTAATTTATTGTGAGAACATGACGTAAAAAAAATAATTTGAGGATTCCTTTTCAGTAACTTGGCAATCATTAGAGCCTACCTAATTTTTAGGGTTGTGATTGGCTTGTTACCACTAGTTGAATCTTTAAATTATTTCCCTCTTTTCTCTTCCCCTCTTCTATTTTTTCCAAAATTTTGTGGATGGTTGTTTTATTATTTATGGCTTGCTAGATTGATGGGTTTTCCCTTTTTTCCCCCTATCTTTCCAAAATTTTGTGGATGTCTTATCATTTTTATGTGTTTTGTGGGAAACACAAAGATAATCAAAGAAATAAGCATGATTGGAGTTTTGTCCTGTTATATTGCTAACTGATATGAACTTCTCTCCTTTTCTAAAATTGCATCTTTTCACTTGAAAACATTTTTTCTGTATAAATACAACATTCTCTTTTATTAGAGAATGTATCATCTTGGATTTACCTCTTTCCTTGTCTAAGCTATATATAAGTGTTGTATAAATCATCATTCATGTATTTTACTTAACAGTCTTAATGTCAAGAACTAAAGAGATGATCACTAAATGTTGACCTTATGTGGCAAGATGGGGTGCCTAACACCTTTCCATCTTGTAACAAAGCTCTCAAGGCAAATTCTTTGATGATGACAGACAATTTCCTTATTTCGGAGTCATGGGTTTTTGGACCTTAAAACGAAGTTGTGACTCTAGTTTTTGAACCTTTGGTTTTAGTATTCACCTATGAAGCATGGGTATTTTGAAAAATATGTCGTACCTGTACCGGATACTTACCGGCGTACCGTACCTCGTATGGTACTTTTGCATACGTACTGAGTACACGAAACACGTACCCAAGTTTTTTCTTCTTAATTTTTGAAGTATCCAGACATACCTAGTATATATCCAAGCCGTACCGTACCTCAGTTGAAACAATATTTTCCTTCTACTACAAAGATAAAAATTTTCCTTTTGGCATTAAATGTTAATTACAGGTTGGACCTTAACAAATTAAACCATTTAATTAATCTTTGCATTACTCTAAATTAAAAATAAATATTTTTTTACAAGCGTACCAAGTCGTACCCGAACCCTATTTTTTTTGAATTTTACCGTATCTATGTATCCGTATCGTACCAGTACTCCTACCTGTGCTTCATAGGCATTCACATAGCCCATATGAAGTGGATTTCTAGACTTCAGAATTAGCTATTTGACTAATTAACTAATGGTTCCCGTTTTGATGCGAGTAAGATTATTTTTCAGGCCATTGCATATACAATAGTAGTAACTAATTTTTTGAGTCCATTTCATTGCTAAAACTCTTTTTTTTTCATTTATAAAAAATCTCATCTAACATTCCCAACACCTCTAATTTTTTGTTATGACAAAAAAAGAACAGGTTTGAAAAGAAAATTCCCCTTCTACACTTGCACTTCTCCACCATTTCTATCATATATCAAATTGTTCAACCATCCTTGGTGTTAAACGGTATAATGTTGTTGGATATTTTCAATGTCCAATCCCTTCAGCTTCACAATTGGTTCAACATGTCCCTTAAGTCTATGAAGCTCCCTTAACCTACAAAACCATAAAAATGTCAGAATGCAAAATAGTGTAACATTAATAAAATTTATCTAAAAATAAACATTAGTTTTTGACTACTGCATAAAATTTGGGCTTTATTGTGACTGATCTATTGTAGAAGTTTTCTGAACTTATGATAGGACATGTCCTATAGAGTTGCCAAGCAATATTTTGAAAGTTTGTTAACTATTTTCTTTTGTTTCCTTTTTTTAATCAATCTAGACTGCTGGTTATGTATGTACTTGGCAACTTTTTAGCTTGCTCAGCAATCTCAGACAACTCATGGCTTTAAAGTGTACCTTGAGATTCTGTAGACTGAAAGCCATGAAGTGTACATTGAGCTGAGGCCCACTGTGCCTCCCTCTCACCTTTACTATAATCCTTGTTGGTTGTGAAAGCAGTTTAGGTCGTTTAAAAAAATTGGTATGTTCCAAAATCAAAAAGTAATGTTTTGTAGTTATGGTGTTCTAGGAATTTGGTATTGTTACAAATCTTCTTAGCTAACCTTGTCTTCAATCATATTATCCCAAGCCTTTCCACTCAATGCATAGCGAATGATGAATTTGAGGACATCAAGAGGGAAATAGGTAACGGCACTAAAGACCCAAATGGCACCGGCCCACCCCCATCCAATGCCTTGGATGCGAGCAAATTCCCAGTTTGCATACACAGCAATAGCGGTTGCTACCTACATTGAGAAATAACCAACATTAAGGGAAAATTTTGTTTATGATCAAGTGCAACAAAAGAATCAGTAAAACCAGCTTTCAGAAAAATTGAAATGAAACTCCTGTAAGGCTTACCAATTGAGCTGCAAGAAATGCACCAACAAGCAAAAGACCAGGGCGTTCAATGAATGACCAGCTTCGTGACCTGGTCACAAAGATGAGTGCTTGGCTCACAATACTCACTTGAAGGTACAAAGCAGCAGTGAGCTCATCTGTATGACCTCTGATTGATCTAACACCGAAAGTTTTCTACAAATGTTAAATTTAGGATTAATATTTATTTTCAGTTTGTTTTTTTTTTTTAATTAATTATTTATTTATTTATCAATTTAGTATGGATAAATAAACTTACTGAAAAGAAGTCAGTGTCAGCTGCAAGCCAAAAAAAGATAACAGTTATGAGAGCAAGGTAGGTTCCTAGGACAATGCCAGTGGCAAAGATTTCCTTGAGTTTCCATGAGTCTGGCACTGGGGATGGCTTCACCCTATCCTTAGAGATGGTCATGATGGTTCCATCATTTAAGATGGCAATGACCAGGACCATGAAAGGTGAGAAATCAAACTTCCAGATAAGAGCGATGAGCATAAATCCCATCACAATACGGATTGTGATCGAAACTGCATAGATTGTGTAGTTCTTCATCCTTTGGAAGATGGCTCTGCTTGTCAGCACAGCACTCACAATCACACTAAGTCCTGGCTCGGTCAAAACTATGTCAGATGCACTCCTGGCTGCATCAGTTGCATCTGCCACAGCAATACCAATGTCTGCCTTCTTAAGTGCCGGGGCATCATTCACCCCATCTCCAGTCATTCCACAAATGTGTTTTCTCTCTTGCAGCTTCTTAACAATCTCATACTTGTGCTCTGCATTATGCCAAAATTGACATTATTTTCCTTGTTTAACTCAACCTAACACATTAGTATGTAGCTTAAATTTGGTATAAGATAATTACCGGGAAAGACTCCTGCAAAGCCATCAGCTTTCTCAATGAGCTCCTCAATAGGAATGGAAGAGATAGACTGATCCTTGCTCTGGCCAAGAAGGGAGGATGAGGGATACATGTTGGTACCCATGCCAAGCCTACGACCAGTTTCTTTTCCAATGGCAAGCTGGTCACCTGTGATCATCTTAACACTGACACCTAGGTCAAGGGCCCTACGGATGGTCTCAGCACTATCATGCCTAGGCGGGTCAAAGAGGGGCAAGAGGCCTACAAATTCCCATGGCCCTCCAGCGCTTTCCTTGGTCTTCTCTGGGACCGTCTATAAACACAAAACATGAAATCATATTCAACTTGTTAGAAAAATTCACCTTGATTGTCAAAAAGATATTATGAACTTGTAATAGACATTGTCACCTGTCTCGCAACACCTAGAGAACGGAGGCCACGGTTAGCAAAGTTGTCAATGATCTCAAGGGCCTTCTTCCTGACATCTCCTTTGAGGTCACAAAGATCAATGATCTAGTAAAATTGTGATTTCCTTAGATATTGGGAACATAATGTTGCATTGGCACAATTGCTTCAAAGGACAAGGAGTATCTTACTTGTTCAGGAGCACCCTTGCTAGTTCTGTACCAATTGTCATTAGAGTCAAAGTAGGTTATTGCAGTGCGCTTTTCCACCGGATTGAAGGGTAGGAAATGCACCTCTGTGATTCCTTCTCTTGCCTAAAAGCATTGCGAGTAAGCAACACAAAAAACGCTTAGTCAATAACTTGGTAGTGTAAATAATTAGACTAGCATGACCTATCATAGTTTAGAAAATGACGATCTAGTCAAATACCTCCTTAGGGTCACCCAACATCCCAACAATTGAAGCATCAATGGCATCCTGATTTTCAATCCGAGAAGCCCTAGCAGCAAGCAAGACAACTATGTCCTTATCAACATCTTTCGGGAACACCTACAACCATAAGTACACACCTTCATAATTTCTAATGCTTTCTGGTCATATTAGTCTAAATTTCAGAGTATAAAAGCTTTGCACTTATTTCTTTGCCTCGGAAAATTATGTAAATTCGTTTTGATTACCAACCTCAATCAAGGTCCTATCTACTGTGAGCTTGTTGAGGGTGAGGGTCCCTGTCTTGTCACTACAAAGGACATCCATCCCAGCCATTTCTTCAATTGCAGTCATCCTCTTGGTAATGGCACCTTGTTGTGAAAGTCGGTGAGATCCAATGGCCATTGTTACAGACAACACTGTTGGCATGGCAATTGGGATCCCTCCAATGAGAAGCACCAACAAATTATCAATTCCTTCTCTATATTTCCTGTTTTGGATTGGGTACATCACTATGATCTCAATCACCATACCCACACCAATGGAGCAAATACAAAAGTTCCCGATAGAAGTCAATACCTGATCAAATGATCATCAAACAATTTACAAGGGTTGACACTTTTTTATGCATAACTTAATCACATAATTTTCAACTCAAGATCACAATGAAGAGCAATACCTTCTGGAAATGACCCACTTGGTTGGTGCTATCAACAAGGTGGGCAGCCTTGCCAAAGAAGGTATGGACACCAGTGGCAATGACCACAGCCTCAATTTCACCTTGCTTGCAAGTGGAACCAGAGAACACTCCGTCTCCTGGGTGTTTTGTCACGGGCAATGATTCGCCAGTGAGGGCTGATTGGTCAATCTTAAGGGGATCCCCTTCCAAGAGACGAGCATCAGCTGGAATGATATCACCCAACTTGACACTAATCAAATCTCCTGGAACCAAGATTGATGCTTCCTGCTCACTCCATTTTCCATCTCTCAACACCTTCATCGAATTCACAAAATGGCCCACCATTTGAATTTAATGGATTCACCAAAGATTGGTATGTAGATGAGTGAGGATGAAGAAGTACCTTGGTTTTAGGAGCCAAACCGGCCATAAGGGCAGCAGCAGCATTGCCTGCATTATTTTCTTCAATGAAGCTGATAGTTGAGTTGATAATGAGCAGCACAACTATACCGGTAAAGTCTTGCCAGTCTGGAGGCTTGCCCTACATAATTCAAGTTCTTATTCAGTTTGTGTGTGTGTGTGTGTGTGTGTGAGAGAGAGAGAGAGAGAGAGAGAGTTGATCAATAGTGTTACCCCTCCATTTGCCAAAACAATGGCCATGATGGCAGCACATTCCATGACCCATGATAGAGGATTCCACATAAAACCCAAAAACTTGAGAAGCTTGCACTCCTATTAGGAATTTGTATCCAATAGATTAGGTGAATATAAATTTAATATCACTAATACTATGTGCACAATTTAAATCACAATTAGAAATAGCGACTTCAAAGTAAAAGAAAGTTCGTGCCTTTTTCTCTTCAAGCTTGTTAGGGCCAAAGATTTGGAGTCTATTTTCTCCTTCCTCTGATGACAAACCATCCCTGGTACATTTTAGCTGCTCAAAGACTTCCTCAATTGGTATGTTCTCCTACACACCACCCATTTAACAATGCCATAATCACCATCACATGTCATTGTTATAACACTTTACTTACGGATAATTGTTGCCGAAAATTAAAATTAGAAAAAATATAAAGTTTTAGTGGCAAACAATTCAGGTTGTGGCATTAAAATTTTACTCTCTTTAAAGAAATTCAAATTCTTTGCGCATTGATAAAAGTGATAGAACAATTGAGAGGAAGACGAAAGTATCGGGTAATTCGGGCATGCTTACGAGATCAACTTGCTCATTTTTTATCTCCTCAAAGGAGATATTAGAGGCCATGATGATAAGAGAAGGAACAAAATCAAGGAAGAAAGAAAGAGAGGACTCTCTCTATCTCTCTTCCTAACAAAAATTGATCTTTTTTTCCTCTCTCTTCAGGCCTCTTTCATAACCATTTCGAGAACAGAGTTCTTTGAAAATTGAGAAGCTTTGGTATGTAGATACTCCCAGCCTCTTTATAAAGAACTTTTCTTCCAATACACAGAAAAAATAACGAACTGGTCAATGGACAACCTATGATCACCCATTTTAGCATTTGGGTTGTCCTATGACATGTCAGTTATTGTTGGTTTGTTTTAGCTCTGTGGATAGCCGAAACCCTCGGTTTGGTCATGGGGAATATAAATTTGACAACACTATTTATTTGGTGAAAATGGTATGACGAAAAAATGTAACCATTAGTTAAACTTGTAGCTTTGTTGACAAATAAATAAAAAATAAGAATTTTTTGTTGCACTGTTAGAAAATAATTCTATATCCATGATTAAAATAGTGAGATGATCCCACTTAAAACATTGGATTCTACACTTTTGTCTGAGAGTGGATTATTTTGTTTATTCACGTATCAGGAGAGTAGTTTCAAAGCATTATATGGTATCCTTAAAGTGGAGTAAGGATCTTCTATCCCCAAATAATTCTGTCTCTCTATCCCAATTTACTTATAATTATTGAATCATATGAAAATTTTAAGATATGAAAATCTCAAGACATATCCAATGGTTATGAGTGAATTGGGACAAGATGACATGATTATTTGGGGACAGAGGATCCTTCTACTTTAAAATGATGCTCCAAATTAATTACGTGGTAATTTTTTTTACAGATAAAATATCTTATTTTATTTTTGTTAGTTAGTTATGAGACAAATGATAATTCACTTAGTGAGTATATTGTGATTCTTTATTGCTGAAGTATTTAATAATTTCCATTGACAACACTTTATTTGCTGAAAATGGTACAAAAACATGTAGCATTAGTTAAAACTGTAGTTTTGTTAACAAATAAATCAGTTTGTTATTAATACATTACACTGGTTTGAAAATAAGTGTCTTAAAATAGTCAAATGATATCTTTAAAACATTAGATTTCACTATTTTGACCAATGAGAGGTGAGAATTTTGTTTACCAGGTAGGTTTCAGAGCATCCACAATAAGATGGCTAAAATTATTTGTTAACGAAAAGTAATAAAAGTGGGATCCGTTTTTGTATGTTAGTGTCTTTTAGTTTTAGAGAGTAAGTGTGTGTTGCAATAGCCTTACACTTTTGAAATAATTACGGTGGTCTCCTTAGAAATTATAATTCACATAAAAATTACTTTTTATCAATATTTTATAAATGATAAAAAATAATATTATCATATCTTTTTCACTATAATATATATAAATACTCGGTAGGTTAAGTAAAGGTGCATCTAAAGGTTGTTTAGATGATGAAGTGTGAACAGATTCTAAATTAGTTTCTATTTTATCTAATTGTTTACCAATTGTATTTAAACACTGGTTAGTATAATTATTTTGTTCAATAACTTTTTTGAGTTCATTATCATCTCCAGGTAATTTAAAAGGAGAGGCAGGAATTTCAGAACCTTGTTGATTAAGAATAATTTTTTCTAAGGGAGGATGACTAGAACTAATTGTAGTGGTAGCAGAAGTTTTCCATTTATGTTTAGTAATTGTAGTAAGTGTTTTATAATATTTTTCTTCATATTCTAGTAAGGGTAATTCAAAACCATATCGAACCATAAAATTATACCATTCTTGGGAGAGTTGAAACATTTGAGCAGAAGTATATTTAGCATAATAAGCATGGCGCTGGGTGCGATTAGCTTTAGATTTAAAATCAATAAGTAATTTATCAAGATTGGGAGTAAATTCCTTTTTAATTGTCAACAATTGGGGATTGACAGGTGGTGTAAATTCTTCCATATCAGTTTGAGTTGGAGAGTCAGTTGACTGAACTTCTTCATCAGGGAAATGAGTATGTGTAGAATAAACAGGTTTACTAATTTGAGAAGTTGAGGAATTATCAATTCCTTTTAATTTTGGATTGATTGTAGGACTTATGGTTGGACCGATATTAAGTTGACTATTTTTTCTAAATAGAGGTGTGGTAAATATTTCATCTTCAGTTTCTATTTCGCTAGGGACACTAGATGTACTATGTCTAGAGGATTGACTACGGTTAAATTTAATATGAACAGAACCATCATTAAATTGTCTGATATCTTTAATATCTTGTTCAGAGGATTGTTGCTGATTATGTTTGTAATTTTCATTAACAGTAATCCATTCATCAGGTAAATCAATATCTTTCCATTCAATCATTTTAGGAATATTAATATGGGATTCATTATGACTACTACTTTGAATAAGTAAAGTTTTATCTTTAGGTGATTTATGCAGAGCATGAACATTTAAATTAGTTTGCATACATTTATAGTGAACACGATAAATTAAAGCAATATTATGTGTCTTAGCCATCATATTAGTGAATGAACCATGTAGTTGAATATTTAATGTTAAAGCATGTAAAATATTTGGATCACTTAAACTGAGCGTAAAATCAGGAAAACAATTAAAATGTACTGGACCTTTATGAAGACCAGTTTCCATCATTCCCATTAAACTATCATTATAATTAAGAAAACGAGCATCTCTTAAGCATAATAAAACAGAAGTATTTTTTCCAACAGGTGTAAGTGGATTAAGACCAACTTGAATTAGACCAATGTGAATAAAATTGTAACCATTATCTTTATGTCTTTTAATTAATTTAGTATCAAATAACTGACAAGTTTCTCGAGGTTTTTCTAAAGCATAAACTTGTTCAATTGTTTTAACATGTAATGCAACTTTAAAAACATTCTGTAGAAATGTTGTTTTATAAATTTCTTTGATTTGTAATTTTGGTATATTCCAATCTCTATTAAATTGATCATTTTGTATTTCAACATCTTCTTCATTAATGACTAATCCTTGATTAGGTATGGAAGGTAAAGTTGTTGACCTAGAACTGACTGATGAGTTACTTCTGAATAATCGACTCATTGTTCTTTCTAATTAATCAGTTTTACAGATATCTTAATACATACCCTATTCTTGTCAAGTTACCACAGACCATAATGGTTTAGCACAGACCCTATCCTAAATGTCCACACTGCCTAACTCTAAGGACTTACTTTGGACAAGAAATGGAAGTGGGTGACTGAAACCAGGTGGATAACAGACTGATCTCGTGGGTGATTAAGATGGAACCGAAAACTAGATTAACCGAATAAACAATGGAAACGATTAATTAGAAGAAACTAAACAGTTAGAAACAGGATACAACATCACCAGGCTCTGATACCAAGACCGCGAGAAGCAGCAGCAAGAATGAAGAACCATGGATTACGAAATCAAAGATGAAACAATTTAAACATAGAATTGGAATGCACAAAACAAAATATAATTCAAATCAAAATATTTAATTAAAACAAAATATAATTCATTACAGAAAATAACTTGCACTTACAATTATTGTAATCTGCAAGGATCCTGAATAGAAGAACAGAACAAGGTAAATCTCACTCAGCAGAACACTCTTTTCCTTGCAAACTTAAAGGTTCAAGAAAAATGGAATCTGCCTGAACGATTACAATCAATTACAAATATATAGAAAACAAAATTAACTATGCAGCATGTGAGTTGGCTAAATGATGAAAGCAGCTGGCAGCATTGAGGACTGAGCAGGGCTGTCGGTTACTTTCGGCTGATTGATTGAAATTTAACTATGCAGCATGTGAGTTGGCTAAATGATGAAAGCAGCTGGCAGCATTGAGGACTGAGCAGGGCTGTCGGTTACTTTCGGCTGATTGATTGAAATTTAACTATGCAGCATGTGAGTAAAGGAATCAAACTATGCAGCATGTGAGTAAAGGAATCAGAATAAATATAAATTGACAGCTTTTCTCAAAAGAGTAGTGATTGAAGTCAATTTTATATTTATAAAGAATCCTATGTTGATTATTTCAAGCAAATGGGTCCTGAGCATCATGAAACTCAGGACGATCATAACCAGGTTGATTGGTGGATCCTTCTGAACTGTCTGAACTATCTTCTGAACTAGACTGTTGGGCCGGTGCAGGAGATTGTTCATTTTTTAATTGGGCTTGGGCTTGATCTACTAGGAGACGGGCCATTTGAAGCAATTGATCACTGGCGGATCCAGGTTGAACAATGGGCTGAGCCTGTGATTTGGACTTTGACTTGGGTTGGTCTTTGGACTTTCCCTTGGATTTGATCTTTGATGATTTGGGCTTGGAGCCACTAGATGAGGGACTGCCAAGATTGACTGGAGGAAGACTGGGCTGACTTCCTTGGCTGATTACAGCAGTTGGGGTCTGCTGGCCTTGCTGGGCTTTGACTATTGCAGGTGTTGGAGCACATGAATCAGGAGGAAATTCCTCATAAACAATTTCAAGAATTCTGGGCACATTGAACTTAGGCCACCATTTAACAGAGTGTTGGCGAATAATGATGTTGTTATCAATCCCATAATGCCATTTGAATATCCATGGGATTTTGTACTTGGATATAAAATTGAGCAAGATAGGAAATTGTTTTTGATGAATAGTAAATGGGTAAACAGCAGCAAAATAGGCAATTGTTTCATTGAGTGAACTGGGAAGAATATCTGAAATGGGGCCATAATGAGTCCACCATCGCAGAAACCAGGTGGGTAATTCAGATTTGAATTTTTGATCAAAGGAGATGAACCAGGAGTGACTAAATGACTCATTTTGGTACAAGAACAATTTGAACCAAGCATCAATATAATCATGATAATTATATTGAATAGAATGACCAGGTAAATCTCGAAGCAGATTAGGATTGCCCCATTCTGCAAGAGAGACAATGTTGTGAATGTAAAGTGAATGGTATAGGATCTTGTAAGCATAGACACGATCCTGAATTGGTTTGATCAGAATGGAATGATGGTTGAGCAGAATATCTTTGTAATAAGAGAGGTTCTTCTCTGGAGGTGAAGAAATGAAATGACATCCAGAGCCAAAATGGAATTGAGCAATTTCATTAATGGTTTGACTTCTGGGGTGACTAGGTTCTTTGTAGAACAGGTTAGTAACATGTGATTTGGTGTACTCAGTTCGAGAGGGTCGAACTTGGTTAATTGGAAGTGGAGTAACTGAAACTGATTGGCTAGAGGCAAAAGGATCATTAGCCAGTGCAGATGAGTAATCAGGACGGTGAATAGTACCAAGAGTATGGTATCTATTAATTATGTCAATGGAAGAGGATGGTTTAATTGACTCCAAAGGAGGAGGAACTATGAGTTGATTAGGTTTACTGGAAGAGGGGACCAAAGCCTTAGAAGGAGGCCTTGGGCGAGACATCTGTTGAATAGGAAACAAAGATTAGCAACCAGAAAGAAGATCTAAGTAATTCTGGTAATAATGTAAATCATTGTAATAATTATGTCGTAAAACACGGCGAGCTTGTAACTGTTGGTGATTGATGTATTGGGCTCTTTTAGTAGTTGGTCTGGCTGATTTAAGGCGGTTAATGCGGCGGTTAACTTGTTTGATCAGGGTTTGGTAATAGGTAATTTGGGTTTTAACATAGGAAATATGTGGAGTAGCACTCATCCCTTACCCCCCTGTAAAAATTCTCGGGTAAGAAAATCAGGTAGGGAATTTTGACAACCAGGTATATAGGTAATATCAAAATCAAAAATACTTAAAATAGATTGCCAACGGGCAAAAATCTGTTTACTAGCAAGATTTTGAACATCTTTTTCCAAAACATATTTAGCAGATTTGCAATCGACACGAAGTAAAAATTTTTGATTTAAAATATCATCTTGAAATTTTTGAATACATAAAACAGTCGATAAAATTTCTTTTTTAATAGTACTATAATTTAATTGTGCTTTATTCCAGACACCAGAATGAAAACGAACAATTTGTTCAGATGACTGAGGAGTGACTTTCTGGAGGAGAATGCCACCATAACCAATATCAGAAGCATCAGTTTGAATAATTTTGAATGAGTTCTCAGTAGGAATACCAAGACAAGGAAGAGACTTGACATATTGTTTAACTTGTTGAACAACAGCAGTATGAGTAGAAGACCAAGGAGGAGGATTATCCTTTAACCGATCGAATAATGGTTGACAGATTTGCCTAAGGTCTTTATAAAATTCAGCAATGTAATTGAGGGAACCTAAAAACCTTTGTAATTGAGTTTTATCAAGAATTTCATCAGGAAATTTAGACGCAAACTCAATAGAGCGACTAATTGGGAGAATAGTATTATGATGAATATCATAACCTAAAAACCTAACTTTAGTCTGAAATAATTTAATCTTAGGAGCGGATATGACGAGACCATGACTTTTAATAGTATAAAAGAATGCAGTTAAATGTTTCCAATGTTCACTAATTGATTTAGAAAAGATTAATATGTCATCAATGTAAACAATAGAAAAATGACTAAATGGGTTAAAGATATCATTCATTATATTTTGAAATTCACTAGGAGCATTTTTTAACCCAATGGCATGACATTCCATTCATATTGGCCAAAAGGTGTATTAAAAGCAGTTTTATATCGATCTTTAGGATGAATTTGAATTTGCCAGAAACCACTTTTTAAATCAAATTTACTAAAAATAACAGCTTGATTAAGTCTTTTAATTAGGTCTTTTTTATTAGGAATAGGATATCTAATCCATTCAAGAACAGCATTTAATGGTTTATAATTAATAACTAGGCGAGGAACACCTCGTTCTAATTCAGCATTTTTATTAACATAAAAAGCAGGACAAGACCATGGTGATTTGCTAGGACTAATAATTCTATTTTTTAACAATTCATTAATTTCCTTTTTACACATTTCTAACAATTCATGATTCATTTGAATAGGCCGGGATTTAGTAGGTATTTGTCGTTCATTAAAACCTTTAATATATGGTAAAGTAACTACATGCTTTTTCCTATGCCAGAATGCAGTAGGTAAAGTTGAACAAACAGTTGATTCAAGTTTTAATTTGAAATCATTAATTTGAGAGAGGAGAACGGGATCAGTTAACTGTTGATCTATTCGTTTGTAATTAATTTCTTCTTTAAGAAAATTAATATGCCGAGTTAGTCGTTTAATAGTGTGGGTAATAGAACAATCTTGTAATTGATTTAACTCTAATTGTTCAGGTGGAAATAAGAATGTAAATGTAACAGGATGTCCTAAAACATGAGTAGTAATTCCTTCAGTAGAAGTGGTAAATGGATATAATAAAGATATAAATGGTGTACCTAAAATAATCCGATCAGTCATATTTTTGACTAAAACAAATGTAGTGTTAAAGCAAACATTATTTTGACAAACATGTACTTTAGGTAATTTATATCGAATATGCATTTTACTACCATTAGCAGAAGTTAATTTTTCTTGACATTTGTGATAATATTTAGTAGGAAGTAATCCTTCTTGAATGCAATTTAAATCAGCACCAGTATCGATTAATGCAACTAATTCTAATTCAAAATCTTCAACAATGATTTTAATTCTTGAATACCATTTTTGCATATAAATTTTATTAAGTAAATTTAATCGTTTATCTTCAAGGTTAGTAGCTTGAGATCGATTATCAAATATGAGTTTAGTTGGATCAGTATGATCAGAATCATGATCAGAATTATGTTCAGATTCATGAGGTGATTGTGCATTAGGTTGGAAATCATTTAAGTTTTGTTTAAGTTTAAGATTAATAATTTCATTTTCTAATTTATTATCTTTATTTTGAAGATCTTTATTGTTTGTTTAATTTGATTGATTTCAAATTGTAAGTCTTGAAGTGTAACTTCTTTAGTTTTATTTTTAAATTTTTCTAAAGTTTTAGATAAACTAATAATGGGTTTATTAAACTTAGGTTTAGTTTCTGATTGAAGCATTAGACCTTTGAGTTTATCAATATATTGTTGTTTTAATTGAGGATCATCTAATTTACTAATTAAATCAATTAAAGCAGATTCTTCTTGACTATGTTTAGTAAGAACAGAAATTTGTTTAACAGGTTTACAACAAACATCATTACATCCTAAGGTAATTTGATTATCAGAATCAGAATTATCACTAGTAGATGGGGAATTGGAGGTAGATGGAAGTACAGAAGAGGAACCATTATCAGATTGATTTAATTGGAAGATTTCAAATAACTGAATTTTGGATTCATCATTAATTTGGAGTTGATTGACTCTGTCTTTGAGCTTTTGTTTTTCTTTGCATTTATTAGCATAGTGGCCTTTTTGTCCACAGTTATAACACGTAATATCTTTAGTAGATTTTGATCTCGGATGTGATTTAGATTTATGATATTTCTTTTTGGGTTTAGTATAAAATTTGTCATTAGATTTGGAGGGTGAATAAGGCTTCTTGTTTTTATGATAATATTTGGATTTATAATTTTTTGAATGTTTGTGTGATTTCCTACGAGAAGGTGCAATAGGAGGTAGTCCATATTGTTCACAGAAATTTCCTAATTCATATTTAGCTTTATGTTTATCTTTTGTAGCTTTTTGACTAAGTTTTAAATCAATACACATTTTTAAGCCTTCTTTTTGAATAGTGCTAATTATATCACCATATGTTAAATTATCATATTCAATAACACCAGTAGGTTGACTAAGAACATCCGAATTTTGTGAGCAAATAAACTAGGTAATCCATTAATAAATTTTTCTTTCCAGAATGATTTAGTACAGTCTTCTCTCAACATAACTCTAGAGGTAAAAACATCTTTATACCATCTAAAATCACTTAAGGTTGGACAAGTAAGATTACTGAGTTGATCATGTATGCGAGAATATATATTAGTTGGGGTACCAATAAAATGTCTAATAATTGTATAAATTAATTGGTTAATACCATCAGGTTGGCAACATCCTAAATTTTCATCAAATATAGGTAATCCTTGATCATCAGTTTGGTTAGCATAGATGATAGATCTCGTTGGGTGTCAGTTAAATATTTTTCCCACCAAGATTTGAGCTGACCAGTAAAGCCAGTAGTAATTAAATTTACAATTTCAGGTTGAGTATATTGGGGATAATTAGAGAGATAACTATTCGAGACCATAGATAAATGATTTAATTTTTGGAGGAGTTGATCTTCACTAAGACCATCAATATTCCATTCGTATAATTTTTTAGCAGAGACAGAAAATTGATTATTAACATTATTTTCTTCAAATTGTAAATCGACAGGAGTAGGCTTAGTATACCAATTCTTGGTAGTTTGAGGATTAACTTTTGGATAATGTATTTTCGTAACTTGGAATTGTTGAGCTAAGTTATTAATTTCATTGTCAGTATCAGAGGAAGTAGAATTTGGGTTAATATCAAATTGTTGATTTAGGACAGTAATACCTTTATCTTTAGAAGGTGAGGGAGTATCGGGTACTGCTAATTTGGTAAATAATTTTTCAATGGCTTGGACCGTAGATGATTGATTATTTGTAAATATATATTATAGTGTCTATTTACCATCTTCATTAGTTTTAGATATTTTAACCTCATTAAAAGAAAAAATAATATAATTATGCAAAAATGTGAGATTAACTGTATTTTTTTGTTTTTCAAATCTCAAAACAGGTGAGTGTAATTTACCCTTCTATTTTTGGCCTTATTAGTTTTATTCTTTTGAGAAATGTTATAAAAGAGTTATATTAAAATAAAGGTAAAAAACATACTTAACAAGAAAAGAAAAGAAAAGAAAAGAAAAAAAAGGCTTGGAAGGGCCAAACAAAAAACCTAACAAGAACTAGAAACAACAAACAATAAAGTTGCCAAAAATCAACTATAGTTATAGGAAAACCACCAATATTCTTGTTAAATATAGTATATCTGTTCATATTGTACTCATTGCCATATTTAGGGTTACTATACATAGATTTATCTACTCTTATATAAAGGAGTCTTATATTCATTGTTTATACTATTCAATATAATACAAAGTTCCTCTTTTCTCTCAATCACTTTCTCTTTATAATATCATAACATGGTATTAGAGCAAAGGTTTTGAACTTGCTCCTTCACTTCCTTGGTCCTTTTACCAATGTTCTTAATAATTTTCGGTGTACCAACAAACTAGCCCGATTGGTTATGAGTTTATTGCTCTTTCACTAGTGGTCATAATCCTAAAGTCAAGCCACTAGTACCTTTGTCTTCTCACAACGGACCCTTCATGGACTTCCATGCACCGTCTTTTGGTTGGCGTATTGCTTTACGTCGTTGTCAGTCGCGTTACGTGCTGTCATGCGCTCTGTTAAAGGTGTACGCGCCACGTATCCCTCACTCGCACGCCTCTCCGCTACATCTTATTGACATTAGTCCTAGCATGCCTATTGTGTGTTCACCGACATCACCTTGCTACTACAATAAGCCACGCTTCCGCTAGCTAATGTATGTCGCGCATCCGTCTGCTAACGTGTGCCATGCACTTGTTGACGTTAGTCTTACCCTACGCTAACATCACCCTAGTTGTTGCATTGGTTCAGGCTCTTATTGGGCTGGTTCACTAATTTTTTGACCTATTTTGGGCCAGCTAGACCTAGTTCCTGACTATTTTTCGACCTTTTAGATTCAATGGTGCACTCTGTTTTATCTAGTTCTACTCCGACACAACTGGTTCTCTTTGTGATTCATTATTTGATCACTCCATGGATTGTTCAATTCGTTCTCCTCTACATAAGGACTCTTTTGACCACCTACAACACACAATCAGTATTAGTCTTCATTTCATTTTGCATTTACTGCAGCTGCCCCTGGCTCATCTTTCACTCCTAAAACTTCACCAACCTACACTGTTCAGCACATTGAAGCTATAAAAAAGGTTCTTTTAGCCTCTGGTACACCCTCTACTGCTTTCTTAGTCACTCTAAGTATCCCTTCTTAGTATTTTGATTTAGTTTGTTGCAACCAATATGACTTTTGACGCTACACTTTTCTCCTCTTCTTCTAATTTACCTGTTATTCACACTGCTGATGGCTCTCAAATGCATGTTAGTCATATAGGTCATATTTCCACTTCTAATGCCTCTCTCCATGACACTTATCTAATCCCCAATCTTATGATTAATCTTATTCTATTGGACAACTTTGTAATCTTGGCTTCACTGTTCTATTTTCTCCATCTGGTTGTGTTGTGTAGGATCCGAAGACGGGGATAGACTCTTGTGATAGGTCGTAGACATGGTTGTTTGTACGAGCGCATCCATCTTTGCATTCCCTCATCCACCCCTTCTTATGTTCAGATTGCTGCTCTTACTACTATTATTAGTTCTCCTCTTGCCTTATGGCATTCTTGGTTAGGCCATGTGTCTTTTGGTCGGTTACGATCTCTAGTTTCCAGTGGTCAGTTAGATCTTGTTTGAAATGATAAAATAGATTGCCTATCTTGTCAACTTGCAAAACAACATGCTTTACCATTTAATACCAGTACCTCTATGTCTCATGCACCTTTTGATCTCATATATTCTGCTTTTTGGGGGCCTGCACCTAATACCACTATGAGGGGATCTAAATACTTTTGTCATTTTTGTAGATTATTTCACTTGTTTTACCTACATTTTTCTTATGAAATCTCGCTCTGAGTTACAACAAATATACTATGATTTTTCACAAATGGTCAAAACTCAGTTTTCTTCCACCATAAATTTTTTTCGTGCTAATAACGTCTAAGAATACAGAGAAACTCATTTTTGGAGATTCCTTCATCAAAATGGCACACTCTCATTATTCTTGTCCTAGTACCTCCCAACAAAATAATCGTGTTGAGCTTAAATATTGCCATATTTTAGACACTACCCATGCTCTTTTAATTTCCTCTTCTTGTCCTAAGTGCTTCTGGGATGAAGCCTCTCTCACAGCTGTCTATACTATGAACCGTGTTCCTTCCTCTACCATCAAAGATCAAACCTCGTATGAGCACTTGTATGGCAAACCTCCTACTTATACTAGTCTTTGTATGTTTGGGTGTGCTTGTTTTGTCCATTTTCAACCACATGAGTGTTCTAAATTAGAACCTCGAACCCGCTTTTGTTGCTTCTTGGGGTATGGCTATCGTTCTTGGGATCCTTTTTCTCTTCATCTTTGTGTCTCTCGCCATATGAAATTTTGGGAACACAAGATGTTGTCCTCTATATCTAAATTCCATTTGTCTACTCCTCTCACTACATTCTTTACAAATCATTCTCTTCTATTTGATGAGCTTGATACCAACACTACTTCCAACAAGTTGACTTTGGCGCATCTTGAGGATTTTGCTCTACCTCTTGGTCTTGCTGCTGCTCCACTCCCTGATCTTGCTCCTACTCTTGCTCCTGCTCCATTTCCTAGTCTTGTCTTTATTCCTTTTCGCAGTGAGCTCCATGCATCCTTGATTCCATTGCATTATCTTCTGCACATGAGGTACCACTTTGTTGTTCTACTTGGGTAATACAACCTTCTGTCCTTCTTCATGATTTCATTGTTCGTTTCACTATTTTTTCCTCTCATGAACCTACCTTCTATCGAGAGGCTTGTTCTAACAATCTTTGGTAGCAACCTATGACTGAAAAACTACAGGCTTTTGATAAAACTTAGTTGATCTTCCTCTTGGAAAGAGTATTGTTAGTTGCAAATTTTACAAGATTAAGACCCATTCTAATGGTTCTATTGAGCGTTACAAAGCTTGTCTTGTTGCCGAGGGGTTCACTCAAGAATATGGGATTGACTATGACGAAAATTTTGCTTCTATTGTTTGTCTTACTTCAAATTGCAGGTTACTTGCTAATCAGATAGTCAACATCTTTACCAAAGCTCATCCTCCAAGATGCTTTACTCTTTAAGACGCTTTACTTTCCAAGCTCAAGTTGATATCAACATCACCTTAAAGCTTGAGAGGGGTGTTAAATATAGTATATATTGTTAGATTTTTTGTAATTGGTAATCCCGTTAGACAAAAACACCATTCAATTGTAATTTATTTTATTTTGTTTTGTTTTGTGTTTTTTTTTTTTTTTTTGGGTACCTGTGAGGTTATGAGAGTTTATATGCAAATTCAATCTATGTTGTGCCAGAGTACAGGAGCTTGTGTTGACGTTCCGTATCTTAACTTCAACAGTCCTTATTTGCCTATTCGTTGACTAAGCACAAGACCAAGATGTCAAAGTTGATGAACGGCTTGAGCAATCTTTCGTACGCTTGAGCAATGAAGTAGTTCATTCAGTATCCCAACTTGCATTATGAACTTCTAGGAAACATGTTTCACCACTCGAGCAGTAGATGTTGCGCTCGAGCGGTTGGCCTATATGTGAGCACCGCCTTCAGTCTCACCGCTCGAGCAGTAAAGTGAGCGCTCGAGCAGTCTTCGCGGCTCTATTTAGTATAAAGTGCGCCATTTGCATGTTTTAGGATGGAACCCATCCAGATTCTTAAAGAGGAAGAGAAAATAGAGTGTTCTATATTGGAGAGTGTTTATGTATTATTTTCCTTGATGATTTAAGGGTGATCGATTGATCAACGAGTTTTATATTGACCATCATCAAGGGTTATTTTGTTCTTTCATTCACAAAAGAGAGGGGTGTTTGTCGGTGGATTCTAGGGAACTTGGGCCTGTAGCTTTGGTAGATTTTAGAGTGGCTCATCATCGTGGATTGGCGTTGTGGATTCAACATTGGGCAAAACAATTCTGAGGTGAAGACTGTAGTAAAAGAGGCACATGGGGTTCATTTCAATTCGGGCGTGGATTCATTAGGTAATTAAGGGTTCTCATGTGTAATTTCTTTTTATCTTCTTAGTGGTTTGTTTCGTGGTTTTGGCTCGTGGGGTTTTTTTTTTTAAATCACAATTGGAGGAGTCCAATTGTGAATTTTTTCACGTTAAATCGTTGTGCTGATTTGTTGTTGATTGTTTGATTAGGATTGCTATTCATTGTTTAAAATTGATTCATAATTACAAATCAATATCTCAAGGGTTTTAAGATTTTTCAATTGCTATCAAAACGGGTCGCTCAATCTTTGTTTTTTTTCAAAGCTATAGAAGTGAGATCTTGTTTGATATGTGATAATGGACTCAACTCATGAGGGTAATTCTACGTTTCGACCACCCCTACTTGACAGATCCAATTGTTCTTTTTGGAAAGCTCGGATGGGAGCAATTTTAGAAGCTATTGATGAAAAATTTTGGCAATCCATCATGTTCGGATGGTCTGAACAAACAATTACTGTTGATGGAATAACTTTTCCCAAACCTGTTAACAAATGAGATACAACTGATTACCAAAATAGTAGCTGGAATAGCAAAGCTATCAGTTCATTTTTTTGTGCCGTCACACCTAAAGAGTTTAGTCGTATTTGTAATTATGAAATCGCAAAAGAGGCATGGGATATCTTAGAAACTATTCAAGAAGGCACTCATTCGGTTAAAAGTTCAAAACTTCAAATGCTCACCTCTAGTATTGAAAATCTTTCTATCAAAAATAATGAGACCCTTGATGAATTTTATGTGAAGTTGAGTGACATTGTGAACTCCAGCTTCAATTTAGGTGAAAAAAATTCCAAAATCCAAGATTGTGGGAAAAATTTTGAGATCCTTGCCTAATCAGTTCCAACCAAAAGTTACGGCTATTGAGAAGGCTCAAGATGTTGACAACCTCAAGTTGGATCATTTGGTTAGAAATCTCTAAACCTATGAGGCTCATATGAATTTCAAAAAGAAATAAAAGGATGTTGTCGCTTTTAATAGTATTCACAGTGTTGGAAAGGAATCCGATAAGGATTGGGAGTTTGATTTTGAGATAATGAACGCTTTTATAAAACGTTTCAAAAAGTCTTTTCTGAAAAAGAAGCCTAATCTTTTGGAATCAACTCATACATCCAAAGGCAAAGATAAGTTCAAAATTGATTCTACAACTAAGAAGAAGAAAGGAAAAATGCAAAGGAAACCTCAAAGAGTCTAATGCTATGAATGCCAAGGGCCACTTTGCTCAGGAATGCCCTAACCAGTTGAGGAAGAAGATAGGATTTTCTGTCACCTGAGATGATGAGTCAAATTCTGATAAGAATGAGAGTGACAATGAGGTTTAAGGCAAAGAAGGAAATGGGAAATTTCTTGCCTTCATGGCAATATCTATAGCCGAGGGACAATTTTATTTTGTTGAGGGGCAAGTTGAGTATGCTTATGGTTAGAATGTTTCCACCCCTCCTTTCCTTGACGGATCTAAATACCCCGTATTGGAATACTAGAATAAGGGTGTATTTGTTGGCTTTTAATGCAAGTCTATGGGGGATCATAGAGGAAGGGTTCGAGATGCCGTATGTGCTTGACATGGTAGCAAATGTGAGAAACTTGAAGTCTCAAGAGCAATGGAGTGAACTTGAGCCACAACATTTTAAGAGCATTGGAAGAAATACGAGGTAGTATCTCGGAAGATGTGAGAAACCATATTTCTCATTGTGAGATGGCCAAGGGAGCTTGGGATTTGTGGAAGTCTATCTACAAGGATGCTAATTCTACGAATGTGTCCATCTCTTATACTTCAAGTGTTGATTCCTTGGATGGAAATTAGTCTTCGGATAAGAGTGCGGATGAAAGCTCCACTTCTAGGTCTTCAAATGGTGCTAATGAGTTATCTAGTGTGGAAGAAGAAATATATGGTGTAACTCTTTAAGAAGCATATGCAATTTTGTGTAAGAGGAGTTACACCTTGACAAAGATGAACATCAAGTTGTCCACCAAGCTCTGGTTGAGTACAGAAGGAAAAGATCAAGTAAAGAAAGAGCTCATGAAAGCTCAAATGGAAGTTAGTGTTCTCTCCAATGAAATGAATTCTTTGATCTCCAAGTTTTCCACATGTGAAATGGAGAGAAACCAATTGCTTTTTCCATATGACGAGTTGAAAAAGAAGAATTGTGCTCTTAAAAGAGAGTTGGAGACTTGCTTGAAGTCCAAGAGTTTGAGACAAAGATTACCTCATTGGAAATGGAGCTTAAAAGTGTCAAAGTTACGAGTTCACCGAGGGTAGATGTGGATCTTGGTACTCAACCAATGATCAATGCTCAAGTAGGAGTTGGCATCATCAAAAGACTTGTCTCAACTTCCAAGGATGAGAGCACACAATGTTTCATGGCTAGTGGTAATATCACTTCATCTTCTTCTTTGTCTCATAATTATGTAGTTAAGAGTAAATTCATTCCTATTTGTTATCATTGTGAGCTTAGGGGTCATATTAGATCTCATTCTTTTGAATTGCTTGAAACCAAACATGAAGTGAGGTTGAGTTTGGCTAGACCTTTGAATAGAAGGGTTGTGACTAAGTCAAGGCGGGTTCCTATTGAAGAGGAAGGGAACCACAACATCAAGACGCCATCCAAGAACCGCAATGTGTGTAACATTGTTCATACTAAAGGGTTTGGGTGATAAAACATGATTTGGGTTGACTTGTTGACTTGTTGATTGTTCATTTTTCTTGTTTTGTTTTTGTTTTTGTTTTTGTTTGTGTTTTTGTTTTTGTTTTTGTTTTTTTTTTGTTTTCTGTCTTATTATTTTAATTTTTTTTTTTTACTTCTTTCTTTCTTGCTTTGTTTATCAAAAATCTAAAAAGATTTTCAAAGTATGATTTTGCAAACTTGAAATTTTTGAGAAATCTTTGATGCATATTGGAATTGATGAGAATATGTACTACTAGATAGTATGTGTGTGCTATCTATGGTTATTACTCATTTCGGATAGTTTGTACTTTGATTAGTATGTATCATTTTGTACACACTCTTAAATTAGCAAATACCAGACTCTTCCGCATAAGTGATCAAAGTTCTCTATAGACTTATAGTTGTGTTTCTTGAGTTTTTCTTGATAAATAGACCAGTGCTAGCATATCTCGGGTGATGTTGAGTCTCTTAACCCCTTACTATCTTTTTGCATCCCCATTGCTTGTCTCTCAAGGGATAACGAAAAGGCTACTTTAGAGTCACCAACCAAGCTTCTCTTTTTTTGTTTCCATCCTTCTTTGGTTTGGTTTCCATAATCTTGAGAGTGAAAGCCGCATGTGAGTGTGCAAGAAAATTGTATATATTGTTTGAGGGGGAGCATTCACGTTTACTCAACAAATATCCCTTGATCACTAAAGGTTTGACTTTTTTCTTAATCATTCGTAGATTCTCTTGCTGAAGGTCCAGTCATTAGATCACTACCAGGATTTGACTCTAGTATTTGTCAAACTCTAAGACACACACACACATACTTTTCTTATAGCGATTCTGGTTTAAACCCGATTTGTTGATGTTTTGGATCTGGGTTTCATTGTCTATAGTTGTTCTTGTCTAGTTTCACTTTTTCCTCATTGAGTTTGGTTGTTGGAGTGTTTTGGTTGTGTTTGGAACAAGTTGGTAGCTTGTTGGTCCAAATTGTTGATTGCCCAGATTTTGGCTTCTTCGCTCGAGTGTCACTTTTTGCGCTCGAGCGGTAATTGTAAACTCTCAGTACTTTTGCAAGCTTGTAGAGATACTAGGAGTTGGCATTCTTTGTTCGAGCGACACTTCTTACGCTCGAGCGGTGTTAGCTCGAGCGACCTTTGTTGAGCTCGAGCGGTGGTCTTCTGTTTGCAAAACTTCTGGGAGTTTGCATTCTTTGCTCGAGCGGTCCCATGTTTTTGTGTTTGGACGCTCGAGTGACACTTCTTACGCTCGAGCGGTCTACACGTATATCAATCTGTAAAAGTCACTTTTTCATCTCTCCTTCTCTAAACATTTCAAAACTGTAAGTTGAGACTCTCTCTCTCTCTCTCTCTCTCTCTCTCTCTAAAACTCACATTCTCTCTACAAATACACCTAGATCCATTGGTTTTTGTACCCTTGTGCCTTTGAGAAAAAGGTAAAGCACATCTAGAGCTTCGTTCTAATCGAAAAAAAGTTTAGATTTCAGCATCGTTGTAGTTTCTCCATTCTTTCACTCGTTTTCTAAGCTTGAGGTGGGGATTCTTTGCACTATTTTATGATTTTTGACTTAATTATTTGTTATTTCTAAAATAATATTGTGATTTGGGAATTTTTGGACAAATCTAAGGTTTTGGGTTAAAAATGAAAAGAGGGGTTTTCAAATGGATTCTTGAAAATGGGCGTGGGATTTGAAATGAGGTTGAGTTATGATAAAGTGGTTGGTTTTGATACTTGGAATAGGTTTTGGAAAAAAATGGGGTTTTGCCCTAAATATATCAAATGTTGATTTTGTATAAATAATGGAATTGATGTTGGAAATGTGAAATTGAATTGATATTGATGAGGATGGTGGAGTTGGGTATGTGTTACCACTCACATCTTGAAATTTGGAAAGTTTATTGTTATGGAAATTAATTATCTATTTAGAGATATCTGTTTTGGGCTATTGGTGGAGGATATCTATGATTGTTGTAGAAATTGAATGAGAATTAGGAGAATTGAAACTATTTTCCCATCCATTACATTATGTATTGTTGCATATGTAACACATTGAAAATGGGGTTGTTTTGAGAAAAAATGGTGAATATCTTGGTGAATCCAAGTAGAAGTGTAGTTGTGGTATTAAGTTAGCCTATGTGTCATCGGTGAAAGTCTAGAAACCCGCACGGTTAGGTGTCGAGCCTTCCGATTAATACCAGTAAAAATGACAATTTGGTAGTGCTTGTAGCCTACAAGCAGACACGTCCTAGAGATTCACAGTGTTGTATTCATTGCCCTGTTTTCTATTGTAAAGGAAATGATATCATGATTTGAGATATATGCTTGGCATTGCACAATTTTAGAAAGAAAAATGAAAATATTTTGGCACGAGCATTGCATATGCATTCACCTCATATATTTGTTAAGATTCACAAACTGTGTTTGATTATTTCTACTGGGCTTTTGGCTCACCCTATGTGGGAAAACCATTTTCAAGTGCTAATGATATTCCTCTACCAAGGCAATAGCTTGGGAGGACTTGGAAACAAGAGCTTCATTTTGTTTAATTTGTGGTATTTGTTTTGTATAAACCTAGGGCTTTAACTGTATTGGATTTAAAATCCATTTTGTTGTGACCAAGCATTGTCTTAGAAAATTGTAAGCCTTTAAGGCATTTCTTAATTGTTCAACTTGTATTTCATATCTTTAACATGTAACACATGCTATAGATTCAGGATTAGGGCTTATGAATGTATAACTACATGTGTTATCTTTTGTACTATGAGATCATATGGAATAGAAGGGAAGGGACACTGTATTTAGAATGGTATGATTATTTATTAATATTGTGGATGGTTTTATTGTAATTATTCCAAGGTGTTACATTTCTAATGAGATCTATGCTTTTCACATGGTATACCACATTTTTTCATGGGAAATTTTCTAGAGATTGTGCACATTGTGTTTTCAAATAATTATGTTTCTTGGATGTTCGTGTGTGTATTAACGTACTGATATGAAATTCCTTACTTACTCTACCATATTGCTTTTGTTTGTTTTTATTTTATTTTATTTTATTTTATTCTTTGCTTTTTGGAGCTTGTTGTTCTTTGATGAGGAGGTTATTTGTTGAGGGAGAGTTTGTTGAGCATAGACTTACTTTGATTGTTTTGAGAAGCGGTTAGATACTTGTTGGTTTACATGTTGCTGTGCGTTGCTTATTTATCACATGTTATTGGTTATTACATCATCCTGTCCTTGCTTGTTTGGCTTTTGTCCTTACTTTTGTTGATTGAGCTTCCTTTGACAATTCATGACAAAAATAGGGAGTCTGTTTGAAGACAGGAGATTTTTGAGGTGATGTTGTCGCCTGATAGCATAATGTTCTTTTCAAATTTTCATATTGTCATATGGTTCATGCTATCATATACTCTTGTGGCACTAATAGCTGTTTTGCAGATTTTGACCCTGAGAAGGTTGTTTGTGTTGGTTGTAATGGGTTAGGGAGATTCGAATTTTCTTTGTTAGATGTGTTTTGTTATGGAATTGCCAAAGGGGGAGATTGTTAGGTTTTTTATAATTGGCAATTCCGTTGGACAAAAACACCATTCAATTGTAATTGCTTTCGTTTTTTTATTGTCTACTAGATTATAAGAGTTTAGATGCGAATCCAACCCGTGTTGTGCCTGAGTAAAGAAGTTTGTTTTGACATTCCATATGTTGACTTGAATAGTCCTTGTTTGCCCTTTTGCTGACTAAGCATGGGACCAAGATGTCAAAGTTAATGAATCACTCAAGCGGTCTTTCGTGTGCTCGAGTGGTGAAGTACTTCATTCAGTATCTCAGCTTGCGTTTAGAACTTCTGGGAAACATGTTTTACCGCTCGAGCAGTAGTTATTGTGCTCAAGCAATTGGCCTATATGTGAGCACGACCTTTAGTCTCATCGCTTGAGCGGTAAAGTGAGCACTCGAGTGGTCTTCGCAGCTCTATTTAGTATAAAGCGCGCCATTTGCATGTTTTAGAGTGGAACCCGTCCAGATTGTTTAGGAGGAAGAGAAAACAAAGTATTCTATATTGGAGAATGTTTATGTATTATTTTCCTTAATGATTTGAGGGTGATCGATTAATCAACGAGTTTCATATTGATTATCATCAAGAGTTGTTTTATTCTTTCATTCACAAAAGAAGAGAGGTGTTCATTGGTGGATTCTGGGAAACTTGGGCCTGAAGCTTTAGTAGATATTGGAGTGGCTCATCGTTGTGAATTCGACATCGACGTTGTGGATTCAACGTTGTTCTGAGGTGAAGACTGCGGTGGAAGAGGCACGTCAGGTTTGGTTCAATTCAGGCATGGATTCGTTAGATAATTGAAGGTTTTCACGTGTCATTCTTTTTTGTCTTGTTAGTAGATTGTTTTGTGACTTTGGTTCGTAATTTTTTATTGCAATTGGCAGAGTCCAATTGTAATTTTTTTTTTTTCACGTTAAATCGTTGTACTGATTTGTTGTTGATTGTTTGATTGTGATTGTTGTTCATTGTTTAAAATTAAATCATAATCACAAATTAATATCTCAAGAGTATTAAGATTTTTCTTATATATATATATATATATATATTATGTCCATATTGTACTAATTATCATACTTAGGGTTACCATATCTAGATTTCTCTATTCCTATATAAAAGAGTCTTATATTCATTGTTTATACTATTCAATATAATGCAGAGTTTCTATTCTCTCTCAATCACTCTCTCTTTATAATATCATAACAATTCTTACAATTGTGATTTTAAAAATATAAGATTTGCAGCAAAATAAAGTCCAAACTCACAGTCGCCATCGCCATCCCCATCACCATCACCGTAATTGTCATCACTTCCGCCGCTACCCAACTCCACTGTTGTCACCGTTGAATTTCAATGTTGAAAGCCGGAGTTGAAGGAGAAGAACATCCATAATAGCAATGGAAAATGATTGAGAGAAGAGAAAATCATTGTAAGTGTAGAAAATTCATAAATCTATGCCAAAAATCGGAGAAAAAGCTCTCAAATCCCTTTTCATAGGTATAAAAAATCTAAATCTACATTTTTAAAGTATTTTAGAAAATCAGTAGAAAAACGCCAAAAATCACCTCGAGAGAAGCTCTCTGCCCCTGTTGGGTCAAACTTTTTGGCCTTATTACCTCTGTTGGTTAACTTTTTGGAAAAGAGCATTTTGTACCCAAAATGTCCACTAACATATATTTTGAGGCCACGTTTTGGAACAGGTTAATTTAGTAATTTTTTGACTATTTAACTAAAATATGAGCTAAAAAAAATTAGTATGTTTGGGATGACTTTTGACTTTTTATGAAAAGATGTGCAAAAAGTAAAGAGAAAAGGGAATCTGTGACTTTTTGGTATGAGTTGTTAACTTTTTGACTTTTTTAGTAACTTTTTGACGAAACCGGCCTGTTGCCAAACGAGGCCTGAATAAAAGAAAAATGGCTTAGACTGTTTAAATCCATAATATACATTTAAAATTTAAAATTAATATTGTGAATTACACCAAAAAGTAAATCTAGACTTTGATTGTTAATTCTAGATAATTTTTTGAGTTTTTTTATTTTTTTTTTAGGTTTTGCTCGAACTGCTTTTTGTTTGACTTTACACAAATTCACTCTAACATTTGGGCCGTCATTAATTGTTGTTGGTCCCCCATTTGTCAACTAATATCGAAAAAAGTATATCTTTCATCCACAAATTTTTTCTCATTAAACATTATAGGTCTCACAATGCTTTAAAGAGAAATTTGGTTAAAATTTCATCAATATAATTTTTAATTAGTAAAGGACAACTCAATAATTTTTAATATATAAAATTCTTGAATAGTGTTTTCAATTTTTCATTAAAAAATAACATAAAATCGATAGTTGATCTATCTCTCATTATATAGGCTTTCATTAATTTGTTTGGAGACAGAAAAAGAGTAGGGAAATGATAGTAAATTTCCTGGGTGAAGGTGAATTTATAAAATGAGGCTTTCGTACATATTTAAAATAAAATAGGACAAAATTCAGTTTATTTTTTTGTGATTTGGACTCCGAATAGTTT
Source organism: Camellia japonica (assembly GCA_030407325.1). Lineage (NCBI taxonomy): Eukaryota > Viridiplantae > Streptophyta > Magnoliopsida > Ericales > Theaceae > Camellia > Camellia japonica. The sequence goes on from JAPPVO010000059.1 coordinate 12,230,434, forward strand.
ATCTTCTATAGTTCAAAAATAGCATACAAATTCCTTGTGATTTTGGAATAAATTATAACCTAACACCGTTAAATTACCTCAATACCCCGCTGAAAGGTGGGGATACTTAACTATTGTTTGCTATTTCTCTATCTTTCTATACAAACTCAGCAACATATTTTTTCTCTCTTCACATGAATTTCTTTCAAGATGCACTTCTAATTTTGAATTCCAACTTGAAATTTTAACACGTATAAATATAGTTTTCTGATTTTTTGAACATTCATTTGCCATAATATGAGTAAAGAAGATCTCTTCCAGCTAGAACATATAAATCAATCACCCATTATCTAGAGTACGGCCACGGATGTTTGGTGGACAACGACGACAACAATGACAAAAATTAACCAGTTTCAGATAGAAACATTGAAGAGGTTGATTTGATGAACTTAGGTTGATAGAGATTTCTTCCTTTATTCTATTTATTATAGAATAATTTTGTTCTGAATCCAACAGCATGATCTTCTTTTATAATATTTGTTTTTGGGAAATTAGGTGTAGGTGGAAATACCGAAAAAAAAAATTATCAACACATGAAAGAATACAAGTGATATTTACACCCCACAATGCACGTAATTCTCCATTTTTTTTCCTAGGTTGTTCTTCCTCTATGTTTGGGAACGTAAAAGAGAAAAGAAAAGAAAGGATTACTTAAGTTATAAGAGAAAATAAAATAAAATAAATAGTTGTGATTTTTCCCCTTCTTGTTTGGATAAGTAAGAAATAAAAGAAAAGAAATGATTATGATTTTTCTCCTTCTTGTTTGGTTAGATTTTATAAGAGAAAAGAAAATGAATTATTTTATGTTATATTACCAAAATAATCTTTTTATATTTTCAATCATTTTATTTCTTTTATTTTTACAGGGACAAAATTGATATTATAAAAATATTGGTTTCTTTTCTCTCTCAATCTCTCCACTTTTGGGAAGAGAAGGGGTGGCGACGATGGTCGAAGAAGGTGTGGCGGCAATGGCTGGGCAGAGAAGATTAGGTAGCGATGGTGGTTGGAGATAGAAAGGAGACGTCGGCGATGGTAGGAGGGAAGAGACGGGAATGATATGGAGCATGGGAAGGGAGATACAGTGGCTGAAGTTGTTGGGGAGGAGGTGGGTGTGACTGGTTTGAGTTAGGTTTAGGTTTTAGATGAAGATGATGGAGATGAAGGTGAAAATGTTATTTTCATTTTAATTTCAAATTATTATTATTATTATTTAAAATAAAAAAAAAAAAATCCGTCTCTCAAATTTGGCATTTGTGGTACACATCCCGTTAACTTAGAGGAAAAATGTAACTTTTACACTTTAGTCTAAAATTATAAGAGGATTTTCTACTTATATTTATATCATAAGAGGATAAATTGCTCCAAATCCAAATCACAAGAGGATAAATTAAATTTTAACCAATAATATATATATATATATATATATGTCTCTTTCCCCCCCCCCCCCCCTCATGTCCCCACAAAATTCAGTTGCATATGTAAATACTAAAATTACTATTTTTTTTACTTGTTGAATACATGAAAATCACTGAAAATATTAGGTGATAAATCCAATTTGAATATACTTTATTAGCGAGTAATTTGATTATAATTTATTTTTTACAATAATTATAATATTGTATTTTTTGAACAATTTCATCTGACTATTATAATTGACATTGTAGTTATTGATATAGATATAAATCACAACTATTGAGATAGATTTTGATAAATTTCGACGTGTAACCTTATTAAGTTATTCAATTTATTTATTTATTTATTTTTATTTATTTTCTAACATAGCACAACTTAAAAAAAATTGTTTTGAAGATTTTTCCGAATTATATTTTGTTAAAAAACAAAGTGAAAATTCCACTGTTCAATTTTTTATTTTTATTTTCTATTATCCAATCTACTGAATTGAATTTTCTAAAACTATTTCATATACATATTAGACATATATTTAGGAACTTCAAAATTAATTTAATCATTTTTAAGCAAGTTGAAGGTTAGTGAAGATATTTTTATATTTAAATAGAGAAATTTTATTGTATGAATATTTTTATTTACTCAATATAGAATTGAATTTTTGAAATTTTCTTTCATATGCATTTTAGAAATACATTTAGGAATGTCAATAGATTTTTTTTTTTTTAATGATTTTTAGAACAAGTTGAATTTCTTTAATTACTTTCGAGTCTTGTTTATTTGATGTTTATATTCAAAAATAATAATAAATTTGATATGGAAAATCAGAAGTCGGGATCATTGTAGTGGGAGTGATGGACTTTCACTAACCAAACTAACTTTAACATTGTGAAATTTTAATGTGTTAGGTTGGACAATTAAATTTCACCAGTGTATTTTTTTTCTTTCAAAATTTAATAGTTAACATGGATCTTTTGTTATTTATATATCGAAGAGGATTTAAAAAAATACAAATTTTACAAAAATAAACATCTATCAAAAAGGATACACAATTTAAACTTAAAAAAATGAATTAAAAATATTTTCATAAATAAATTACAGATTGTGTGCTCCTTATCTATGTCCTTGTAGAAACAAAACTTATATAAACTTATCATTTTGATAATAAAACCTTATAAGGAGGGTCTTATAATCAAAGTTCTCATAAGGTTAAAAGTCAGCCATTATGATTTTTCTCCTATTCTCTCTTATACGATAAATTTTTATATGTTAATAAGACATCACGTAACACTATTTTTTTTTATCAATCACAAATATATATATATATATTATATTGTTCTCTAAACACCTAACATAAATATAATGAATTCTACTAATCACAATAAGAAAAGATATCACATTCTGTACCATTCACAATTGCCTATGTATTAAATTTTGTAGTCCCACATGGGCGGAGCTAATTGGTGTTTAGGGGGTCCAATTCAACCCACTCATTAATTTTATTTTTTTAAAAATAAATTGTATCATGTAAAATTTTTAAGAAATTTTTATAAATCGACACCACTAAAATTGTTAAAAATAAATATGATGGTGTTAAAATGTTTTGCAAACAAAACATTTATATAAAAAAATTATCCAAAATATAATTTTGAATTACAAGGGTAATGGTGACTATTTGATTGAAAATGAAAGATAGTAATAAGTCACATAATTCTATATAAAATTTTATTTGTACATCATTATTTTTTTTTTAACCTTTTTTTAAGCATGAAGTTTTAAATGTTTATAATTTTTCTTTTAATATTTTAACACGAAGCCTTAAATTTTTATTTATTTTTTCACTCTCTCTTCTCAACCGATTATAAATCAGTGTCTTAATTCAAATAAAGACACTGAATCACACTACTAAATCAAATTTCTAATTACGCTACATTAGGATTGCAAATGAACAAAATTGTTCATGAACAAACTTGAACTTAGTTTAATAAGGGCTTGTTTGAACTCAGTTTGTTATTTTTTTATTTTATTTTTTTGTTTTTTTTTACGTTTGAGTTCGAACTCGTTAAAATCTTAATAAACAAATCTAAACATACTAAAACTCGGCTCGTTAGCTAGCTCATTTAATATTTGTTATTTATATATTAATAATGTAAAAATATGTATAAAAAATAAGACAAATATGTTATTTATATATTTAAAAATGTAAATGTAAATAATAACTAACTATTGATAATACCTTTATATAATAGTGGTAGTAGATATTATTAGTTAAGTAAAATATTAACTTTTCGTTTAGTATGTTTGTATATATTATATATATAATTATATAGTTAAAGTTTTAATTGTAAGTTTAGTCAAATACGCAAATACAAATTAAATTTTTTTTTGTCTCGTTAAGACTCGTGAGCAAGTTCAAACACAAGTCAAGCCTAAACCAATTCGGTTTGAACTCAGTTCTTTAAATTTTTGTTACACTCGAGCTCAAACTCATATTTATTAAAATTTTAATAAACAAGTCTAAATATTTTAAAATTTAACTCGACTCGGCTAGTTTATTATCCTACGCTACATATCACCAAAAAAAAAAGTCTAGCTCCCATACACAATGACATCCTTCTAACCCATTTTTCTCATTACACTTTGAAATAAAGGGTAATAATGAGCTACAAAAAACTTTTATAAGGATATCCTAATTACACGGAGGCAGCTCGGCTCTATTTTAGTTCTATCGCAAAAATTTTAATTGGGCGGTTTATCAATTTATATATATATATATATTTATTTTTAAAAATTATATTATAATTTTGTGTAAATTATACTCACTTTTCTTGAAATTTTGATAAAAATATAATTAGTTTCACAAATTTGATATAATTATATTAATATTCTTTTTAGTAAGGATTAAGTGATCAAAACTAATGCAAATAGTGGATATATATATATAAAGGAGATAAATATACATTTTAATAAAATAGACATGACAATATTATTTTTACATCTATATGACTCACGAGTTGCTAATAAAAAGGACATACGTGTTATATAAATTAAAATCTCAAAAGAAATTAGTATAACTATATAAAAAAATGTGAGACTAATTATATTTTTTTAAACCTCAATAGAAATGAGTGTAATGCACCCTATAATTTTTATTAAAGATTTTATATGTATGACAAAAGAAAAAAAAAATACATGTTGCTTTTACTTTCTTCAAAGGGAAAGATAAAGAAATAAAATTATGGGAAATTTTATGAAAAGTGTGTACCATATGTATTTTATTATACGTTTTTGTAGTGTATATTACGTATTTTTATGATAAATATTACGTATTTTTTTGATAGGAATTACGACTGTTTATAGTTCATAAATGAAATTATGTATAGTAATTTTATGTATTTTGTGGTATTGTTACAATTTTATTATAAAACAATATTTATCTTAATTTCGTAAAATTAAAATTTTAATGGGTTTAAGGGTGGGGGAAGAAACTTTGGGTGGGGCGCTTATAGAGTGGGGCTCTTTTTACATGCACAAATTTGCCCCAATGACATTTATGGTATTAAAAAAAAAAGTCATATTTTGGTAAGAAATTAGGCACAACATTAACTACTTTCCAAAGATCTCTCAAGGACAAATTATAAATAAGTGAGGCATAAGCAAATATATCTCGGCATCAAATAAACTAAAAGAAATTAAAAAAGTCTTGCCATAAGGTGAACCAAAAACATTAGTAGTTGATATTGTCGAAGTTTGATTTTACTTCAATGAGACATTGAAGATATCAAAACAAAACTTTATCACTGTTGGTTTGCTGAAATGGCAAGGCAACAAAAAGAAACACAGTTATGGGTTGTGCTAGCAATCTTCATTGCTATGACAACGACTGTATATACTGCTGATGATGACAACTTCATCCCACCACGGCTTCCGCTTCCTCCCCTTATCCTTCCTCCCATTATCCTTCCACCTAAATTACCACTTCCTCCAATATTCCCCTTCCCACCGATATTCCACAACTCACCTCCACCGTCGCCCCGTCCACCACCCCCGTCGCCACCACCTCCACCACCCCGGTCACCACCTCCTCCACCACCCCCACCTCCCCGGTCTCCACCGCCTCCTCCACCTCCACCTCCACCTCCCCGATCACCACCTCCTCCACCACCCAAGTCTCCTCCTCCACCACCATCTCGTTCGCCACCACCTCCACCACCCAAGTCTCGCCCCCACCACCACCCCGATCCCCACCTCCTCCACCACCTCGGTCAACACCACCTCCTCCACCACCAAAGTCTCCTCCACCACCACCACCTCGTTTGCCACCTCCTCCACCACCCAAGACTTCCGCCCCACCACCACCCCGATCACCACCACCTCCTCCACCACCTCGTTCAACACCACCTCCACCACCTCGATCACCACCTCCTTCACCACCCAAGTTTCCACCTCCTCCACCTCCTAGGTCTTCTCCGCCACCCCCACCAACTCGATCTCCGCCTCCACCACCACGTCCTCCACCACCTCGGTCAACACCACCTCCACCACCTCGATCACCACCTCCTCCACCACCAAAGTCTCCTCCTCCACCACCACCTCGTTCGCCACCTCCTCCATCACCCAAGTCTTCCCCACCACCACCACCCCGATCTCCACCTTCTCCACCACCTCGATCACCACCTCCTCCACCACCACCTCGTTCGCCACCTCCACCACAACCCAAGTCTCCCCCTCCACCACCACCCCGATCACCACCACCTCCTCCACCACCTCGGTCACCACCACCTCCACCACCTCGATCACCACCTCCTCCACCACCCAAGTCTCCACCTCCTCCACCTCCTAGGTCTTCTCCGCCACCTCCACCAACTCGATCTCCGCCTCCTCCACCTCGATCACCACCTCCTCCACCACCCAAGTCTCTCCCTCCACCACCACCCCGTTCAACACCTCCTCCACCTCCCCAGTCTCCCCCTCCACCAACTCAATCACCACCACCTCCTCCACCTCCTAGGTCTTCTCTGCCACCCCCACCAACTCGATCTCCGCCTCCACCACCACCCCGATCACCACCTCCTCCACCACCACCTCGTTCGCCACCTCCTCCACCACCCAAGTCACCCCCCCACCACTACCTCGATCACCACCTCCTCCACCACCTCGATCACCACCTCCTCCACCACCCAAGTCTCCTCCTCCACCACCACCTCATTCGCCACCTCCTCCACCACCCAAGTCTCCTCCCCCACCACCACCCCGATCACCACCTCCTCCACCACCACTACCTCGTTCGCCACCTCCTCCACCACCCAAGTCTCCCCCCCCACCACCACCCCAATCACCACTTTCTCCACCACCTCGATCACCACCTCCTCCACCACCCAAGGCTCCTCCTCCACCACCACCTCGTTCGCCACCTCCTCCACCACCCAAGTCTCCCCATCTACCACCACTCCGAACACCACCACCTCCTCCACCACCTCGGTCACCTCCACCACCTCGATCACCAACTCTTTCACCACCCAAGTCTCCACCTCCAAGGTCTTCTCCGCCACCCCCACCAACTCGATCTCCGCCTCCACCCCGATCACCACCTCCTCCACCACCTCGGTCAACACCACCTCCACCACCACCTCGTTCGCCACCTCCTCTACCACCCAAGTCTCCCTCTCCATCACCACCCCGATCACCACCTCCTCCACCACCTCGTTCGCCACCTCCTCCACCACCCAAGTCTTCCCCCCCACCACCACCCCGATCATCACCACCACCTCCTCCACCACCTCGGTCACCATCACCTCCACCACCTCGATCACCACCTCCTCCACCACCCAAGTCTCCACCTCCTCCACCTCCTAGGTCTTCTCCGCCAACCCCACCAACTCGATCTCCACCTCCACCACCACCCCGATCAACACCTCCTCCACCACCTCGGTCAACACCACCTCCACCACCTCGATCACCACCTCCAAGGTCTTCTCCACCATCGCCTCCATCACCCTATCATCCATTCCCTCTACCACCACTACGTAAACCACCCCCTCTACTACCACATTGACCACCCACTCCACCAAAACATCAAAGACCCCAGTGGCAACTTTACTATTAGAGCTTACACTACCGTTATCTACTACTAAATACTTAAGACTCTTTGCACTCTTTTCACCATGACCTTCATGTTTAGTCATAAATACTATAATTGTCATCATTTCTTCTGTGATCTACTTTACTTTCATCATAACCTCCTTCTGCCGACTTGAATAATTGTTGTCGTCATATTGTTCAACTCATTAATAAAATAATACTTTCCTCTAACTCATTTTCTACATCAAAAGCACATGTGACTTGCATTGTTAAGCCACCACTCTAGGCTACTTCAGTCAATTGAGAACCAAATGCTACAGATGCTTTACGAGGAATAACTTAATTGAATAATTGTGGCAGTGAATCTTACTTTACAATATGATACTATAGGAGTATCAATAATGAGCTGAGTGAGTTACATAAATAAAGAGAAACAGTGTTGTACTTGTATGTTTTTGGCAACTTCATTAGTTGTTTAATAAATGCCTTTTTACATGCATTGTTTTGCTACCAAGATAGAATTCAAGTATAAAATGAGATACAAATAATACAAGAATCGATAAGATTTTATTGAATTTGTTCGTGGGAATCACTTATCCATTTATTTTGTGTTTGATTCTGCGATCAATTTTTATATTACAAAATTTATTATATTTAATTTGGTATCTCAAAATAATTTTATGTTCTTCCCTAGCTCTTATCCAATCTTCCCCTTCATTAGAGGGAAAAAAAGAGAAAAGTAATAAGCCTAGCACATAGTGCAGAAATGTCACACTGTTACATATATGTTGCATAGGGTTTTGACCCTCGACATGACTTTTGCCCTACATTCATGATGTAAAGATAAACTTGACAATTATTTAGTATTGTCAGAGTATGAATTCAGTATGTTGATATAGTGCTCCTGATGTAATAAGATTAGTATTAGTAGTGGGATAAGTAGAATTGATTTGACCTATCTTAGTAGCTTTGGAGGAAGACAATATTGACCCATCCATCTTTTATATGGTCTCATTAATTAGGAGTATCATGTTGTAGGCACCTCATTTTTGATCGGCCTTAAGACTTGGGCGTTCTACCCAAAGCTCCCGATGAAGATACAAAAGGTCACTCCAAGCAACAAGTAAATGATGGGGAAGAAAGCCAAACCCGCCTTATACCCATTTTGGCCAAATCATTTTCTAGACTCTCAAACCTATTTTCAAAATTTTTTTAAGGCAAATTTTCATGACCTGAACCCGCCCCTAGAGGTTTGGATCATGATTGGTTAGTAATCATGAGAATACCTACAATCGCAGACATAATACAATCATATTTAATAATAAGGGGGCCAAAAAGCGGAAAGCAGATTAACAAATTTTTGTCCAATGAGCTTGTGCATAAATGGCATAAACAAAAACTTCTCATAAATTAATAACTTACAGTCATATATTCATAAAAAGATTCCATATGTCCAAGATCATACTTATGTCATTAACATACAAACACCAAACTTATATACAGGAGCGGTCGAGCATGACCCATAGAAGGAAACAAAAAATCAAAGGACAAAAGAAACAAAAGCCTCGCTCGTGAGGCGCTCAGGACAGACTTCACAAAAACTCAGTATTCCTTCATAGGTTAACTAAGGCTAGGGCTAGACATCCTGTTGCTCACCTACATATATATATATAAACAGAGCGAGCTAAAGCCCAGTGAATAATATCAGAGTAAAGGGGTTATGTGATTGAGTTCTAATAATTGACATAAGCATTTCTATATCATAAGCAATTCATAACTAAACGACCTAGGGTTCAACAGATAACAGAACGACCTTGGGTCCAACGTATAACAGATGTACATAATGAAATTGATCATATCATAACAGAATGACCTCGGGTCCAATCATTTACAACTATATAATGACCATTCGGTCAACTCATAATAGATATTCAGACTCATCAGATATTCAGAACGACCTTTGGTCTATCTTGTCAGATATACAGAACGACCTTGGGTCCATTTCAGATATACAGAATGACCTTGGGTCCATTATATGCATTCGTGTCATATCAATCGCATTCATATATATCATATTGATCAGACAGATAGAAACTCATTCATATTTGCAAAATCATAAGTTTAGAAAACATATCACAGTTGGATATACAGAAAATAGAGTAATTATGAAAATATCTTTAGTAAGACATTACTCACAGTGACTCGGTTGTTGATTCGTCCTCGCGAATGATCATACACAATTCATCAATATACACATGTTGAATTACATTGCTTAACTGGATTGTTCTTTAACTTATTCAATTCTCTTAGGCTTCATTCTAACCCTTTAATTCATTTAGGATGTTCAATTCATGCCTAAGAATGCCTAAAAGGAAATGAGAATGCAAAAATGAGTAAAACAAGGCTTTTCAAAACATGCTGAAATAGGACAGTTTGCTTGAGTGCACATTGGTTGCTCGAGCGGTCCGCTAGGTTTGAAAAAGTAATGGATGGTTCGAATCTAGGCTCAATGTTCGCTCAAGCCAAGGTGCAAAATAAAAGGCGGTCGCTCGAGCGGTGACTTTGTCGTTCGAGCCAACTGCAAATGTTTGCAAAAATGCTGGATACAAGGAATGTGCACTCGAGTGATGGATTGTTCATTCGAGTGGTGAGGCAGAATTCTGGAAATTCCATAACAGAGTTGAGCTTCAAAGCTTGTATTCTCAAATCAACTTCTTGCATGGCTTGACAAAACCTTGAAAACGCTTAGAAATTCTTCCAAGAACATGAATACAAAAACCAATTTGCAAAATTAAAGCTCAAAACTTCAAGAATTCTTCAAAATGAAACCCAAATGTCCATGCTTGTTGATTTTAATTTCACATTCTATTCCAAAGCTTCAAAAAACATGAAATTCAACTTCAAAACCTTATGAATTATAAATCCATGTATGATACATCCTCTAATTTCAACATAGATGATATGAATCATGTTCAAACTTATGAAACTCTATCAAATTATGCATGCATGTATGAATTAACCTCTAATTCTTCATTCTAAGCTCAATTCTTACATTTGAATACATAATCCTCTTGAATTCACATATTTGATGGTTTAAACTCATGAATTAAGGTATAAACACTTACCTATAATCTTCAAGAACACTAATTCTAGCAAGAACTTGAGTTGTTCAACCAAATTCTCTAATCCTTAAGTAAAATTTTTCAAGTTTGAGCCTCTCTCTCTCTCTCTCCCCCTTCTCTCTCTCTCTAAATGAACTCTCCCTCTCTCTCTAGAATATATCTTAGCAAAGTTTGAGCTCAAAAGATGAGTTGAGCTCATCACCAACAGAGATATACTAATTAGCTTAATTATCACTAATGAAGGATTATATAAATAATTAGGTTTAAGTTTAATTAATTAAAACTTAATTTTTTTGAACTGAATCAAATTTTAATCAAACTTTCTAGTAGGCTCTAAAAATTATGTCGATCACAATAAACTAACCAATTTTGGTTTCGGATGCAATTAAGGCTTTCAATTTTCAGATCATATTAGAAATCATAACAAATTTTCCTATGATCAACAGATATGTAGTCAAAACCACATTAATGACATAATTATCATTCAAATTCACACTTAGCACATTGGGATGGCAATTTGAACCCGGTCTGACGGGGACCTGGCCCCCCGACCCCGATTAGAATGTTTTTTTCCTGAAAAATACCCCCGATGGGCCGGGGATGGTATTTGAAAATGAATGCCCGACAAATTTCGGGCCAAGGATGGTGCTACATTCCTCGGCCCCGGCTCCGGTCCGTCCCTGGCCCCGTCCCCGTCCCCGTCCCCGTTTTCCCCGATGTAAAATTATTATTATACCCCTATATATATAAACCAAACCGTAAAATAGAGTTCACACTCACACAAACACAACTGAACACCTCTTCTCTCTCTCTCTCTCTCTCTAAAACCCTCCCATCACCGCCGATCTCCCTCCATCCGTTGTCCTCCTCTTCCTCCTCCTCTACTGTCTTCCTTTCCCTCCTCCCATCACCGCTGATCTCCCTCATCCTCCGCTGTCTTCGGTGACAGAGAGTTGTGGTTAGGGTTTTCGATCTTGGCGAAAGTGAACCCAGATCTGCAACGATCTGCAACCTTCAACCTCCCATAGATCTTTACTTACTCTATTAGGGTTTGAACTTGATACCTCCTGTGCAATAGTGCAATTGATAGTTCTGAATCTCTGAGCTTGAGTGTGTGGTTGTCAATGGCGGATTCGTATCAATGGTGAAGGGAGAGAGGCCATCAACAACCTCTTCCTCTGCTACAATTGCGACTTGGACACCCACAATAGCCCTCAAGTTGTGTTTGTGTTTGTGTGTTAATCCATAAACATATGTAGAGTTCTTGTTAAAAGTTTGTGCTAGCTTTAGTTTCCGTATGGGTGCTGACAAAATAGAGGGAAAGTAAAAGAAAATTTAAGAATCTTTTTTATTACCCAGATCGGGTTGGGAAAGGCTTTTCAATTTTTATGTCAGCCATGTGATCTGGTCGATTTATTGCATCCATGTGATTATGATTTATATCAAATTCCATTAGCTTGTCATTTTGGGATCTGTATTATGAGGTCTTTGACTTGAATTGCATATTGTTTGTAAAAGCATGTCAATTAAATCATTTAGAAAAGAGGCAAGCTGGTATTGTTGGTGTTGCTGTTTTGTTTTGTTTTTTGGCCGGTGAATGTTCGAGGTCAGGGAAATCCGATCCCCGTTAGGGGGCGGGGGCGGGGACGGGGACGGTGATGGGTTCCTCATTGGGGATCAGGGTCGGGGTCAGGGAAATTTTCACCATCGGGGATTGGGGATGGGGAGTGTGATCCCCGGCCTTGCCTTGGCTCGTTGCCATCCCTATTAGCACATAATCACATGCACAATTAAGGAATTAAAAGCATAATATGTGACGGGGTTGTCATACAATTGGTACATGTTCATTCATTTTAGCAAATATAGGCAATGTGTTTTCGAAAATGTTTTGATCCGCTTTCCCAAAATAGATAGCTTAGAAAGCTGGGATGAATGGGAAAAAATGGAAAACTTTTCAAGAAAACCAATCGGATAAGTTTTGCTTGGCCGGACATCTTTTCCGTGACGTGCCAAAACTTTTTGGCTTGTGGAAGTGTGCTCGGATCCTTTTTTACCCTACCAAACATTGTTCAGGCAACACGCTGAACAACTTTGATACGTTGACGCGTCTTCGAGTATTTTTCAACTCTATCGGGAAAATTTCTAAGCAGATACACCGGGCTACTCTATACCGACCGGATAAGTTTTGTTTGGCGCATGCTGTTTTGGCGTCAGCCAAATAGTTTTCTTGTGAGGTGTCCAAAGAATCTTGGAATATGCCATCCGGATCCATGGGATCTAGAGGCATATTCCAAGTCCCAAATGCCTATAAAATCACCTCTCATTTTAAGGGAAGGGGGTTCTAGATTTTCTAGAGTTAGGTAAAAAAAATTTATTCATTACTCCTAATCCTCTCTAATCAATACTTAAACCGTAAAAAAAGAGTCTGGTGAGAATTTTTGGACAACTTTCTACCTATCTTTGCTTGGATGGTTTGGAGTTAGAAGACCTCCATTGATCAGAGGTAGCTTGGGTTAGAGCTTATGATCAACTTGAGCCCTTTCTCTGCTATTCAAGAGGTAATCCCTACTTCCATTTCAATTTCAAGTCTATCTCTACTCTTTTTCTTCTATTTTAGAGATTTGTTGGGATTGTTGGTTGGAATTGTTGCTAGCTTAGTTGATTTCTCTCTCTCTCTCCCCTCTTTCTGTACTTAGTGGAGGCTTGTATAGCGGCTGTGGCCAAGCCCAAATTGCATTCTTTTTTATTTTATGGGTTAGAAACCCAAGCATGGTTTCCTTTATGAGAAGGGAAAGTTTCTTTCTTCCCGAACCTATCTTACATGGATTTAAGATGAGAATCTCCTTTCTCTCATTAGAGTTTTTCTTGGTCTTATCATTTTTGCTAGCTTTAATGATGTGGAAGCCCAGATATGGCTTCCTCTATAAGAATGGGTTGGATCTCCCCTTTTATCACCATTTCTCATGGATTTGGGTAGCTTATATTGATTTTGATGTATAAGAGGGAGAGACCCTCCCTATTCTCGTTGGAGCTTCCTTTATTTTTGCTTGTCATTTTCTTAGCTTCCATTCATTATTTTGTTGCATGCGTTGGGATGGTCTCTTTTCTCTTTAGCCTTACTCTCTACTGGTTTACTCTTTTAATAGGTTATACTTGTTTTTACTGTCATCATAATCCCATGATTAGCGTAGGAGCACGCATTTGGGCTTGGACCATTATCTTTAGATTAAATTATGTGTGATGTGCTTTGTTGATATCCATGTCATCTTGATAGTGTCCAAAGCCCCTTAGGATTCATTATGTGTGAATTTGGCATTAGATATCGCATCCAGGATCATGCATTTTATATTTTAGATTACTTTCTATTTTTAGCTTAGCTGGAGTACTTGATGAGCATACGTATCCTTTGCATAGCATTAGATATCGCAGGGCGGATGTCTTGATTTTTTTATGAGATTTTTGCCTTTCTAAACCCTATTTTCTAAAAATAGTGAGAGATTAGAACATTCCAAAGTAGGTGATTTGGTTTATATTCATGTGCTTTACATAATAAAGATAACAATAATAATTGGGTTATATGATCATGTCATGTTAATGATTCCCATATCATGGATTAATAGAGATCGATCTTGGATTGGGGGAGTAGCAGTTCTCAATTCATGACCTTTCCCTCTCACACCTAAGTTCTCGAGCTGAGACACTTTGGTTATGACGGATCATGGCCTTTGGGTACGAGTCACGAGTTTTCTAGTTTTTTCTCAAAAGATTAGGTGGTGATGTAGTTCATTTTTGGCATCTCTTGCGATTATTTGATTTTCCATGGATTTTCTAGATTTAGATTCTCATTATGTTTGACATTGCACTCGTGGAACCAGACTAATGGCTCAAACTGTTGGGCTCACTTGGACCTCTTGTCTGGGAGATCCCATAGTTTTTGGCAACTCCGTTGGGGAGAACTAAGAGAACTTGACTTGAAATTTTTGATATGGGATTTATTAACATTTAGATATGTTCATTGCATTTGCATCTGCATCGGTTCTTTTAAACCCTTCGCATTTGTCACTTGTCACTCTCAGACAACTTGCTGTATAAGACCGCTTGCTGAACCTAGGCACTGTCAGGTTGGGAGTGCAAACCCTTGGATCTTGATCATTGTCTACCATTTGATCCTCTTTTTGCTGCTCGGCAAATAGGTAGAGAGGTATTTGGGTGATCATGCTGGGACACCCTCTTTGACTTTATTTTACCCTTGCATATAGTGAGCTGTAGAACCTTCCAAAATTAGGACATGATACTCATCTTCTCTAGGTTGTTGTGACACCTCTTTGTATGAATAGAGAATTTTTATATCTCTTCCAAAAATAGGACAGGGTAACGCGAGCCCCTATAAGGGTGTTTGCAAATTATTTGTTATGTGCTATGTGTTATATATTGGAACAGATGTAGGTGTTCTACTCAAGTATAGAGGTTCTGTCAGATCAGTTTGGGGGGGGGGATGTTATTTGAGTACAGAGTTCTAGTCTTGGTGAGCTTCGACAAGGGTATTATTTGATTGGGAAATCTTTCTTCACACACATATATATATATATATTGCTAGGAGGTTCAGCACCATTGTTTCAGATAGACCTAGCATTCCCCAGGTTCAGTGGACTTGTTTAGGCCATCTCTGGAAAGTCAATGATCTTGTTCAGGGACAGCCAGTGCTAGTATCTTTGCCATCACTAGTCACAAGAAGGAAGGTTCATCGGCTACCGATAGTACAGTTTGATCATTCCCCTTCTGGTTTAGTGTCACCTTCAGTTATGGCCTAGTTCTTTCTAACATTGTAGAAATGATAATTGCTCTACAGAATACCATTAATGCTCTCAGCTAGACAATCACTGCTCAAGCTAGGACTATAGCCAACATGCAATGCTCACCTGAGGTACTGACAACTCCTTCTGCTTCTGAAGTTCTTCCCGTTCCACCAATTCATCCACAATCGGCTATAGCACCAAATGCTAAGAATTTCTGTGGTCTACACCCAAATTTGCATGGTAACCCAATCCTTGTTCCAAAACCTGCTGTTAGGGGAATTTTCCCTCTAGACTTAGTCGAACGTGTTCCAGTGATCTAGAGGATTGCTAAGTTGGAAAAAGTCCTTAAGAAAACTGAAGGCATTGATGCAATTCCAGACATTGAAGATGGGTATACAGAGACTATTGTTAGACTATTGGAGAGATTCAAGATGCCACAGATTGATTGTTTTGATGGTATTGGAGATCTAATTGTTTACATTTTCCTTTTTCTTACATTCTAAGGCCTATGGAATTAACCCGAGCATAGAAACTCTCTCTATTTGATAGGATCTTATTTAGAGTTGCCGCCACCTGGTATGCAAAGTTGGAAGATAAAGTGAAAAAAATTGTAAAGAGCTAGCTGAAGCCTTTATGGCGTGATAAATACACAGATCGAGGTTACCACTTGAGAACTATGGGCAGCACAACAAGAGCCTAAGGAGAAGTTCGGCGACTTTATCACTCGTCGGAGGCATAAAGCCGATAGAATGGCCAATCGACCCGCTGAAAAGGACCAAGTTCGAATAGTGATAAGAAATCTATATAATCAACTCATAAAGAGAATGATTGTCCTTTCTCTATTCAACTTCAAGGATCTGCATAAGATTGGGGTACATATTGAGGATGCTTTGAATCAAAGGCTGATAGTTGAAGAAGTCAAGACTGCGAAGAAGCCCTATGTTCGAAATACTAATACTACTACCGCCAACACCATAGCTGTTGAAGTCAACTCAATAACCACTCAACTTAGTATTGCCAACCCATTTGCCAGAACAACCCAGTAAACTACTAACGCAACCTGAGCCCAAAATTGAGTCTTCCATTCCATACATATGAGCCCAACTCGAGCCATGAAAATCCTTCTAGATAAGGGGCATCTCAAGCTCCTTGAGCCATGACCACTCCTTGATTTGTTCCCACCGAAACATGACCCCACCAAATATTACACCTTCCATCAGTAACACAGTCATGAAACTGACCTGTGTTTCCGCCTTTGTCATGAAATCCAGGATCTCATAGACAACAAAATCATTTCACCCCTATAGAAACCAAATGTCACCAACAATCCACTCCCAAACCATATCCAAATTTCCCCACCCCCGGACACCTTATCTATACACTTCCCACTTTCAACCCTAGCTTATACATCATCCCATCTTACCTACCCAAACCGGCCGTGTACATTTCTGAGAGCACAAACTTGTGTGTGTTAAGTACACCACGATCGAAACCCGTAACAACATTGGTATCGAGAGTTGTAGCTCTAGAAGCATTGCACCGAAAGGCTGAACAATAAAAGAAGTTATATGAAGAAATCAACATAACTGCTAGTCGGATAGAATGCAGTAATGCCTTGGTATTTGCCAAGATGGAAACTAAGCTGATAGAGAGAGGTACTAAAACAAAGATAAAAGATGTTCTGATTTAAGACGGTGACCTCGAACTAAATTCAGCAGAAGTGGCATGGATTATTGCCAAGATCAAGAGCGTTTGAATGAACAAGTATCAAAAAATGGATGTGTGGAACGATGTGATCATGGACTAATGGGAAGAAACCAGGGATGTTAAAATTCACTCTGACATCCCAGGTATATCACCCGCTTCATCCTTCTTTTAATTTCATTACATTTCCTATTTTGGGATTTAATTCAAGGCCTTATCAATCGGGTAGGTTCGTTACACTTCATATTCTTGCATATTGTGGTCCTAGACTATTCTTGGGTTTGAATACAGAGGTAGACCGGAGTGGAGAAAAACCTAGTTAAACTTAGAATCGCTTTCTGGTAAATAAATTGCACGTGTGGGATGGAGGCTGCACGTGCGGGGGGTGGGGCCGCAAATGTGGTGATGGACGAGTTTTGAGGCTTCGGTATTGGAATAAAAGCACATGCGGAAGGAGGAAATCGTACATGCATAAGGAAGGATTTTCACATGTGGGCTGGGGTCCATACGTGCATAAGGAGAGTGCCGCACGTGCGGCAAAATGCGAGCACATATGGGAACATTTAGTGAACTAAAAATTTTCTTTTTATTCCTTCTCATCTTCACTCTTACCATTCCTCTCTCTCTCTTTACTTCGTCTTTTCTTCTTATTCTCTCTACATTCACCCCACCACCTTACATTTCCTTTGACTTCTCCAAATCCATTTGGATTTTGACTTTAGTGTTTTGGAACTTCTTGGAAAGCTCCTCAAAGGCTACATTTGGTGCAGTGGAGATCAGATTTTGACACTGTTGATTTTAGGGCTTTTCTCATCTTTCCTTCCTAAACTTGAGGTAGGGAGTTTCTTCGAATTATATATATGATTTTAGCATGTTTAGTCTTTCTTTGACAAACCTATAGTCTTATGAGTTGAGTTTTGTATTGATGGGTATTGGAAATGCTTGAGAATGTGACATCATTGATGTTTTTGCCCAAATTGACTTGTTTATGAACTTATGAGACTCATGGAAGCCTATTGAGGAAAATGTCTTTTGAACATGAGGGAAATTTATTTTTGGGAAAATCGTAGATTTTGGAAATTTGGGAAAAGTGGATTTTGTGAAAAACTCATGCAAATGTTGGGATTTTCATTGAGAAAGATGATAAACTTTCACATGTTGGTATGTTGATGAGATATCCATGGGATGGATGAGTTTAGTGTTGAGAAATTGACATGGATTGCATGATTGATACATGCTTGAATTATGAAAATTCACACACACATACACATATATTGTTGAATGATATTCGAGGAATATTGATGGTTGAGTTGAAATTGAGAAAATGTTGAGAATTCAAAACTTCTTTTTGAGAACATGTATACGTAATTTCATTCCATTTCATTCATTGCATATAAAGTCATATTAAAGCATTGATTTAGGAAAGATAAAGTCATTGTTTTTAAGATGGCTTTTGGAAACTTGAATTGTTTTTGGGGTAAATATGGTGGCAAGTCTAGACAGGGGTGGAGATTGAGATTTAAGTTGGCCAGAGTATCTACGGTGAAACATCGAAAACATGCACGGGGCAAGTACCACGTGCCTTTCGATTAGGAGCCGGTAAAGTGGGTGGTAGAGTCTTGAGAGACCTACTTTCAGACACCAGCCTAGGGATTACTTGAGTCGTATCTACCACCTCATATTGTGATTCTATTAAATCGATGCATTTTTATTTTCAAAATGAGCATTGGCACAAGGTTTCAAAGAGATAAAACTCATGATTTCAGAGCATGACATGGCATGCATATTTATAAGACTGTCTAAAACATATGTACTTGTTAATATCTTCCTATTGGGCTTTGTGCTCATCCCTAGTGGATTTTTGCAAGAAATGATGTGGTGATCCCGCCTCAATAAAGGCGAGTGAATTTTTGAAGAGCATACGACTTTTTTTTTTTTTTTATTTGTTCTATTTTTGACAAGCTAAGGGTTATGTGTATGGGTTTGTGAACCATTTACTTGTAATCGGGCTTAAGCCTTGGAACTTGTAGCCATAGGGGCTTTGTTTTGTATTTGTTTCTTTTGTTATTTGTCTGTCTCACATGCGATAGATTCATTCTTTAAAGGAGATTGAAAATGTAATGGCATCTATACTTCTTTGGTAAATCTCACACATATTAGGGAATTCAATTATAGAGATTTGATTAGTAACTGATGATCGGAGTATTAAAATTATTTAACTGAGATGGATTAAATTAGGGTTGTCATATGTTAATGATTTGGGGGCATTACAACTTAGTATCAAAGCTACTGGGTTTAAATACTTGGGGCTCGCGGGAAGTGGTTTTACCACAATTGGCTCATTTAAAAAGTTAGGAGATGTTCCATGTTTTATGTGTATGTGATGACATGCTTATGTGACTAGATAGGTATGGGATTGAATTCTTAGGATGTTATTTGCACCTAGTAAATCCCTTGAAGTCTTATTAAAAGGGCACTTGATCAATGCTCATTCTAATAGGAACTCTCGATATTTCGTGGGACAAATATCATCTTAACGGAGTAATCTGTATGTGTTTATGTGATTAAGTGCTTATGTGGAGTGAAACTAAGTGCTTACTTGAAATGAAATCTTGTAAATTTTTGTGATGGAACATGTGAGGTTTAGTTGCGAGCACATATGTGGTTGTGTGCTAAATTGTTCACTTTTGTCCTTAATTAAGATGTCAGGATGAGATCAGAGACGCGGTGGTAGAGGCATGAGGCGTAGTAAACCACACCAAGGTGTTCACAAAATACTGGTCCATGAAGTCCCAATGTAAGAAAAGGGATTCGGCCAAGTGAACGTGGTCGAGCAAGAGGGCCAATCGAATGTGGTCGAGCAAGTGGGGCAAGCGGGAGTCGCAAGGCAAGTGGACCAAAACGCCATGGGTGCTTTAGCCCGAGAAATGACAGGGACCTTGAGGGAGTCCATGTGTGATGCCCTAAATTCTACTCTAAGGGTTAGGGTAACGTCACTAAAGAGTACTTTGGTCAATAACCAAGTAAGATCCCAAGAAGGTCGAAGGAGTCAATATAGCCTTCCTTCTAAGTCCAACCACCTTAGATAGCAAGCAATCTTTTGGACAGATCTTAAGAGGTATTAACACAAGGTCTCATAAGTAACGTGGAGATAGGTATAAGATTACAATAAGATATGTATGTATATATAAGAAAACAATAATTATAGAGTTTCAAATCTTAATTACAAAACAAGTTCTATCACTATTATAATTCAAAAAAATAAAAATAAATAAAAGCATGGATGGACTTATAAACAAAACGGCTTCTAACTTTCTCTAAGATTGCCAAAATTCTTCAAATGTCTTTGGCTTCTCGTCGGCCCCGTAGGTTTCTTCGATACCTGCTATGAAATGCCATGAGCTTTGAATGCCTAGTAAACACACACACACACACCACATCCTTTTTTCCCAATTCAATACACAATTGCAATTATAACAATAGAAAATGAAACATGATATTCAAGTAAATAACAAAGGGTTACAAGATTAGCTGTTAGTAGTCTAGAAGTCCCCCAAAGAGATTTCGTCCTCCTAACCACATGAATCGGACTCAGATTATTCAGTTTGTCCCCTCTTTTGCTGCTTTGCAGAACTTACCCTGGATGCCTACCAATGGTTACATACCACATAGTGCCAACCACGGATCTCAAAAGAGATGGTAAAATAAGGGCCTTGCCTATTCCCTCATTACACCATGCACCTAGGGTCCGAATACAACCAATCTGTTCAAGTGTTCCAAAACACCACTTGCGCAAGACTTTACTTTCAAATATAGAACATGTCCCATCATTCCATTTTTAACACACTATCATCTCATCATTATTGAAGTGATTGAAAACCCAATACCACCCTATTTACTTTCTCCTTGAGTTAGATGTTTTAAGTTAAAGTTAGAACAACTTATCAAGACAATAATATCTACATATGAATGAGCATATCAAAGGACTATGGTAAGAAACATAATTATAACACAAGAAAATGTTATACCAAGACATGAACAAGTGATAATAAGCACATCCATGAGATTAAGAACTTAAGTTCATCAACAAAAGTAAATTTTCAGTTTTGGTGCACGTTAAAGATTGCAATTAAAGAGAGACCTTTAGATTTTTTCTAAACTTGGCCATCCTATGGTTTGTAGAGAATTTTATCTGTTGTTCAAAACAATTTTCAAAAGTTTCAAAGTTTTCCTATATTTTTAGTTGTTTAATAAATACTCCAGCAATGTCTAGATTCGTCGACTGTTATGAAAATGGTTTTTTCTCTCAAACTGCTCACTCTTTTCTGATAAAACTTTTTTTTTTTTCCATGAAAGCTAACATTTAAAGGAAGGTGTTGACATAAAAATGAGGTTAAGGAGATTTTTCTTCATTTTTCTAGAATGTTTTCAAGTGGGCTATAAATATCGGTTCTTTGAGCACAAAGCCTGAAATAAGAGAAACAGTAAGAAAATGGAGTAACCATGGATAATTTTTCACTTCTATTGTGGTGCAAACATGCTAAATAATATATATTAAACTTAGATATTTGAAAGAAGGTGTGCCTTTGGAAATTATGAGATATAGGTTTAGAAAAATATAGTTTTGCACTGATTAAGGGAAAACACAAATAAGGGTGGAACTATGCTCAACTCTTTTTATTTTTAACACAAGAACACCAGTAAAACACATCTCAAAATAATATTTAAGACCTCTTAGACATGTATTTGAGGGGAAAATAGAAGAGAGGATTGTGTTGTTGCTTGGTTGTTGCCTGGATAGGATGTTTGCACCATTCTTCCTTTTCCTTTCATTTTCTCCACCACCAATATCTCTCTTCCTCTCTTTTCTCTCCCTCAGCCAAAATGTAGTGTGTGCGTGTGTATATGTGTTCAACAAATGGGGATGAGTGGTATATTTATAGAGAATTTGGTACGAAAAGTCTAAAATGCCCATTGGTTCCAATTCAATTGAATAGTGCCTTCATTTTGTTTGAATGTAATGGAATGAGGGATGATTATGACCTTAATTATGTTCTTAATCATGTTCTAGTTAGGTTGAGGGCTAATTAATTGTATCTAGTTACAAGTACATATATACATAGGACCTGTTACAGTGTGCAACCCCTTAAGGGTTGCACATGATATGAAACTTCATTATTGGCCATTGGATTACACAACTAGATCCTGACCATTGAATTCTTTAATTTTGGAAAATTGGACACTGGAGCAATCGGTTGACCCATATCTATTCTCTCTTCTTCCATAGTCTAGTCTTTCTCTACTTTCACTTTCGTCTCTCTCTCTCTCTCTCTCTCTCTGTCGCCCCTCTCCCTCTGCTACCCCTTCCTTCCATCTCTTCCCCTGCTCCTCTCGCTTTTTTCTCTTTTTACTGCCCTCATTCCTCTCTCTTTCTCTGGCTCAACTGACTGCAGGCCAAAGTGGTTGTTCTATTAAAAACCCTAATCTAACCCAGTGAGCCTTTGTTTGGTTTTTAAGAAAACAAAGGTGTTTTTTTTTTTTTTTTTGAAGAGCAATCAACAAGGTATGCCTCCCTCTGATTATTTCTAAAATCCTTTCTCTTCTAAAACTCTTATCTTTCCCATTTTTTACTCTATTTTCTCTATCTGAATTTCTATTCCAGCCTCTCCTGGCTCACACTGATTCGAAATTTGTACAAATGAAGCAAGGCTTTGTAAGGATTTTATTCTATTTTGCTATTTAAATATCTCGGTTGACATTTATAATGAAATAATCCATTTTTACATTAATTAATATAGTATTTTGTAACCATTTTGTTGCTTCCATGACTTGTTCTTGATTTGTTGCAAAATATTTCATCTTATTTTGGCATTAAAATTATAAGGCTAATTATGTTATTTGAATTTTGATTGCATTTAAGATGTTTGTAAAAACGCCTAATTTGTTAGCAATTTAAACAAAAATATTTTGGAACTATATTTTCATTGCATTTAGATGTTGTTGAAAACTTGTGATTGATTTAACATGTTCTCCGAAGATTTATCCCAAAATATATTTAGTGATATTCACATGAAGTAGCTATAACTTGTTGTTGGGACCTCCCAATTTGTAAGTTAGGGAAAATAATTATTCCAAGTGTTTTTGGTAATGTGTAGTACTTATTGTTCTAGTTGAATTAAATAGCCATCTCAATTAAATCTTTAGTTAGATTGGTTTAAATATATATATTTATATATGTATTGAAAAGCGAACGTAGTTCACATGCAATAGAAATACATACAAAAATGCTAATCAAATAGTGTTTGAACTTCACTTGTATCATTCTTTAAGCATGAGCAGTTGACAAGATAATGAGAAAGTGACTCTAACTAACAAAACAACTTTGAAAAGCTAAAAAGAATTGACGTATATGATTTTAAATTTTAGCTAAAAAGTAGTCGACGTGAAGTTTATGCTTAATAAAATGAATTTTTGCATCCTTTTTCCAAAGTATATTGATGCTAAGGGAATCCATGAATTATTATCTTCCCTCTAAGTGTAGAGGCTTTCCTAGCAACCATGAAAGATTAGTGCGAAACTTTAGAATTGAAGTAGTGCGCAGTGTGAGAAAGGGAAAATTTTGAATTTTTCTTCCCTTGTTTGTTTGCATGATAATGTTGGAAAATGTAAGATTGTTAAATTTTGTGTACAACCCATAGCAATATGGTAAGTTGTTTTCAATTTCTTGCAAAATATACATAAATGTTTCTTGCAAAAAACAAAGAATGTTTTTTTTCACTATTTTGTCACTTTTGATTTCCTATCTAAACATGCAGCTTTTTACACTTAGATAATTTTGACCTAATGAACTGTACTTTGTTTTTTGAGTAACGTTCGTATCATAAGGGATGTGCATCGTAGCATTTCCTTTATATATGTATATTATATACTTGTAAAATTTATCTTATACATGCTATATTTTTTGGGACAAGTATCTTGGATGATTGGTTTCAATTGGATTGTTTATATACATATGCTTAAGAGAAGGGACAAATATCATCAGGATAGTATAATTTAGTAATTTCAATTTGGGAAACTACATCCCAAGGACATTAGTACTGCAATTAATAAATCAATGAGAAATTTTTTATAATTACGACTAAAATGAGAAGGTGAAAAGTAAATATAAAGAGGTGGCAATCGCCTATTTGGTTTACCAAAATATCATTCTCTTCTTCATTTTTCCTTGAATTTGCTTTGGAAATCTGGTCACTGAGTCCTATACAACCAATTTCCTCTCTCCCTGACCAACCCCAACACCTTGCCTGCCACCACCAACCCCTCACCCACCTGTCCCTTCCCTTCTCTACCACTTGAAACCCCTCTCCACCGATTTCCATCACTTCCTCATGCCACTCTCGGCTACTTCTTCTACACAAGCCCCTTCCAACCCCACCCAACCTAACAGCCTAATCAACCGAGACCCAAGCCATTGGAACCCCCCAAACTCCTCCAGTCCCTTCCCATCTCTACTCTACACCATTTCTCTCTTCACTATTGTTAAAAGATACAAGTTCAAACTATGCAAGGTGGCGATGATCTACCCCTAATGTTTTGGCCTGATAATTACATGATATATATGGAGTGGGAGAATTTTATGTACCCAAGAAATTAGTCCGAGCAAGGCCCGACACCCTGGTGACCCAAAAAAAAAAAAAAAAATGAGGAAAAATCATGAAGGAATATGTATCAAACTTTAAAAACAAAGAATAAAAGAAAGAATATTTGTGTTATGTATTTCTATAAATTATTAAATGGTTGAACCAATGAGTAGAATGATAAAGAATGTGAGCTTTGTTAAGATTGATTATTTGGAATCTAAATGTTTTGACTTGTGCATAAAAATCAATACAAAAATTGCTTGAGACTTAGAGCTCATGTGCCTCATTTCGACGTAACTTTCCACACTAATGGCTATACTTAAGAGTTGTATCCATTCACGTTTTGAAAAATCCATGAGAAAAAAGAATCCGTTTCAATATGCAAGCCCTTGAGGGTTGTATATAATATTCTTACTAACTATTGGCTCTTTTTATTTATTTATTTAAATTGCTCGAAGGGTTGGTTTTGGTACGTTGGTTTAAGTCTTTACGTAATGGCTATTGATAGTTCATATAAATGTATTAAAAGTTTAATCTCTTGTATTGCTTATGTGGTTTCTTAATGTGAAAGCATATGTGCAAAATGATATTTGTTTGCATTTAATTGATAGCATGTCACTGGCAGGTGTGCTAATTTATTTATTTGCTTTTAATTGATAGCAAGATACTGGTAGATGTGCTAATTTATTTATTTATTTTTAGTTGATAATAGGGCACTACCAGGTGTGATACTTATTTTGTTTGCAATTGATGATAGTTAAGGATTGGAGATTGTAACACCCCACACAAATAATTTCCAATGAACAATTAAAGGAACATTCTCCACATAAAGACATAACCCCATTCCATACATAATATTCTCTTTCTCATTGAACCGTAGATTTTGTTTACAAAGTTACAAAAGACCTATCTCGGCTCAGTGAGCTACAGAAGATTACAAAACATTTACATTGTGCCATTTAATACAGAAGTACAAAATTCAAAATAAAAGTAAAAAAAAGAGTTCCACCATTACATTGCAACTTCAAGTTCACAAAAGTTTAGATTCTAAAAAAATAGAAAGTCTTTTTCTTCTTCTTCATTGACGGTCTTGGGGCTCTTCATTTCTTGAAAGATTAGTAAATACGAATGAGCAATTGCCTAGTAGAGAATAACTTTAACCAAGTATATAAACATTTGATTTAAATATGCATGACCTGCATATATGCCCAAGAGTTCATATTTATTTAAAAATTATTACACGTCAAGCAATTTACATTCAACCTCCACATTTTTTTTGTCTTCACACGGATGGCCTGTGGATGCCTCAAACCTTTCCACTTTCGTCGTCCTCACATGAACTGACCAGTGGACACCTCACAACATCCCCACATTCGTCACCCTCACTCAAACCGGGTGTGGGGAAGTGGTTTGGAAATACTCTTTTGATCTACTGGGATGCTCAAGATCCTCAGCTGAAGACCTGGACGACTTGAAAAGAAACAAACACTCCGGTCGGGGGTGCCAGAATTAGCACTCCGACGATCAAGTCAGTGTATACTCTCTTGGTTACTTGTATTTTAAGTTAAGCGTACTAATTCTCACATACCTCTTTCTGGCTGATGTTCTTCTATTTATATCTTTTCTTTCTTGGGCCTCGGGGCTGGGCCCACTTTCGATTCGCCGTATAACTGTTTATTCGGCTTCTTTAACTGCAAACCGCTTTTCACTCGGTCCTTTACTCAACCGGCTATTTGGCCGAAAAGGGCCGAATGCGATGTATATATTTCGACTCCTGGTCCAATTATTTAGCCTATTTACGTCTCCCGATATTCGGCCCCCACAATTGCCCCCCAAGTACTTCACTAACGATAGTTAGCTGGAGTGTTTGGTTTTGAACTCGAAAAGTCAGAGCCGAAATTCGCCGGCTAACCTCATTCCAACGCAGATGTCAGAGCACACGCCTCTCGGTTATCATTTCAACTTCCTGCCCTTTCGTACGCTTCCATTTATTGTGATTTAAAATCTTGTCGTCTTTTCGAACACACATTTTTGGACACTTAAGAGTTTTTGGACTGCCTTCCGACTCACCTCTGCAACTTCCATTCATCCTTCATTGTCCTTTCCGTCTCTTGTAAGTTTTCTTCCTCTTTGCTTTGAATCCCTTTTCCTGGTCTGCCTTTAGTTTAGTATGCTCTTATAGGCTGACCGAAATGGCAAAGCATCTGAAAGACCTTCTCTCTGCGGATCGAATCTCTGGCTTTCGACGCCATTTTTCTATTCTTGATGATGTCCGTCTGTCGCTTGTGACAGACGGCACTCTCGATATGGAGAGGGATGGTGAAAGCACAATCATCTTCCCTCTCTTATCAATTGCAGAGGGCGAAATCCGTTTCCCGCTTCATCCATTCCTTAGGGCTGTCCTTCGCCATTGGGGTCTAATGCCTTCCCAACCCAATGTCAACTTTTTTAGAATCGTAATGGGGATAATAGAGCTAAACCGTCGCCTTAGGATCAACCTCGGCATACCTGCTATTTGGCATTGTTACGCCTTGGCCAAGTCTTCTGGTTGGCATGGACGCTATTTCCTTAAGGCAAAGGACACCGACCATCAACTAGTGACTATGCTTTCCAGCTTTAGCAAGCGAGTTGATGATGTTATAGTCGTTGTCCAAGGTAACTGGGATTCGGCGAAGGCGAGGATCGCCTTGATATTATTCCTAGACGGAGGGGCGAACCAGGTGGCCGTATAGTTTTTTGCGTTTATTTTTCTTATATTTATAAAGCTTCATTTTGAGATCTCATGGTTCGGTTTGTGCAGGAAACGATTTGAAGAAAGTCTTGACCTCGACCGACGATGCCGTTCTTTCAGAGATCAAAGTCGTGCTGAAATACTTCGGTCGCCCAAGCCTTCAGAAACAAGGGAGAGCGGCCCACATTCTTCTTCGATACGAGCCGACGTACATGACTTTCTCGGCAGCAAAAAACATCTCGATTCCAAGGGATGAAGAGTTTCTTACGGCTCTTATTTTAACCAACTTCAGAAACTTGCACCAAATCGGTTTTGAAGGATCCGACTTGGAGCGTGCGGAAGTCACTGAGGTCGCTGAAGAATCAGGCCAGTCCGAGGCCGAAGTAGACGAGACTTTAAGGGTAGCCTTTGAGGAAGCCGGCCTCAGTTCAGCCAACCCTCCGTCTACCGCGGTTCGAGGGGAAGTTTATGACGACGTCTTTATTGGATTAGAAGACCTTCCCGGCGCGTACCCTGAAGATATGGCCGGGTTGTCACTCACACAACTCGCCAAAAAGAAAAACGCCGAACGAATGGCAAAGCGGCGGAGAGCAGAGGCCATTCGATCTGAAGTGCCACCCGTCGCCGATGTTGAGCCCCCTCTGCCTGTTATTGAGGAGGAGACGGCTCAAACCCAAAATTTCGAGTCAGAGCCGATCGTGCCGGCAAATCAGGAGGCTGAACGAAGGGCGGAGAAACGTCCTGCCGAGGTTGAGGCCGGCTCTGGAGAAGACCCTGTTGACAAATGGCCGCGTTTAGAGGAGTCGAATACGGTTGTGCCTTTTGTGGTTCAACCAAAGATGAAAAATATGCCGATCTCCTCTGACGCGTCGGCTATGAAAGATCCAGCCGTGGTGCTGAGCATGGCTTCATCGGTTTCATTGCCGTCTGACAAGGGGACTTTCCGCAAGGAGCTAGACCTTTTGGCAACTGCGTTAGCCACTCAATCGGCTCTTCGGGTAAACATCTTGATCTTGTCTTTCCCTTTTATGCATATATTTTGGTTTTAATCTCCTGTTTTGCAGACGGTCGGAAGGATAGCCGAGATAGGCCGTCGCCAGCACGACGCCATCGAACGAATTGGCCGTTTACAATCCGAAGTTGAGGGCCAAAGGAGCCGGGCCGAGTTCGAAGCGGCGAGGGCGAAAATGGAAGCTGCGAGGGCCGAGGCCGAGATAGAGAGGGCCAGAAATGCAGACCAGCTCAGATTGGCTGCCGAGCAGAGGGCCAATGTGAGCGAAGCTGCGCTCAAGTTAGCCCAAGAGGCGATCGCCAAACTTGAGGTGGACTTGGCAGAATCGAAGGCGGTGAAGGAAGTAGCCGATTCTGAGGCTTCGAAGGCATATGAGGCTGGGCAAAGCGCTGCCCTCGCCAATTATGTGGAAGAAGTCTCCAAATTCGAGAATCGGGGATTCAAACACGGCTGGCTCAAATCCCTTGCTGCTGCTAATGTGACATTGGCTATGCCGATTCCATACGAGCAAGTGGATGTTGAGCCGCTGGAGTCTGACTCCGAGGATTGATTAGGGCGACAGTAGTTATTTTTGTTTAAAGATTTTGAATGTAATGTTACAGCTTTTTGTTTAGTAGTTTTTATGTATGGCTACAGTTTTTAAGTTTTTGCTTGGCATTTGCCTGCAAACTTGTAGCTTTTTATCTAGTAGTTTTCATATGTAAAATGGCTGTAGTCTGTGCCCAATTTACTAATGAAAATTTCCCTTGTACTTTACTATTACTTGTGCTTAATTTTTCTATTGATGCATAGTATTGCTTTTTGCTTCTTTGGATAAAACATTCGTGTACACTTGACGATTAGATAATTAGGCAATTCAGTAATTTACCATCGTAGAATAGCCGATCAAATTAATAAACCTGCCCTTGCCCCAGCCAGTATGAACTCCAAAGGCCGAATACCATGAGTTCATGGAGTGGCTGCGGCACAGATCGATCGGCACTACGCCCAAGCGACTAATTTACCATCGGCGAATAGCCGATCAGATTAATAAATTTGCCCTTGCCCCCAGCCAATTTATGAACTCCAAAGGCCGAATACCATGAGTTCATGGAGTAGCTGCGGCACAGATCGATCGGCACTATGCCCAGGCGACTAATTTACCATCGTTGAATAGTCGATCAGATTAATAAATCTGCCCTTGCCCCAGCCAATTTATGAACTCCAAGGCCGAATACCATGAGTTCATGGAGTGGCTGCGTCACAGATCGATCGGCACTACGCTCAAGCGACTAATTTACCATCGTCGAATAGCCGATCAGATTAATAAATCTACTCTTGCCCCAGCCAATTTATGAACTCCAAAGGCCGAATACCATGAGTTCATGGAGTGGCTACGGCACTGATCGATCAGCACTTCGCCCAGGCGACTAATTTACCATCGTTGAATAGCCGATCAGATTAATAAATCTGCCCTTGCCCTAGCCAATTTATGAACTCCAAAGGCCGAATACCATGAGTTCATGGAGTGGCTGCGGCACAGATCGATCGGCACTACGCCCAGGCGACTAATTTACCATCGTCGAATAGCCGATCAGATTAATAAATCTGCCCTTGCCCTAGCCAATTTATGAACTCCAAAGGCCGAATACCATGAGTTCATGGAGTGGCTGCGGCACCGATCGATCGGCACTTTGCCCAGGCGACTAATTTACCATCGTCGAATAGCTGATCATATTAATAAATCTGCACTTGCCCCAGCTAATTTATGAACTCCAAAGGCCGAATACCATGTGTTCATGGAGTGGTTGCGGCCAGATCAATTGGCTCTATGTCCAGCCATCAGTAATTAATGAAACCGCCTCGGGGGCGCTGCATGTGTTAAGGATAAATGGGGTGGGTTCTTCGTCCCCATAATTCCACTTATTGTGTTTATACTCGATTGAAACCATTTTGTTGCGGAAGGTCAGATTAACGCGGATGTCAAGTAGACTGTTCTTCAACAGCAGAGGAGAAGGGCGAACATTGGCTGAACTAGACATTGAAATGAATCGCAGCAGCGAGCCCACACGCACGGGAGGTAGGACGTCCAAGGAACCGGAAAAACGTCAGCCCCCAAGTTGTCGAAGCAGATCACCCCGAAAAGAAAAACAACAACGGGGAAGCTCCCCACGACCGCGACCGAGAAATGAGCCCGACGCGACGCCGTGACCATTGAGTTTTGCGGTTTTTGTGGGGAATAAACCAATGACGGAGGTGGACTCCATTGTTAATGACCAAGGTGTAGCAGTCAAGTTCGCTCGATAGATTTTTCCACCGGAAGTCCAGCAGTCGATGGTTGGTCGATAGGATTTCGAAATATTTCAAGAGGGCATCCATGGGGCGGTGAAAGGGCTATATACCGCTTATGAAGTCAGCATGCACCTGCACGCCGCCCGACGAGAAATAGAGAAGAAAGACGAACGAATTCAAAGTTTGGAGGCTTGCGCGGAGAAGGCTGAGCGTGAGCTCAGGGAGCTCAAGAAGGCTTAGACCACTGAGCCACACTGAATATGAAATTGAAGGCTTTAATGGCGATAGAAACCAAAATTGAGCACATGATTAGACTAATTTGAATTTTTATAACATTATGGCAAGTTTGATGAAAAATTGAATCAAATTAATTAATTAAGTTGTGTTTAATTGGTTTAATGTTCTAATTGTTGCATTATGCTATCCTAGCTATATATTTGTGTCATAAGCTCATTTGAGCTCATTCTACCTCTTTATTTGAGTTCAAGAAATTTGATGGAGAGCTCTAGAGAGAGAGGGAGAGAACTCATATTCTAGAGAGAGAAAGTGTAGAGATTGAGAGGAACTTGAAGGTTTGGCTTGAATTGGTCAAATTTGTGCAAGAACAAGTGTGTTTAAAGCCTTTAGGTAAGCATCTAACTCTTAATCCTTGAAGATGATGTGATTTAGAGTTGAGTTCATGGCTTGTATGTGACCATTTGCATGTGTTTTGTCAATTAAAGTCAACAAAGTGAAGAAGTTTTACATGCATGTATTAATGTGTTGAATTTTGCCATGTTGGGTTTGAATTCTTGCATCTATGCTGAAATTATGGAATAAATTGTACATGCATGTTTCATCCATCATGTGTTAACCTTTAAATTCATGTTTTGGAAAAGGATTTTGTACATGTATGGAGCCTTCGAGCTCAAATTGTTAAGTTCATAATTTTTGAAAAGAGATCATTACATGCATGGCATGAACATAGAGTTTTGACCTTTGTTTTGGAAAATTGAAAGGGATTTGAGTATATGGTTTCATAATTCCCATGAATTCATGCATTATGAAGAGTTTCTACATGTTTCTAGCAAACCATGCAAGACCCCAAGCTTTAAAAAGTTGTTTGGAAGCCATTTTTGTTAAGCTTGGTGCCCATAATTTCACAGACAGCTCGAGCGACCAAGTGGTGGCTCGAGTTAACATCACGAGCTCCCAGTATTTTTTACTCTACAAAAATTGGCTCAAGTGACCAAACGATGGCTTGAGTGAACTTAGTTTATGTCTTCAGATGACTCTAGCAACCAAAAGTTGGCTCTAGCTATCAGCTCATTTTCAGCATGTTTTCAAAAGATGTTTTAAGTTTATATCTTTGTTCCCATCTCTTTTCGGACATTCTTAGGCATGAATTATGACTTATTAAGGATTAATAAGATAAGAAACAACATAAGTAAATGATTGAATTAGAAAGAGATCGAAGATGAATTATTCAATTCGAACAATGTGTTCCAATATATGTATATGTGAAATGTGTAGGTTTGAACATTGTGAGGGAACATCAACCTACCCAAGGTGAGTAATATCTTAGTAAAGATATTTTCTCCTATTCTATTTTCTGGCTGTACAATGTGATAAGCTTTTCTGTACTTACGGATTTGAAAGTATGAATGAGCCTTTTATTTATACGCTCGATATGTTATCTGTAATGTATTGGGCTTGAGGCCGTTGATGTATTGGGCCTAAGGCCGTTGATATATGGTGGGCTTGAGGCCGTTCTACTATGTATTGGGCCTAAGGCTGTTGATGTATTGGGCCTGAGGCCGTTGGGCCTAAGGCCGTTCTACTACGTATTGGGCCTTAAGGCCGTTGATGTATTGGGCCTGAGGAAATTTTAATACAGTTGTATTGGACCCAAGGTCATTTTGCTATGGACTTGAGGTCGTTTTGCTATGTGTAGACACCCCATTTTTGACCGACCTTAAGACTCAGACGTCATCGTTTGAGCACGCAGTGATCGCGCATGTTTGTGCTCGTTTCGAGTTTCCGGAGTTTTTGGCTGAGTGCCTTGCCTCCGGGCCTCTGAACTCTTTGTGTTTTGGCTCGGTTTGTGGACCAAGCCTTGTTGACCTTGCCTGGAGGGAGAGAGGGGTCTGTAGACCACTTTTTGTGGTCGTAGACCACTTTTCCCTCTTGTAGACTAGTTTCCGGTTTCCGGAGTCTTCGGTCGCGCGCCTTGTCTCGGGACCGCTTAACGTTCTCTTCTTGGCTTGGTTTTTAGACCATGCCTTGTTTCCTTGGTCTAGAGGGACACAGAGGTCTTGTAGACCCCTTTTTGTGGCCGTAGACCACTTTTCCCCCCCGTAGACCACTTTTGGTGCCCGTAGACTAGTTTTCGAGGTTTTCGACTGCGTGCCTTGACCTGCGGACTCTTGTCTTGCATCCTTTTTGGTTTGTTTTTAGCACAAACCTTGTTTTCCTTGCTTGGAGGGTGGAATAGGGGTTGTAGACCAGTTTCTCTCCCTGAAAACCACTTTTCCTGTCTGCTAGCCAGTTTTCTAGTCGGCTAACTGGTCTTGGTGGTCTTTGGACCACCAAAAATGGTCGACAGCCATGCCACAACCTTGCTTTCTTTGTCCAGACCACCTCCCCCTTTGCCGACCACTTGGTCTCCTTGCAGACCAGAAAAAGTGGCTGGCCAACCAGTACAAGTAGCTGGCCGACCACTTCAACTGGTTCGGCAGCTTTCCTGCAGTTTCCTACAGATATTTTCTTGCCAGCTGTTGGGCACAGAAGGCATCCTCCATACATTGCTTAGAGCCTAAAGCTTGTTCAACAAGCTGTTACATGTTTTTTTTATATAAGGGAGCCTCCTCCCTCTTGCCTTAGGTTCAAAATTTTGCTGAGAGCTATAGATATATCCCTCTATCTCTATATTGCTCATTCTCTCTATATTTGCATTGTTTTGTGCCTTAAAGTGTCATTTTTTCACACTTTTACACACAAACACATAGTGAAACACCTTCATTCTTGGACTGAGGTTCTTGGAGGTTTGTTTGAAGCTCAAGGCTTGGTTTTTGCCTCAGAAGTTGCTGATTTGCTGTGTTTCTTCAAGGGTGAGTCTCTATCCTCTCTTAAGCTTTGTTTTGCTTAAGTACTTAGCCTTATTTGCATGCTTCTTTTGGCTTAAATTTCAACTGCAAAAAGCTTCATTTTTTAGTATTGAAAATGTTTGTTTAAGGCTTCTTTGGTGTTGGGGGTGGTCTACTTCCTTGCATGCCTTGTTTGCTAGGCTTTTGAGCCATCACTTTAGGCTTTTATCTTAGCCTTTGCATGGCCTTTCTACCACTAAATTCCAGAGGAATTTCAGTGGTGGAAAGTGTGTTTTGAGGTCTTAAATAGGAGGGGGTTGTCCCCCCTCCTCTTCTCTTGTGTGCTTGTGTTGATGGCCCTCCAAAAGAGCATGTGTTTCTACTTCTTGGAGGCTTTGTTTAGATTCATTTTTGTGACTTTCCAGACCTACCATGACTCTGTTTTGGGCTGTCTTGGTCACCTCTTGCATGCTTCTTGTATGTGTAGTGTAATCCTACTTGTGGCTTATCAAAGTAGCATGTCTTTCTAGCATGTTTTGGCTCCATCTTAGCATGTCTTAGGCATTATTTCAGCATGTTATAGCTCTGTTAAGGGTTGGTTTGATAGCCCCTTGCATGCTCCTTGCACTTGTAGTGCATTTCCATTCACTAGCCTAACATGCATCATGCTTTGGACCATCATTCTAGCATGCTTTTGGCTCAACTCCAGCAAGCTTTTACTCATGATTTACCATGCTTAAGCTTTGATTTATGTTGTTTTGGTCATGTATGTGTAGACACCCCATTTTTGACCGTCCTCAAGACCTGGACGTCACCGCTTGAACACTCGGTGATTATCCATGTTTGTGTTCGTTTGGAGTTCCCAGAGTTCTCGGCTCGCGCGCCTTGCCTCAGGACTTCCGAACTCGACCGTTTGTGTCTGGTTTTGCACCAAACACTTGTGTTTTGCCTTGGAGGGCAGGAATGCTTTGTGAGGCACCCCCACATACACCGGCTATGGCTAGAGGCCACCGGCTGGCTAGTGTTGCCATCGGCACTCTTTTGTGCCGACCGGCACTAAGTTTTGTCAAAATGACACTCTTTGCCGGCCGGACACTGTGCAGTTGCTTTATGAGATATTTTCAGACAGTTTGTATAGTTTTGGTTCCCCTCCATACACGTGTATGGAGGGATGACCCTCTTAGTTAGCTTGCTTGTAAGCTTTGCAAGCTTGCTTGCCTATATGGCTCGGAACCTTAGGTATGAGAGGGGAAGGTCAATAATGAGCACCCCCGCTCACCCGATCAAAAGATCGGCCTCTACTAAACCATGATATGACTTTTATTTTCTTTATATGTTCATGTTCTGATTAGTTAATAAATCCTAAAATTTACTATGTGAAGCATACAAGTATAGACTAGTTTGCTCAAATTGGAACAATTCAACAACTTCATGTTTGTTTTTCGAAAAGGGTTTGAATTTGCCACTTGACAAAGTGGGCTTAGAGTTTGTGAATTTGCCACTACAAAGTGGGCTTAAAACGTACAGTCGTTGAATCATTCCAATTCAGGCAACAAGCCTTCATCCACAGGCATTCAAACAGTTTATCACTTAAACAAATAGCCACATGGTAGGATGCTAAACATAATAAGAAATCACACACAAATGGGATGCTAAAGCATAAAAAATCACAGATTGACCGACGTCCCTCGAACAACTACAAAACAAAAGTTAGTAAAATATGCATGATCTTATATACAGAATCCTAATGCAATTCACTCATGAGATGCAGCTAAAGATTCGGCTTCTAAGATATGACATGTGAATCATCTCAATAACATGAGGTAGCGCACAGAATCACAGAAGAGTTGATTAAATCCACACATGTAAATACAGCCGAATCTTAATGCAGGAGACATAAATGTAAAGCATGGATATGCATGGCATGTCAGATATATACATACACACAGTTAGGGAAAGCGATAAAAGAATGTGAATAGAAAGAAGCGGGGTGGGGGGATTATTACAAACACTTGAATATTACAAATCCGAATGAGGGAGAGATAAAATAAAATAAAATCCTCACAAACTCTCAAAATAAAAATAAAATGAAGCAGTGACACCTTGATCGCTCTTAGCAAAGATGGCTGAAGCACAAACCACAAATGACAAATTTAAAAGTGAGGCCCATCACCCATGACATCATTATCCATGTTGGTCCAATATATCAAATCCCCTTTTTTGTAAGGGCCCACATGTTTTACACCCCAAATGGCACACTTGACCCACATGGATAGAAAAATATCCACAAACCAGCCCATGGTAAAAATAGCCCATGATTGACCCATACAAAACCACTATTCATAGCCAATACCCCATGGGCCAAACAAACTCACATATATAAAATCCAACAAGTCCATATAGCAATAGCCCAATGTTTCAGCCACATCCAACCATTTTAATTAGGCTCGATCCATCTCCATTTAAAACTCATTTCAAGTGTGCTTGAGAGTTGCCATGTTGTGTCTAAGCGTTGGATCATAATTGCATGCATGGGTGTGTGTATTTTAACCTTCATTTTGGGGGCACTTTGGCCACTGATTTTGGGCCTTTTAGGGTGGCCTAATTCATGCTTTAGTCCATCCCCTTTGGTTTGCATGCCTACCTTGCATACTTGTTTGTATGCTTACATGAATGCATTGCATTACCCATGTTGCATGATAGATAACATGACTAGGTTGCATTGTATCAACATGCATTCCTTGTCCCTTGAGTTGGTGATGGGGATTGGGACTTTGGTTTGTTTGGTTTGCATACATTTGAAATCAAAGTTGCATTCTCGGTTCTTTGGGCCATCATGCATAGAAATGCGTGATTGGTGGTCCGAGAATTGAGGCACATCCTCCTTTGAGTCAAAAACATGATAAAGGGTGTGTGTTTGGTGCATAAATGCTTGAACTTGAATTATTGTCGTGCATAGATTTCCCCTCTGCTGCTGTGAGTTGCAGGTTCTGCAGGCATTCAGTGCCGGCCGGCACTATTTAGTGCCGACCGGCAGTAAACAAGCAGCCGATGGCTTCATTTTGTGCCGGTGGTGCTCTATCCCAGCCGGTGGTACTCCCCAATGCCCTGAGAGGCACTCCTGGGACTTTGGTAATTTTCTGAGGAGGAGAGCAGAGGAAACAGAGGCAATCCGTGCATGGCAGTGCGATTCCAAGCCAGTCCCGAGCGCGTGTTGCATCCGGTCCTCATCCCGAGGCGATTTACTGTTTAATTAGATTAATTATTTATTTAATTAATTTAGTTGATTTGTAATATTTTAATTAGCTTGCGTAGTTAGTTAATCTGTATTATTCTTTCGGTCCCTCCGAGTGAGGGCGAAGTTGTAATAAGCGTGGGTGAGTGGCGTGTATGTCTTCCAAACCCCCATTTCTTTCTATCCCTTTTTATTTACCCGCTTATGATGGTAGATTAGGGCACGTTTATTTTAGCATACCTTATGCAATGCATGCGTGCATCCACGCATTTGTTTACACGCATCGGGCTCGGTACATCATACAAACTGCATCGTACTTTCAATTCCGAATTGAATACATGATAGTTGTAGCATTTCATGTGCCATTTTTTAGGGTTAGCCGAGCCTACTCTAAACTGCATCCTTGCTGTGTTGCATAGCCACTTAACATGACCTAGGGACATGCATGTCTGCTAACTAGTTTCTTGTTTTGGCACGAAGTACGATATGTAAGTATTTATGCTTTAGCATATCGCATGCGTGTGAATGTTAACATGACAGTATGACTACCATGTGGCTAAATGCTTATATGAGATAAACTGTTTGAATGCCTGTGGGTGGAGGTTGATTGCTTGAGGTTGGGAAAACTCATTGAAATCCGTATTTTAGCCTACTTGCGAGTAGCAAAAACCAACACGTTTTTCAAGACAAAACGGATATGCAATGTTTACTTCCAAATTAGGCAATCTAGTCTATACTTGTTTGCTGTGCGCATAACATAGTAATTCTAGGTTAACAATTGGAACAAGAGCATGTAATGTTTTCAAATCAGATATCACGGTTAGTAGAGGCCGGTCTTCGGACCGGGCGAAAGGGGGTGCTCATAGCTGACCTTCCCCGATCGTACCCAAGCTCCCGAGCCAAGACCACTTGGTGATGACGGACACGTGGCCTTCGGCACCGAGTCAGGGTTTCCTAAATTCCCCCATTAAAAAATATTTAGGTGGCGACTCTGTAATCTGGCAAAGCAGTCCATGTTTGGCACTACTTTTTCAAAAATCTGTTTTCTTCAAAACGATTTGCCAGAGTTGACTCTTTGGTTCAGATTGAGAACCGCAACAAATTTGAGTCCGAACTGTAACGAGGTCCCCCGCGGGCATGTTATAGTATGCCTTGCTTTGTATAGCCTTGCTTTGTATAGCCTTCGTGCATTCTTGCTCACTAGCTTTGAGTTTCATGGTCTCTAGCATGCATTGCTTGGGCTATTTGCATGATCTAGCCTCATTTGATATGTGATTTCAGTGCATGTAGTGTGGTCATGCCCTCACATCTTTCACTCTTTCAAAGCTTTGGAGGGTTAGTGCTTTATGCCTTAAATATGAGCCATTATGCATGCCATCTTGTCTAAGCTTTTGGGCTGCCATATCAGTGTGTATTTGGTCTTATTTTGCCATGTTACAACTCTGATTTTTTTTGGTAAAGTCATCTCATGCTTGGTTTTGGTAGGTGTAGTGTAATCCTCCTTATTGGCCTTACATGCTCCATGCTTCATGCCTCTAATTCTAGCATGTGTTGGCTATGTTCAAGCATGTTTTTGGCCTTGATTTGACATGCTCTAGGACTGTTTTGGGTTGCCTTGGCCATATGGTTCATGTATTGCATAGCTGTAGTGCAACTGGTCTTGCTAGCCTTGAGTTTTGAACACCATAGCATGCTATACTTGAGAGTTTTGCTTGCCATGACATCATTTCACATGATATTTCAGTGCATATAGTGTTATCACACTTTTATGTTTGTCACTCCTTAATCATGTTTGAGAGTTGTGCTCTTATGCCTAATTGATGGGCCAACGCATGAGCATGCATTATCTTGCATTTCATGCCATCATTTCATAGCATTTTGGCCACTGTTTTAGGCATGATTGAGGTTTGTCCATACTCGGTTTAAGTCCATTGAGCATGTTGTTTGAATGTTGTTGTTTGCACTCTGTTTGCATGCTTGTTGCATTTCATTATATTTGCATGTTGTTATTTGCATTGTGTTTGCATGCTTGTTGCATTATATTTGCATGCTTGTTGTTTGCATTGTGTTTGGCATGCTTGAGTCACATTGCATGTGTTTGGATAGCGTGTTAATCCAAACACGAGAAACGAGGGACGTTTCATACTTGAAGTGATGAAACGTGCCTCATTTCTCGGTTGCCGGCCCTCTTGATCATACATGATAGAGGTTAAGGCTCTTATGTGTTATTTGTGCATTCATGGACATTGAATTGTACAATCTTGGCTTCTCGACCATCGTGCATTGCGATGCTCGGTTGGTGGCCCGAGAGTCGAGAACTACACTCCCTTGAGCCTAAGAAATGATAGGGAGGGTGGTTATGCACACATATCTTGCAAATACACTGCCGTGCCCCTTCTTGTTCTCTGTTGCAGCAAAATGGAGTTGTGCAGAATTTTCTGGTCGACAGACCAGAAAAAGTAGCTGGTCAACCACTTTTTCTGGTCTGCAGCAAACTTAAGTGGTCTACAAGTGGTCTACAACCCCAACAAGTGGTCGGCAACCTTCCTGGAGGTCTCCATGATGGAGTAGAAGCTATCTGGAGGTTTGTGCAGTGATCTGAAATCAAATGCAAACAGAGGCAAGTTGGGGCATAGTGATGGATTTTCGAACGAGGCGATCGAGCATGCATGCACTTCTCGCCTCGAGGCTCCTGTTTTATTGCTTTGCTTAGCTAGTTAGCTATTTGGTTCTGTACTTAAGTAGTTAATGCACTTAGCTATTCATTTGTGTTTGTAATTAGTTAACTTGTTAGTTAATTAGTTTCGTTTTGTAATAATTAGTTTAATTAGCTTAGATTAGCTAGTTAGCTTATTATTTGGATCCTCCATCGAGAGGGCAAATGTTGTAATAAGCGTGCATGTGTGTGATGCATGTCTTCCAACCCCCATTTCTTTCTCCCTTTTACTTATCAGCTTTCGATGGTTAGTTTAGGGTCATTTTCAATTAGCATCCTTATGCTTACATGTTTGCATCATTCATCTGCCTTGCATACACCGAGCTCGGCGCATCATTCAAATTGCATTGTATTTCAATACACTTTCTTGAATACGTGTTTCAAAGCATGTTATCGAGTGTTGCATTCATATGCCATTCTAGATAGCCCACCCTATTTTAGCTGCATGTGTTGCATTAGGCATTCTTAACATAGCTAGGGTCATGCATTGATTTCTAACTAGCTTCTTTTTTTGCTCGGAGTACTATGTAAGCTTTTACACTTTAGCATACTGCATGAGATGTGTATGTTGCCATGTATAGCATGCTTGCCATGAGGCTAACTACTTAAGTGTTTAACAACATGAATGCCTGTGGATGAAGGTTGGATTGCTTGAATTGGAACAATTCATCGAAATGTGAGTTTTAAGCCCACTTGAGGATGGCAAATCCGCGTTTTAGCCTACTTGCGAGTAGCATCTTCAAACCATTTTCGAAAAACAAACATGAGATGTTTTGTTCCAAATTGAGTGATTTAGTCTATACTTGTATGTTGTGCGCATCACATAATAAAGATAGCTAATGAACCGGAATAAGAACACATGTGTTTACAAAAACAACATATCATGTTAGTAGAGGCCGATCTTTGATCGGGCGAGCGGGGGTGCTCATTTCAGGACCTTCCCCTTTCGTACCCAAGTTCCCGAGCCGAGGTAACTTTGGTGATAATGGACACGTGGCCTTAGGCATGAGTCAGGGTTTCCTAAATTTCCCAAAAACAAAACATTTAGGTGGCGACTCTGAAATCTGGCAAAGCAGTCCATGTTTGGCGCTTTTTGATTAAAATCGATTTTCCAAAACGATTTGCCGGATTTGGACTCTTTGGTGATTTATCAGTCTTACATTACACTTTGTGAGATTAGATTCAGAACCGTGACAGGAGTCCAAACTGTAGTAGCTAGAACTACAATTTACGCCCTCGCGCGCGGAGCGGAGTTCCGGGCTGTCTACACTATGGACCCAAGGTCGTTCTATTGTGTAAAGAGGTTACTTTATGGCTTTACTATTGTCATGTAATGGACCTGAGGTTGTTCTACTATGTGATGAGGTTATCTTGTGATTTACTATTGTTATAGAACTCATTCATAAAACCTCTTTACTCTTATGTTATTCACTGGGCAATAGCTCACTTCGTATATATATATATTTGTAGGTGAGCAGCAAGATGTCTGACCGCAGCCCTAGTGAACCTGTGTAAGATTACCAAGTTTTGAAGAGTCAGCCAAGGATGCCTCAAGCAGGAGGCTTTTGTCTTTCGGTCTTCTGCTTCTATTTTGGTTGGTCACGTTGATCGTATTATATATATAAGCTTTTGAGTTTTGTATAATGATAATCTTGTGATTAGTCTTGGCTGAATACTATTTTATGTTCATGATTGGATGTGAGTTATTAACTAATTGTGATGTCTGGATATGTCATGTATGCACAGCTCATTGGACAAAATTTTATAGTTTGCTTCCGCTTCTGGCCCCGTATATAATTAAATATTTTTGCTAATTCTTTCTTTGAGGTCGGGTAATCCGGGATTACTGGCCAGTTACTGTCTAAACGTATAGGGGCAGGTTTGGGTCGTGACAATAATATTTAGCACATTGAAGCTATAAAAAAGGATCTTTTGACCTCTGGTACATCCTCTACTGCTTTCTTAGTCACTCTAAGTACCTCTTCTTGGTATTTGATTTAGCTTGTTGCAACTAATATCTCTTCTGACCCTACACTTTTCTCTTCTTCTTATAATTTACTTGTTATTTACACTGATGATGGCTCTCAAATGCATGTTAAAATATAGGTCATATTTCCACTTCTAATGTCTCTCTCCCTGACACTTATCTAATCCCCAATCTTATGATTAATCTTATTCTATTGGACAACTTTGTGATCTAGGCCTCATTGTTCTATTTTCTCCATATGGTTGTGTTGTGCAGGATCCGAAGACAGGACAGACTCTTGGGATAAGTCATAGACATGGTCATTTGTGCGAGCTCATCCATCTTCGCATTCCGTCATCCACTTCTTCCTTTGTTCTGATTGCTGCTCCTACTACTATTACTAGTTCTCCTCTTACCTTATGGCATTCTTGGTTAAGTCATGTGTCTTTTGGTTGGTTACGATCTCTAGTTTCCAGTGGTTAGTTAGATCTTATTTGAAATGATAAAGTCGATTGTCTATCTTATCAACTTGCAAAACAATCTGCTTTGCCATTTAATATCAGTATCTCTATGTCTCATGCACCTTTTGAGCTCATATATTCTGATTGTTTAGGGCCTACACCTAATATCACTATAGGGGGATCTAAATACTTTTTCATTTTTGTAGATGA
This sequence comes from Camellia japonica, assembly GCA_030407325.1. NCBI lineage: Eukaryota > Viridiplantae > Streptophyta > Magnoliopsida > Ericales > Theaceae > Camellia > Camellia japonica. The sequence continues at coordinate 12,272,893 of JAPPVO010000059.1, forward strand.
TTTCACTCATTTTACATAGATTTTTCTTATGAAATCTCGCTCTGAGTTACAAAAATATACTATGATTTTTCACAAATGGTCAAAACTCAGTTTTCTTCCACCATAATTTTTTTTCATGCTAATAACGCCTAGGAATACAAAGAAACTTATTTTTTGAGATTCCTTCATCAAAATGGCACACTCTCATTATTCTTGTCATAGTACCTCCTAACAAAATGGTCATGCATAATGTAAATATCGCCATATTTTAGACACTACCCGTGCTTTTTTAATTTCCTCTTCTTGTCCTGAGTGCTTCTAGGAGGAAGCCTCTCTCACAACTGTCTATACTATCAACCGTGTTCCTTTCTTTACCATCAAAGATCAAACCCCATATGAGCACTTGTATGAAAAAGATCCTACATATACTAGTCTTGGTGTTTGGGTATGGTTGTTTTGTTCTCCTTCAACTACATGAGCGTTCCAAATTTGAACCTCACATCCGCCTTTGCTGCTTCTTGGGGTATGGAATTGAACGTAAAGGCTATCGTTGTTGGGGTTCTCTTTCTCTTCATCTTTGTGTCTCTCGCCATGTGATATTTTAGGAACACAAGATGTTGTCCTCTATATCTAAATTCCATTTGTCTACTTCTTCGGCTACATTATTCTTTAGAAATCATTCTCTTTTGTTTGATGAGCTTGATATCGACACTACTTCCGGCATGATGACTTCGGCTCATCCTAAGGATTTTACTCTACCTCCTAGTCCTGCTGCTACTCCACTCCCTGATCTTGCTCCTACTCTTGCTCCAGCTCCACTTCTTAGTCCTGTCTTCATTCCCTTTTACAGTGAGCCCCATGCATCTCTTGATTCCACTGCATCTTCTTCTGCACTCGAGGTAGCTCTTTGTCGTTCTACTCGGGTATTCCTCTCATGAACCTACCTCCTATCGAGAGGCTTGTTCCAACCCTCTTTGGCAGTAACCTATGTAATGACCCGACTCTCTTATATGCTGCTTACGTTCTAATTCCCTCATGATCTGTGTGATTATATGTTTGATGTGAAATTCCATGTTTAAATGTGTGAAATATGTGCTTTTGAGAATGTATCTGTTTGTTATAAGAAAATCTATTGAAATTACGACTTTAGACTGCAAATTGAAAGCCTTGGAGATGTGATAAACCGAAATTGACTTTACAATTATGATTAGCATGATTTTTAGAATTAATATGAAGTTTTGTAAAAATTCAATTCATAATGAATTAATTAGATTTATTTAAGCTAACCCTTGAGTAAGCTGAAATTAACGACTTTAATAGGTTCAGAAATCGAAATTGAGTACATGGTTATGCTAATGGAAATTTTTAGAGTCATTTGGGAAGTTTAATTGAAATTTGATTTCGGCTGATTTGTTAAGTCATGTTTGGCTTTATTCTTGAGGTAAGCTTTTGGATATATATATTTATGAGACAAGGTATAGATATTGAGATAGACTCAACAAAGAAAGGAAAAGAAAAATCTGGAGAGAAGAGAGAGAAGAAGCAAGAAGGAAAGAAGAAAAGCTTAAGATTGAAGAAGAAACATGGGAAATTGAAGGAATTGAAGTAGAATTCAAGAGATTGACTCAAGGTATGTAGAAATCAACTTAACCTTTTGGGATTGACCTATTATTTGTTGAATTCATGACTCAAGATGAAGATTAAACACCCAACTGAGTTAGGGTTTTGAAGTACAAGCTTAAATGGACTCTCTTCATGGAATTGAACTTGATTCTTTAAATTTGCTTGATTTAAGAGTCAATGTCCTTATATTTGCTTATCTTGAAGTTGATTGTGAGAAGTTGAGCCTTAATCTTGAGGTTTTGTATGGTTAATTACATATGAAATGAGGATCTATGTGAATAGGGAAGAAAAGTTTTAAAAAGTTTGAAAAAGAACTAAAACAAGGATTTTGATCTTTCTTGCTTGAAGATTCATTGTATTTTTGATGTTTTGATTTAGAAAACAATCATAATCTCATGTTTCCTATTAGTTTTACATGTTTTGGGAGTGATTTGGATTGAACCCTAGGTGAAAAATGGAGAAATTTAGCTTGAAATAAACAGGTCTTCTCAGACAGATTTTCTCACCCAGTGTTGGCACATAAATTTTACACATTCTGGCACGCCCAGTGGGACATATTTCTCCTCCCATCTTTTGAAGAACAAAATATATATAGTTGAAACTTATTGACGTATTCTTTGTTATAGGAATGCTGAAACAACTGTCAAGAGACAAACCTACACTCCAGTGGTTCTGAAATCACCAAGGGTGGAGATAGCACCCATCACCCAAGGGGCTCCAGAGCGAATGCTCTTGGTTGTCCCAAAGGTAGAACCAGTGAAATCTTGAAAAAATGCATTTCTTTCCCCTATCGCCCAAGGGGCTCCAGAGCGAAAGCTCTTGGCTGTCCCGAAGGTAACTGGTGTGACGAAGAAAGTCACACTTCTCCAGAAAGCTAAAAGTTTGAGAAAGATTACTGAAGATTATGTGAAAGCGTTGAAGTAGTACACAACTGTGAGGGCTACAGCCCGAACGAAGAGCTTTCTAATGCAAGCAAAAGAGGCTAATTAGTTTGCAACTACGGTCTTGTTGCAGCTTTAACAGGGGCAACAAAAAATGTTATGGCCCAACTACTCAAAAGGGTAGAAGACTCCATTAAAATGGTAGAGTCTGCCCAGAAGAAAGCCTCTGCTGAAAACATGGCCATCATTAGGGCCATTAGGAGGAGGGTAATGACCCAAACTCCAGTTGATGGAAAAAAGGCCCCTGTTATTAAAAAACCAATTGCGGCCTACGAACTGACAGTTCTGTTCAGAGCACAAAATCGGTCAAACCAAATCTCAATCAACTCTCAGGAGCCAAAGGAACACTCGTTGGCTCGACAGGGTTCGAATAAGGAACACACATTGACCCGACAAGGTTAGAATAAGGAACACCTGTTGGCTCAACGGGATTTGAATCAACATCAATTGGTCCACTCTAAAAATGTAGGGACTGTTTCAAAAATTTATAAGGAATTTGCAAAAACGCAAACGGTTCCTTCTATGCCTTTAGAGGCTCGACTTGATATGTCATCAGGTCCAGTTTCGAAAAGACAAAGGCGAAGAAGAAATAAGGCCTTAAAGAAACTGGAACTAAGAACAGTGGCGACAAATGTGATAGGAGTTATTGAAAGGGCTCTCTCGAAAGATGAACGCCAAAAACAAATTGAAAGTCCTGTCTTTGTTGGAAAGTCAAAGGTGGAGGAGGGTAAGCAATCCTTGGGAAATATTTCTACTTTGATTGAACTATCTCTGGAGGGAATAAGAAAAGGGCCTGTAACAAGGTCTATAACCCGTGAGGCTTAAAACAAAGCATCGCAGTCAGATGCTTCAAATATGAGTAATGTTGTGGGGGTTGATAATCCTTTGTACGAAAAAGATGATTCTATCTCGAATATTGGAAACAATGAATTGAGAGATATCAGCAAAGTCGTAGTTATAATGACTGAGGTTGAGAAAGAAGGTGAAAATTCGCAGGTCCAACAAGACCAAGGTCTCAAGGAAAAAGTGGTGGCCCTACAAGAACAACTTGAGAGAAGAGAACGGGAAATGGTTGCTATGTTGGAGCAAATGCAACAGTTGCAGGCCCAAATGACAGGACCAGGAAGTGCACCCAAACAAATGACACAACCTGTTGTGGGGACATCCGTAGGCATACAAAGCACACCAGCCCCAGGGAGAAATGGTCCTTGTTACTCTGATCTAACCAGTGGTGGTATGAATCCAATACTCATGGCCATGATTAATGATATGGTGAGGAGACAAGTAAAGAAAGTCAAAGAAAAAGATGATGAGAAATTTCAAATAATTACAAAACCTTACCCAGCATGGGTAGATGTTGTTCCATTCCCTTCTGGTTTTTCCCAACCAGATTTCAGAATGTTTGATGGAACAGGAGATCGAAGACAACATGTGGCTCATTTTCTTTCAAGATGCGGGCCAATAGCCTAGAATGAGGCCCTATGTCTGCAGCTATTTGTCCAATCACTTGAAAGTTCTACATTTACTTGGTATGCTAATCTTCCTGAGGGACCAATCCCAAATTGGGATTCCATTGTGAAGGAGTTCCTTAAACAGTTCTGCAACACACAAAGGCAAGTTGGAGTACCAGAACTGATTGAGACCAAGCAACATGACAATGAGTCTGTTACAGATTTCATTGCAAGATGGTGAGCTTTGACGTTTGCCTGTCCTCAAAAGTTCACGCAATTAGAGTTAATTCGGATGTGCCTTAACAACTTCCGACATAAGGTCTCTATGGCTCTTATGGCTCAAACTTTTGAAGGATTCAATGATCTATGCACTAAAGCTCATGATATGGAGTTGCATCTAGCTAAACGAATGAGGCCTAGGGCTGTTGAAAGGGTTGAGTCCTCAACTGCAGCTATAATTGAAACCAGAAAGAAGGGTCCTGTTGTAGTAGGGGCTAAAAAGCCCAAGGAATTTAAAAAGGTGACTATGAAAGAGAGGTTAGAAAAGAAATATTCTTTCACGGATGATTTGGTCGAAGACCTATTTGAAGATCTATTGGAGCAAAAGTTGATTGGTCTCCCTGAGGTGAAAAGACCACATGAGGTAGGAAAGACCAACAATCCAAAGTATTGCCCCTACCATCGTTTGATTAGCCATCCGATAAAAGAGTGCTTTGTTCTAAAAGATAAAATTCAGGAACTTTTGGACTCTAAGATTATCAAACTCCCTCCTCAAGAGAAAGTATCCGCTAACCCAATCACTATCGACAATGATAATGAAGGTGAATGGGTTGTTTATTAGTCAAAAAGCATGAAAAAAAAAACAAAATGCCACAATGAAAGCTAGAAATGTGGTTGCTTCAACAACACAAGGGCCAGAAGTTTCCAAAAAGCAAAAATCAAAAGTTTCCAGGAAACAGAAAAAAGCCAAAGTAAGTAAGAGAAAAGGAAAGAAGAACCCAAAGAAGGAAAAAGGGGAGAAATTGGCCCCTGATGAGCAGTTAGATATCCCCTTGTCCCAGTCACATTGGAGGAATTTCTACCTTCAAAATTTCAATTTGTGGGGGAAAAGCTTGCTTTGGCCCCTTACTTAACCATCATTGTTTTGAGTGATGACGAGGAAGATGAGGGTGAAGTTGGTTCAAAAGTTAGGGAAGGAGATTGCATTATATCTCTTATTTGTATACCTGACTCACCAGAGTATACACCAACTTCTCATGAATACACACCAGCCTCACCAGAGTATTCACCAGCTTCTCCGAAGTACACACCAGAAGCCTTTTCTCCAGAATATTCACCAGTAACACCAATGTACTATCAAAGCACTCCAGAATATGTAAGGGGAACAGAACAAGGAGACACTGGGTGTAGGTCCGACTCTGAGCTTGTGAAAAAGGCGAAAAAATGATTACACTTCATGGATGATGAGGTGAATGGCAGGTGTAAGTCGGATGATGAAGTATGGAAGCATTCAAGTAAACAAGCAAAGTCATCTCAAGTTGAGGATCCTAATGAAGATTGGGAACTTGACTTTTCTCCTGATGGTTCACCATACACATCCCCAGCTAAAACATACGATGGAGAAAGTGTATTAAGTGACCACTTTGACTTTCCTTGTAATGTCATTACTATGGATGTAAATTTTGAAGAACGAGAAATACATATTATTCGCAATCCAGGTGATGATGAGAAAGCAAAAATTGAAGCTAGAAGGGAAGCGGAACATTAGCAAAAGTAACAGTCTCTTTGAAAGATGAGGGTTTTGAAGCCCATCAAAATTTGACTATTGAAATAAATCAAATTTCTGGACACCTTTTCCCTAATTAGGTCGAATGGGTTCAGTTCCACGAGGATATGCAGTACCTCGTTTTCCTTATATAATGGGACAGGTTGTCCAAGGCGCCATTTGGTTCGTTTCCTTGCACAATGTGAAAACACAGTAAAAAGATTGGTACTTCAGCTTGCCACCTAATTCAATCCCAGATTGGGACTCCATGGCTGATCGATTCTATAGGACATTTTATAAAACCATGGCCAATAGAAATTGAGATGTCAGAACATTCTCAAACATATGATTTCATAGAAGGCATAATTGAGGAGAAGATTGAAACTGCCCTTGATCTTTGAGAGATGGGCACTTATCGCCCAAGGGATTTGTTCCCTTTATGGGTAGAGCAAACACCATTTCCTGAAGGATACGAATTTATGAATTTTGTCCTATATGAGGGGTATGGAGACCCTCAAAAACATATTAGGCGTTTTTTGAAACAGTGTGGGCAAACAGCTCAAAATCAAGCACTTTGCCTAAAACAATTCCCCCTTTCTTTGGAGGGGATCGCTTTTGACTAGTATTGCTCCATCGAAGGGGTGGTGGTGCCTAGTTGGGAGGCCATGAAGAACGGTTTTGTAGAATCCCAATGCTTTTATAGGCATGACTCCCGGTACCTAAGAAATAGGAGAAGAATGCAGCTCCAAGAAGATGGAGAAGTGACTGATGATGATGATCACCCTGCAGCTGGACCAGTTAACATGGTCCAAATAGGTGAGGGAACAAAAGAAGTTGAGGTCAACGAAAAGGCGGTTGCTGAAGTATGCCAAACTTACTTGACCTATCGAAGGAAATTACGAAATCCTCAAGACCCTCAAGCGTCAGAAGTTCCACAGGTTTTGCTGGAGGAAGAGCAAGTGAAATATGATGTACTAGCTCATCTAAAGAAAATTCTAGCATTGTTGAGCATATATGATGCATTGAAAATGTCTCCAGAGATTTGAAAGTCTTTAATATATGCCCTGTCCAAGCCAGAGGATTTCCACAAAGAAATCGAGGGTAGAAATCAAGAGAAAACAACTACATGCATGGCTATGGTAACCTTTGATGACAATGACATGTGTGCTGAAATGGCAGACCATAATCGGCCTTTGTTTATCACTGGGCTTATCCATGATGTGAAAATTTCTCGAATTTTGGTTGATGGAGGATTTGCGGTAAACCTCTTGCCTCGAAGGGCCTTAAATCTATTAAGGGTTCGAATTTCACAACTGTGCCCAAGTCGTCTTGTCATTCAAGGATTTAATCAGAATGAACAACGCCCAATGGGAAAGATTGAATTGCGAACTAAGTTTAGGGATATTGAAGAAAGCACTGAGTTCTTGGTCATTGATGTAGACACCTCTTACAATGCTTTGCTTGGGAGACCATGGATGCACAATCATCATGCAGTGCCATCAACTTATCACGAATGTATCAAGTACCCGTTGCCTTCACCCAAAAAAGAGGGGACAATTGTGGCTGACAATGATCCATTTGGAGAAGTAGAGGCCTATTATGCTGATGCTCACTTCTATATAAAGACTTCACAAAGAAAAGGAAAAGATGTGAAGAAGTCTAAAGATACTCCGAATGTGAAAGACACTCTAGAGTCTACTCCAGTTTCAACAAAAAGAACTTTTCGATATATGCCAAAGTCCGAAAGGAAACTGGGGGCAAAGGCTCTAGCCCCAATAAATCCAATTTTGGATCTCAAGGGTGAGTTCACGTTGCCATTAAGGAGGACAGAATGCACCTATGTGGAGAAATATAATAAGATTGTGGTCCCTTCTAAAGGAAAATGGTCGAAACCCATCATATTCCACTCACTTGGAGATATTGAACAGAAAGTGAAAGTTGAACAAGTGCCAGAAGAAAACATCTCGAGTTTTGAGAAGCCTACCTTCAATGCAAAAATTACACAGATGTTGGTAAAAGTTGGTTTAGATCCTGAAAAAAATACTAGGAACAATGACACCCTTTGACTTTACATTAACACCTTCGCAGAGGCAGGCTATCCAGCAAGGCAGTATTATCACCGCCAGGACAGAAGGGTTAGGCTATCGGGGGAATGAGGAAAAATTTCCAGTAAACATGACTATCACTCAAGATGTGTTAGAAGGTGTTGAGCAAGATGAAGCTCAACCTGCACCAACAGAATTTGAAGCAGGAGGCCAAGCCACCGTGGATGACCTTCATGAGGTAAATCTGGGTGATGAAGGAGAAAACAAACCAACCTTCATTAGTGAAAATTTAAAGGAAGAAGAAGCTCGGCAATATATTTCCTTCTTAAAGGAGTATCGTGACATATTCACATAGAACTACAGTGAGATACCTGGTCTTAATCCAGAGATTGCAGTCCATAAGCTTGCAATTCACCCTGAGAAACGGCCAGTTAAACAGCCTCAGAGGCGAACTCGACCAGAGCTTACAACCCAAATTGAAGCTGAAGTCGACAAGCTTATCAATGCAGGATTCATCATGGAAGTTAAATATCCAACTTGGCTAGCAAACATAGTGCCGGTCAAGAAAAAGAATGGTCAAATCAGGTTTTGCATTGATTTCCGTGATCTCAATGAGACTTGTCCTAAAGATGACTTTCCTTGCCCATCACTGAACTTCTTGTAGATGCAACTACTGGGTATGAAACCTTGTCTTTTATAGATGGATACTCAAGATACAATTAAATCCGAATGGAATCTAAAGATGAGGAAATGACTGCATTCAGGACTCCGAGAGGAGTCTTTTGCTATAAGGTAATGCCGTTTGGCCTGAAAAATGCTGGAGCCACGTATCGAAGGGTGATGACTGTAATTTTCGGTGATATGCTTCATGACACCATCGAAAGCTATATTGATGATCTTGTCGTCAAGACAAAGGAAAAAGAAAACCATGTGGAAGATTTGAGAAGAATCTTCGAACGTTTGAGGAGATACAAACTCAAGATGAACCCACTAAAATGTGCATTTGGAGTTTACTCAGGAAAATTTCTAGGGTTTGTGGTTCAAAACAAAGGGATTGAAATTGACCCTACCAAGATTAAAGCCATTACTGAAATGCCTCCTCCGCGAAATTTAAGAGAATTGAAGGGGCTACAAGGGAGATTGGCCTATATTAGAAGATTTATTTCTAACTTGGCTGGTCGATACTTGCCATTCTCAAGATTGATGAAAAAGGGTGTTCCATTTGAATGGGATCAGCAGTGCCAAAATGCTTTTAATAGTATTAAGGAGCATCTTTTGAAGCCTCCAGTACTCATGAGCCCAATAAAAGGGAAACCACTCTTGTTGTACATAACAGCCCTGGATGGTTCGTTAGGGGCACTGTTGGCACAACACAATGAGCATGGGAAAGAAAATGCCTTGTATTACTTAAGTCGTACTCTAGTTGGGACAGAAGTCAATTATTCTCCTATCGAAAAGACATGTCTTGCCTTGGTGTTCGCCTTGCAAAAACTAAAGCACTATGTCTTGGAACACGAAGTCAAGTTGATATCAAGAGCAGATCCCTTGAAATATATACTTTCACAGCCCATACTTTCAGGAAAAATTGCAAAGTGGGCTGTAATTCTCTAACAATTCGCAATTGAATATGTTCCCCAAAGAGCCGTAAAGGGGCAAACTCTAGCAGATTTTTTGGCAGCACATCCTATACCTGATGACTCACCTCTAGTAACTGATTTACCAGATGAAGACGTTATGCAAGCAGAAATCTAGAAAGGATGGGAGATGTATTTCGATGGAGCTTCAAGAAGTCCAGATGGCAAGAAGCAAGAAAATCCTAAAAACAATAAAGCTGGAATTGGAATTGTGTTTGTGACTCCAGACAATGCTATAATCACCTATTCTTTCGCCTTAAGTGAAGGATGCTCCAATAATGAGGCAGAATATGAAGCTGTAATTGCTGGATTAGAATTGGCATTACAAATTCATATTGAAGAACTCTCAATTTATGGAGATTCAGAACTGGTGGTAAAGAAACTCCGTGGAGAGTACATTGTTAAAAAAACAAGTCTCATCTCTTATCATGAAAAGGCTGATGAATTGATTTCACAATTCAGGAAAACATATACTTTCCACGTGAAGAGAAGAACAAATAGTCGAGCAGATTCACTAGCAAGTTTGGTTGCATCACTCACCCTACCAAATAGCAAAACAATTACTATCACAGTAGGCGAAAGAAGGGTGTTACAACCTGTAAAAAGGTTTCTAGCTTGGTTCCAATCTTAGTCGTTACCATGAAAGAAGAAAGCGAGGAGGGTTGGCAGGAACTGTTCATAGCTTACCTTCAACATGGTAGGCTACCTGAAGATAAAGTAAAAAGAATTGAAGTGAGACATAGGGCTACCAAATTCGTCATGTGGAAAGATGGGTTATACAAAAGGTCTTTGGATGGAATGTACATGTAGTGTATAGCCAAAGAGCGTATTCAAGAGGTAATGGCAGAAATACACGCAAGTGTATGTGGGGCACACCAAAGTGGTCCTAAATTACATATGCAGCTAAAACAGTTGGGATACTATTGGTCGACTATGATTGCAGATTGTATAGATTATGCTCGAAGATGCCAAGTCTACCAATTCCATGGGAACTTTCTCCACCAACCCCTAGAGCCTTTACATTTAACAACTTGTTCTTGGCCATTTGCAGCATGGGGTATGGACACTATTGGTCCTTTTGTACCACCATCTTCAACAGGTGTAGACCGCCCGAAACTCGCTCCGCGCGCCCCCCTTTCGGAGAGGGCGCGAATTGGGTTCTAGCTACTACAGTTCGGACTCCTGTCACGGTTCTGAATCTAATCTCACAAAGTGCAATGTAAGACTGATAAATCACCAAAGAGTCCAAATCCAGCAATTGGTTTTGAAAAATCAATTTTGAATCAAAAGTGCCAAACATGGACTGCTTTGCCAGATTTCAGAGTCGCCACCTAAATATTTTGTTTTGGGAAATTTAGGAAACCCTGACTCGTGCCTAAGGCCACGTGTCCGTCATCACCAAAGTTGCCTCGACTCGAGAACTTGGGTACGAAGGGGGAAGGTCATGAAATGAGCACCCCCGCTCGCCCGATCAAAGGATCGGCCTCTACTAATCATGATATGTTGTTTTGAAAACACATGTGTTCTTATTCCGGTTTATTAGCTAACCTTACTATGTGATGCGCACAGCATACAAGTATAGACTAGATCACCTAGATTGGAACAAAACAATTCAATGTTTGTTTTCGAAAATGGTTTGAATTTGCCACCCTCAAGTGGGCTTAGAAATGCAGATTTGCCACCAAACAAGGTGGGCTTAAAACATGATGATTTGCCACTCCAAGTGGGCTTAAAACTCACATTTTGATGAATTGTTTCAATTCAAGTAATGAAGCCTTCATCTACAGGCATTCACGCAGTTTAAACAAATAAGTAAATAGCCTCATGGCAAGCATGCTATCATGGCAACATACACACTCATGTGATATGCTAAAGCGTAAAAGCTTACCGAGTACTCCGAGCCAAAGAAAGAAAACTAGTTAGTAATCACGCATGATCCTAGCTATGTTAAGATGCCTAATGTAACACATGCAAAAAATGCAACTAAAATAGGCTCGGCTTGCTAAGATGGCATATGAATGCAACACTTGATAACATGCTTTGAAACACGTATTCAAGTAGTTATTGAAATATAATGCAGTGTGAATGATGCGCCGAGCCTGGTGCATGCAAGACAAATGAATGATGCACGCATGCAAGCATAAGGTATGCTAATCGAAATATGCCCTAATCTAACCATCAAAAGCTGGTAAATAAAAGGGAGAAAGACGTGGGGTTGGAAGACATTCACACACACGCACACTTATTACAACACTTTCCCTCTCGACGGAGAGTCCGAATGAAATGAAAGCTAACTAGCTACGCTAATTAAGCTAACTATTACAAACCAATTAATTAACTAACTCTAGCTAACTAATTATTACAAACCAAATTGAAAATAGCTATTCTAAGCTAATTAGAATATTACAAAGATGAATTAAAATTAGCTAAGAACATTAACTAATTAATTACAGAAACCGACAAATTAACTAACTAAACAAAGCAGTTAAAAAGGCCTCGAGGGGAGGGAGATATGCATGCTCGGTTTGCTTCGCCCGAAAATGCATTGCCATGCCATAAGTTGTCTCTGTTTGCACTCACGGTGACCTCAGAACATCGAACGCACTTTCAGGTTGCATCTGCCCCAAAATAGGAGCATTCTGGACAAATTTACTGTAAGCGGCCGGCTAGCCACTTTAACTGGTCGGCAGGCTACCTCAACTGGCTGACCGACCACTTCAAGTGGTCGGCAGGCTAGTGCAAGTGGCCGGCCGGCCACTTTCCTTTCCAGAACCTCAACTTTGCTGCAACAGAGATCAACAAAGGCACAACAATGCATTTACAAGGAAATGTGTGTGTGACTACTCTCCTTATCATTTCTTAAGCTTAAAGGAGCGTAGTACTCAACTCTCAAGCCACCAATCACGCATCTCAATGCATGACGGCCAAGGAGCCAAGCTCGCACAATATTAGTGAATGCACAAACAACACATAAGAGCCTCCACCCTATCATGCATGCTCAAGGGTGTCAGCGACCGAGAAACGCAACACGTTTCATCACTTTGAGTATGAAACGTGCCACATTCCTTGTGTTTGGATTAACGTCTGATCCAAACACAATGCAATGCAAACAAGATGCTTATCTTTCAATGCTAAAGTGGCATGCACAAGACTCTATCAGTTAAACAATGCATGCATGGCATGTTTAGAAGCTAAGGCATCAAAGCTAGTGAAGTGTATTACACATGAGGCATGCAATATCAATTTCAAATGGTCAAATCAACTATGGACAGACCTAAGATACTCCAAAACAGTGGCCAATACACTGAAACTTAGGCACGAAAGACAAGAAATGCATGCTCACTCATTTGCTTACAAGCAAGGCATAAAGCTTAACTTTCAAACACATTGAAAAAGTGACATATATGAGAGCATGACAGAGGTACAAGCACTGAAATCATATGCCAAACGATGACATATCATGCAAACAACACAAGTATGGCATGCTAGAAGACTTAAGCATGAAAGTTAGTGAAGTACACAACACTAGGACTATGCAATACAATGCTCAATGGACTAAACCAGCCCTAAACAGATCTCATGCATGCCAAGACAGTGGCCAAAATATGCTGAAATGGTGGCCCAAAAGCTTAGACAAGCATGCATACGTATTGGCTCACAAGTGAAGCATAAGGCTCAACCCTCAAACACAACAAAAGGGCGATAAATGCAAGAATATGGCAGAGGTATATGGTCTGAAATAACATGCCAAATGATGCCATGACATGCAAAAAGCTCAAATATGACATGCTAGAGGTCTCAAAGCGCAAGACTAGCAACGCCACATACACTATAGCTATGCAAAGCCAAGCATGCATGACCAAAACCACTCAAATCAGACCTAAAGCATGCTAAAACATAGCCAAAAAAAGTGCTGGAGTAGAGCATACACATGCTAGATCAATAGGCTAAAACACCAAATACACTAGGCTAGTGAACAAAATTGCACTATAAGTGCAAAAAGCATGCAAGAGGCAACCAAACCAACCAAACAGAGTTATATCATGTTAAATCAGTGGCAAAAACATGCTGAGATAGAGCCAACATGAGCTAGAATGAGAGGCATAAAGCATGATGCATGTTAGGCCAACAAGTAGGATTGCACTACAAGTGTAAGATGCAAGAAACCAATGATCAAACCAACCCAAAACAGAGTTATGGCAGGTCCAAAAAGTCACAAAAACATGCTTGGACTAAGCTAGCAAATGAGAGAAATACATGCTCATGTATGAGGCCAACAAGGCAGACAAGCAAGACAAAAGGAGAGGGGGACCACCCCCTCCTATTTTGGACCACAAGAGCAACTTTTTACCACTGAAATTCCTCTAAGTTTCAGTGGTTAAAAGTCCAAAATGAGATGGTTCCAAAAACTAAGGAAGATGGCTCAAAAGGCTTAACAAGCCAAAGAGCAAAATAGGGGGACCACCCCCCTTAACCCCATAAGGTTCAAACCAACATATAAAGCCTTAAAATTAGAGTTATTGAGAGGCTAAAACCAGCCTTTAAATAGCATGCAAAGGTGGTAAAAGACTTAACCAAAACAAAGCTTTAAAAGGGTTATGGGTTTACCCTTGAAGAACAAGACCAAGACAGCAACTTCAGCAACAATTTTGAACCAAAACCAATGCCAAGACCTCAAAACAAGCTCCAATGGACCTCAGCTCCAAAGTGAAGGTGCTTAACTAGGTGTCTTAGTGCAAAAGTATGAAGAAAACTCACTTTTAGACTCAATATAGCACAAATATAGAGAGAGAAGGAGAATTCTAGATAGAGAGGGATATGTTAGCCCTAAAATTTTCTGAACCAAAATCAAGGGGGAGGAAGCTCCCCTTTTATAGAGAAAACAAGCCAAAAAGATTGCTCAATCCCTCTATACACGTGTATGGAGGATGAGCTCAGTAAGCCACAACTGGCCGAAAATATCTGAAAATATCTAAAAAGGAGAAAAAGTGGCTGCCGACCAGTTAAGGTGGCCTGCCGGCCACTTCAAGTGGCCTACAAGGGAGAAAAGTGGCCGGCAAGGCCCTCTTCCCCCCTAGGCAAGAGGCAACAAGGTTGGGCCCAAAAACCAAGGCCAAAACACAAAGGGTTAAGAGGCTCAAAGACAAGGCACCCAGTCGAGACCTTCGGGCGCTCGAAACAAGCACAGACATGCACAATCATCGAGTGCACAACCGATGACGTCTAAGTCTTAAGGTCGGTCAAAAATGGGGTGTCTACAACAGGATATCGATACATCCTAGCTGCTACTGACTATTTCTCAAAATGGGCAGAGGTCGTGGCTTTAAAGGATATAAAAAGCACAGTTGTCTCTAAGTTCATCTGAACCCATATCATTTATAGGTTCGGAATTCCAGAAAGTGTCATCATGGATAATGGACAGCCGTTCAGGAGTGATGCTTTGAACAAGTTATTTGCCAAGTACAAAATCAAAAACAACCATTCATTAAGATATCATGCACCTGCCAATGGTTTGGTAGAAGCTTTCAACAAGACATTGTGCAAAATTCTCAAGAAGATGGTGGATAAGAACAAAAGAGCTTGGCATGAAAAGTTACAAGAAGCTTTGTGGGCTTATCGGATTTCACACAGAACTCCTACTCAAGCAACCCCTTATTCGTTGGTTTTTGGAAGAGAAACAATGTTACCACTTGAGGTTCAAATATATCATTGCGAGTGGCAATACAAGAGTCCTTAACAGAAGATGAAAGTGCAAGAGTGAGGTTGGCTGAGTTGGAGACCCTAGATGAAAGAAGGTTGTATGCTCAACAGAACTTGGAGATCTACCAACAAAGGATAGCAAATGCATTCAATAAAAGAGTGAGGCTTCGCTCCTTTAAAAAAGAAGACTTGGTACTAATGATTAGAACACCCAGAGTAGTCTCATGAAGAACCAAAGGAAAGCTTGAGCCCAAATGTGAAGGACCTTATGTGATTGAGAAGGTTTATTCTAATGGAGGCCTATTTGTTGATAACGATGGATGGTGATAGAATCATTCCCCCAACCAATGCAGGGTTCTTAAAGAGATATTACCCTTAAGAAAGCCTGCTAGGTTGAAAACCCGAAATGGCGGCCTAGGCAAAAGTTAGGGCGATTAAAAACAAAAAAAAAACAAAAACAAAAAAGGAATTATAAATTTCTCTAACAGCTTGGATGGCTTGTTTAAAGAAGGAGAAGAAAAACCTACATTTGTTGAGAGCAATCAACCCATTAAAACAAAATACAAAGCCTGAAAAGTGGCAGAAAGGGACCAAGGCTAAGAAATAATTCCATCCAAGACCTAAAGAGGATCTAGATAAAAGTGCCAATTTGTTGTGACTCGCACAGTTAAGAAAATTCACTTGTGCAAGTCACAAGGGGGCATTTGTTGGCACATAAATTTCGACCAAATTTATACACATAGAGCCTATGATAAAATTGTTGTAGGCAATCACTTCCCAAAATGATCAACTTGCTCCGTTGAAGTGTATAAATAAAACAACATCGTATCTTAACGACGTTATTCAAGATGCTCAAATGACACGTGGAGCCTACGAAAGATGACACTTGTAGAGCCTACAACAAGGACACCACACAGGATGAAACCCCAAAGATCAATCCGGTTAATCAGATATACGATTAATCATATAGCGCTATTATTCAAACTTCAAATGGCGCTATCGTTCAATTTGAAATTCAAATTGAGGATGAGGCATTCTTATCACCTGGATGACCCTCTATAAATACGAGGACCATCACACAAGATCAGGGATCAGAAAATCAGAAGTGTGAATATCAGAGAGAGAGAGAGAAAGAAATCAAGAGCTAAAGAAGTCGTTACAAGAAAGAAGAAGAGAAGCCTAGAGAACTCAAGAATCTACGCTGCAAACGCAAAATGGTGATAAATAGGTAAAGGGTTCCAAACCCAAAAAATTAGACTTTGTATTCGAGGGTTCAAAACCCATAACAATTTCAATAAAATATTTATTTTTCTTAAATTGTCTTCTGTTATTTATTTTGTTCTTCATTAATCGGACGTTTCATTTATATAAAATGTGTAATTAACGATTTGGAATACAGATCGAAAATAGGAACTTGCTATTCAAATAATCAACACTGCTTAGTCCAAAAACTAAACAGTGGACATTTTTAACATAAAATTTTGAAATGTGTTGAAACACTTCATGTTTCAAAATTTGTGTCTACACCCAGCGCCGCACGTGCAGCGAGGCTTCCCACACGTGCAGCCATCCATTTCCAGCACCCAAATTGATTCCGAAATAAAAGCACCTGCCCCCACACGTGCTTTGATTTTCCCGCACGTGCGGTTTTGTTCCCGCACGTGCGACACTCTCCTGTTTCAACCCAACTTCAAATAGGCATATCTCCCTCATCCGGACTCCGTTTTAAGTGATTCTTGAGCCTAAATTCAAGCCCCGGAAGTCTAGTTTCCAATGGTGGTGGTCTCATAGCCAAATTCTGAGTACACAAATAGATATGGTCAAATTAGTGAAGGTTGTTCACTTTCTTTCTAACCGTTTCATGCTATTTCTTCTCCTAACCCAGTTCTTTTCGTTTCTTCCTATTTTCCTAGACACGAATTATAACCCATTGAGGACTAAGGAGTTTAGAACTAACATAAATAATTGGTTAAGGAGCAAAGTAAATGATTGGTTTATTTGATTAAGAAAAGATTAAAAGAAGTAAATTTGATCAAGATAGTAACTCTATGTTTCGATATGTTATGCCATGTGCGTTGTGATTGCAGGTCAAGATTCGAGGACCGATCAACCATTCCTGCAAACCACTGTGAGTAATAGTATTGTAAAGATATGTTCACTTATATTTATTTTGATAGATAAATGATGTGATTTTCAAAAATTATGCTTTATTTGAATGAATGAGTTCCAAGAATTATAATATGGAATATGGATATGAAATGTGAATTGTTTATGCTATGATAAGTGGGCCCGAGGCCATTCTGTTGTTATTGGGCCCGAGCCCGTTTTGTTGTTATTGGGCCTGAGGCCGTTCTGTTATTATTGGGCCCGAGGCTGTTCTGTTGTTATTGGGCTCGAGGCTATTCTGTTATTGTTGGGCCTGAGACCGTTCTATTATTATTGGGCCTAATATCGTTCTGTTATTATTAGGCCCAATGTCGTTCTGTTATTATTGGGCCCGAGGCCGTTTTGTTATTATTGGGCTTGAGGCCACTCTGTCTTATGTAGGCCTAAGGCCGTTCTGGAATGTGTTGGTGAAAAGGACATACATGTGTTACGTACATAGTCTTGAAAATACATGCTCATTTATGTGTCTCCATACATTATTATTATTCATTGAGCCTGGCTCATTCTGTATACATGTATGTTTTGTAAGTGATCAACTTGGAGGCCAGCCCTAGGTTAGCTTCGAGCATCTTTTGTGGACTTGTTTGTTAAGCCCAAGTTGAAGATATACACTGTGTTCAATTCAGCGGTAATTTAGTGGCTAAGGATACACATTGTGGTGACTGAGAATACAATGGTGATTGAGAATACACCCCGTGTATTCCTTCAATATATTGTGGTGGTGTGTATTCTTCTTCCTTCATAAAATATTCTTCTTCCTCTACTCAATATACCAGAAAATATTATTTTTCTCATTCATTATTTTATTATTAAAAAAGTATTCAAATTTAAAAGTAATTGAAAAGATTATTTTAATAAAATAGAGAAAGAATAGGGAGTTTGATGAGAAAAGTAAATGAAAAAGTAATTCCTAAAATAGAGAATGAATTTTTTAATAATATTTTTGGATAAAATTTAAGTAAACTAGTGGGATGCTCTTATGATGAAGTTAACTAAAATAATTTTAAAATTTCTTGTCTAAAATCTCTTAGTTGTGCTTGTATTTAAGGATATTTTTAAAGATTGGATTTATATCTAAGATTTGAATAATGATTTATAGATAAACTATAGAAGAAAAAAAATAATTTACATTTTTTTTTTATATTTTATTTTCCTCCACAAATTACTACCCAAAAGTGTTAGAGTTGATGGATTGCTTGGAACTTCACTTGATCATCACATGATCAAGACATGTTAAGCTCAATCTCACTGTAATTATGTGAGATAAAAACCATGTCACATAAAAAGAAAATGTACATAATAAAATATTTACTTTATAATTAATATTTATTTTATAATCATGTGTGCAAAAGTTTGCAGTTTATGAATAAAAAAGATGAATAAAAACAGCATATGTTTCTAGGGTTTTAAATATCTAAGTCAGATTGATATTTTCATATGACAAATTTTCGTACTCATCAATTGTTGTAAATATTTTTGAAAAAGCAAAAAAAGTGGTCACACCAACATAACTGTTCACTTTACATAATTGTAAAAATAAATTCAAACTTTTGTTTTGCTTGGAAAAATAGTAAAAACTGCAAATAAATTTGCCAATAAAACAAATTGTATAAAACACTTGCACACAATTAAAATTGTAAATAAATTGAAACTATTCATGCGCTTGACTTAGTTCATTTAATAAACAAGTTGAGTTCAAATTCAAATAAACTGAGCTTATTTATTATTTATTTAAATAATATAAACAATAATAATAAATTATCAAATTTCAATCCAAGTTAGAGCTTGATTAGTGTTAACAAGCAAATGAACTTTCGAACTAAACTCGAGCTGAATTTTCAAACTCGATAAATAAATGAGCCAAAAGTATTGCAAAACTCAACTCAGCCTGGCTCATTTACAATTTTACACACAATGATATATGGATTTTTATAATCCTTTCACTGTAACTCAAAATTACAAAAACAATAATAATACCATTAGCATTGTAAATGAAAATGAAAATGAACATGTATGAAACTATTGCTTCCGGATACACCACTTTTGATTTCACAAAGTTGATTATTATGGTGCTGTTTGGTGTAGCTGTTAAAACAAATTATAGATTATAACTTAACAGATTATAAATTATGACTTTAATCAAAAGCTGTTAATCTGTTTGGTATAACTGTTGAATTATATATTTAAGTTGCTGAGTAATGTTTGTTAAATAAGCTGTGCAGTAACTTTTTCAATTAACTTTTATTTTTTATTATTCACTATTTGTCTACATTTCTCATAAAAAAGAATAATAATATTTTATAATTCATTTGGGTCTTTTTCTATTTTAAAAAAAATAAAAAATAAAAAAATCTAAGAGTATAACCGTGAATTAACATGTCCATAACAAAAGCTGATAGTCAGAAACAAAGGGATGAACAACTTCTCAGAATCAATTTTTTTGACTTAAAATAAATTATTAGAATCAGAAGCTGTTTGAAATAAGTTCAACCAAACAGTCTAAAATAACTTTTTAAAAGCTAAAAGTCATAAATTGCCTCAAAAAAGCTCTACCAAACACCCCCATACATCTCATCAATTAATTATCTTATGGGTCAACTCCCCATGCAAGCCGTTGCTGTCTACGAATGTGTCATCATCACCCTCTGTTTTTCAAGATCCACCACCACCCATAGTGGCTAAAAAGTGGATGATGTGCTATGTATGGTGTCACTGTCAATTAAAACACACAGAAATGTGTAGAATAAGAGTTCCATACTACATTATTAATTGGGCATTTCAATCCAAGTTGTAGGCCATTTTCATCTCTACATAGATATCCTCTACATTTTTCAAAGTTCAAAACTTTCAAAACAATCAACATCAATGCACTTTTCTTCCTCAAAATAAATAATAATAATAATAATAATAATAATAATAAATCAAAATTAATGTACATTAACAGTCAAAAACACTAGTATAATTCACAAAACATGGCATATTAACTTTTTCATTTCTTCTCTGCTATTTTCAGTTACAGTCAATTATTTTCAGTTTAAGCTTTCGTCTTTCAAATGCATCTCACAACCTCATTAACCTTTCAAAAAGAACAGACATGAATCACAAGGACTACTACTGTTGTTTCCACCTCCACAAGGCAATCATGATGATGATTGTCAAAGCCATGCCGACGTATTTAATCCATGTATCAACCCGAAGACGCCTCTCAATCACCCTTAACACAGAATTTGATAATCCGATTGTGTTGAGTACATCCAGTGCCTTTCGTTGCGCTCCCTGCACCCAAAAATACAAGTTAACATTAGTCAGGTGTATAAAATCCGATTCATTCACTGAACTGAATGCAATAACAAGTGCCATCACGCAGAAATATCACTGCAGAACATGGGACAAAAAACCAACTCTTCCTGCCATTCTTCAGCATGTATTTCTATCAAAACTTGTAAGACTGTTCAAAGAAAAAGGGAAGGAAAAGTGAAGAATCCAAACACAGCCTTAAACTAAAAACAAAGGGAGTGGGTACCATTCATCTTCACCATCTATAACAAGGCACACAGGAGAAGGAAAACAGGTAGCAATAGAAACACAGCTATGCTATGCTCACAGAAAGAATTTCGCACAGAATGGGACATAGATGTGACCCAAATGTTCGCATCTATAGTTGTTGAACATTGTCTCACATCTGTGCATTTTGTCAGGTATTGTCTGTGTGCATAGACGTTTTGATAAAAATAATCTAACATAACCCTGAATCAGAAGACAACAAAGTCACCAGCAGTAAGAGAACATATGTCATAAAAAGTGATAAAAAGTGCTTTCATAAAAGTGCATCAAGAGCTTAAACCATTACCAGAATGTGACAAGGATATTAGGGTAAAAGGCTAGATATAAAGGCCTCGTATGGAAAGTTGGCTATTTTAGTAGGCTAAAATATTTGTGTTTGGGAAGAGGATTGGATTTTTTTATAGTTGGATGTGATGTTTGTGAGAGAAAAAGTGAAATGATTATAGGTTTGATGTGACATTTTATCTTATTGGCTATTTTAACCTATTTTGTCTTTTTTGTGGATTTTAGCCCACAAAGCTAAAAAAATCCTTTCCCAAACATGGTTCAGAGTCGATAGTTCCATGGCAATAGAACAAACAGAACAAACTAAAAACAAAACCAAGCTTCTAGAGATCAAGTCACTCTAAATCTGTAAAAGAGCACCAGCAAAACTAAAGAATATAAAGCATAAAAATACCCTCCAGAATTGGGCCATCATTTTCCTAGTTCAAAACTCCCTTCCAGAACTTAAAATTTTAGTTTAGCTTCACAAAATTGAATTTATGCTATGAATCAACTTGCATGGAAAAATAAAAAATAAAAAATAAAATTGTTTTGAGAATTATGCAGTGCCTCTCAGCCTACAGACTGAATATAATCTTTGAGAAACAAAAATTGATCTAACTTTCATTTACTAACTATGCACGTGGAGAATTGGATGCATTCCGAATTAGCAAACCATATTTACGCTGCATTTTAATGCAAAAGTTTTTATTAGCTTTCGACTTAAAAACTGTAGAAATCATTCAGAAGAAATTTACATTGGACACCTTGGTTCCCTACCCCCATGCTTTCAACCTTATAAAGGAGGTGTACAAACAGCCACTCAACCACAAGATAAATTGTTGGTTCCAATCCCAAGAAGTACCTTCTTGCGAGTTTGTAGCCTTTAGACTCTATGTGACAATTAATAGTACACAAATACAGACCCTACAGTTGGATGTCCTTGTGATACTAATATCAAAACGGATACTCATTAATATATGCGCGAGTGTGGTGCATGTATAGCAATTGCTTTGTTACAGATACCTTCAAGCGCTCCCTTTGGCCAGCATATTGGGAAAGAATGGCCACTCCAGTTGCATAAGACTCTTCCAGCATTCTGGCTGAGGAACGGGCAGATTGCATTGCTTGCGCTTCATCATCAAAGATTCTCAATACATGAGATGATTCCCCATTCTGAAACATATAGCAAACAAATTAGATGGTGAGGTTTAATAATGTGCGAAGACCAACAGATAAAAACTGACAACTAAATATATCAAAGAGATAAAATATCACTCACAGCTCTTTCAAGCAGTTCAGCCCTCTCTCTAGCTTCTTGTGTCCGTCTCTGATTCCGTAAGAAGTACTTATCCAAACTTTCTTTCAATGAGTCAGCCTCTTCAGCAACTTGTTCAACTTTCCTGTGTCAACAAAAGAATATAAATGCATTGAGCAACAGTATACAACCATCAAATTGTAACAGCAGTTAGAATATAAGGCCAAGTTCCCAAGAACTATAAATCCTTGTCAAAGGAAATGGTAAATAACTTTGTAAGAAACCAACAAATTATAATTAGTGTATTCATGCAAGTGAAAGGTAACTTTATTAGGTTTTTCTCTCCTAAAGCCTAGACTTGCTTGGTGAGGTCATTTGCATGAAAATAACCCATGCAGTGGTTGCATCTAATTGTACCTTTCATTTTAAGGTGAAGAAAAGCATAATAATTTATCCTCTCACTTTCTTTGCATGCATTTAAAATGCAGAAAAGTTAATTTTTGGATAGGGTGCTAGTCATCTCATTTGAATTCAGTCAGTCCATTATGCCATAAAATTCATTTTGAACTAACCAGTCATGCTTTTGGTGGTGGTTAGAGAAGCATGTAAACACAAGAGTTTAAAATATTTGAAGGTGAGGTTGGAGGTAAAATTAGTCCATGAAGGGAAAGGTATGGTTGTGCACACATGGGCAGAATAGATTGGATAAATTTCTCCAACCAACCCTCCCTTGGCAGATTAAGATTTTTTTTTTAACTGCTGCAGAACTGCCAATGTCATGGTTAATGTTTTGAAGTGGTTTCATATTAGCAGGTTCGGCAAGTTGACAAAATGCATTTGCAAATTGGGCCTTTTCATGTATTTATCAATTAAGAAACAGCAAAATCACACCACTTATATGTATGTGCTTTTTAGAGAGAGAATGTCCCCAGATAAGCGATTTTGGCAGGAAAAGTGATTTTTCAATTTTCTTCACTGATTTCAATTTTCTGTGTTTCTTCTTCCTCTAATATGTCACTGCTTGCTGTTAATAAAGTTTCTGCTCCGGATTTTCCTAGTTTGAATCCTCTTTGCGGTGTTTCTCGATCTGATTCTCCATTGTTGAGATCTGCTTCTTCTCATAGTCAACGTCAGTCTGGTATCAATGTCTTTGATGTGCTGGAAGGTGCAACTAAGGCAAACTCTGATCATCTTAGGGTTGCTGATTCTGATGTTCCTAGTGCTAAATCGATCAAAACGTTATCATCTGAGGTCCTCCAGCTACGACAGGAATTCGGAGGAGAATACCAGAGCTTTGGCCATTGGTAAGGTTTCTTCTAGTTGTAATCCTTCTGATTCTCGTGTGAAGATTTCGGATTCTATTGTTTCTTCTCCTTGGAAGGTCCCTCTTGATCAGGTTATAGATCCTATTGCTTCTTCTCCTTGGAAGGCAATGTCAATGAAGGATAATGTGGCCACATCTATATGAATTTGCAGTTTTTTTCCCCTGTTGAGTCTGAGGATCGAATTAGGGTTGTTCCTCCACCTGAGGTGGAAGCATATGGATTGCAAAAATGGAAAAATTGTGCTGTTGGTTATTTCCTTGATAAGAGGCTGTCATTTCCTGCTGTGGATATGGGCTAAATTTGGGTTGGTTGACCTACTTTCTAGTGACAAGGGGTTTTTCTTCTTTTTTCTTCCACAGCTGATAATATGACAAGGGGTTTTTCTTCTTTCCTGCTGTGGGGAGGCCTCTTTATGCTGATAATATGACTGAATCTTGTACTAGAATTAGTTTTGCTAGTATTTGTGTTGAGATTGATGTTCATGCTAAATTGCTCCAGTCTATTGATTTAATGGTGGGTAATGGAGGTCGTATTGAGATTGGGGTGAGGTATCCTTGGAAGCCATCTAATTGTGCTACATGTTTGGTGTTTGGGCATGGTGAGGTTTCCTGCCCAAAAAGGCCTGCTGACACAGTTGCAGTTAAGGACAAAGTTTGGGTGGTTAAACCTAAGGTTGCTGTTTTGGATGTCTCTGAGCATCCGGGTACTGAGGATATGTTTGTTACCAAAGCTGAATCATCTAGGGCTGCTAATGGTGAGGTTGGGTTGCCTTCTGATGGTGGGACTAGAGCTTGTGATTTGGCTCGCAATCAGTTTGTTGTGTTGGATGCTGCTCATTTAGTGGAGTTTAATTCTACAAATGATTTCGGAATGGATTGTTAAGGAGGAGGGTTAGGTTAGTGGCTGCTGAGCTGGCTAAGTGAGTAGATTAGTTTTGCAACTGTATTAGATAGTGTAACTTGTAGATAGTGGAACTGGAGAATAGTCGGTTAGAAGATTGAGATTCATATAAATAAATGATACTCTGTACATTGGGGATTGATTGAGGAAATATAATAAACTGATTTACATTTTTTTCTCTCTCCTCTTTCTTCTCTCTCTTGATTGTGCCTGGGTCTTCTATTTCTTTATGGTATCACAGCAATCTGTGACCTGCATCAAAGAGATCTTGATCCTGGATCTAATCAATAATTCGAAGAATTGAAGAGATTCATCACGCAAATGCAGACTTCGTCTTCAACTTCATCTTCAAGTTCATCATCAATGGCTTCCACTGTGGTAACCATACCTGCAAATTTAGTGTTTCTTATTTCGAATTTTCACTCCTTCGTCACAATCCAGCTAGATTCAACTACTTATATTCTTTGGAGATCGCGGATTCAAAATGCTCTAGATGGTTCAATTTCATGTCCTGAATCTGAGATTGTTGATTAACTATAAATCGTGTACCAAATCCTGATTTTGTGATGTGGAAATTGATTGATGGTCATCTGTTGTCTTGTGTGACTGCTACAATCTCTTCAGCTGTGTTACCTCATGTTTTGGAACTGCCCAGTACTCATCTTGTTTGGCAAACACTTGAGGCTCCATTTATTTCTTTGTCTAGATCTCACATACATGATCTTAAGTGAAAGCTATTTGATCTCTGTAAAAGTACCAAAATGGATGTGTATATAGATTCTCTTAAAGAATATTCTCAGAAGCTTGCTGTAGCTGATTGTACTGTTGATGAAGAGAATCTAGTTTTCCATGCTCTGAATGGTTTACCATCAGAGTTTAATTCCCTCAAAACTGCCATTAGGGCACGAGCAGAGCCTATACGTTTTGAAGAGCTAGCTTCACTTCTTGGTGATGAGGAAATGCACATTAATAAGGATCAGATTGCGTCTAAGTCACCACCTGATCATACTTCAGTGTTACTTTCTACTCATAATCAGAATTCTTCTAGTTCTTCTCAGCTGCAGTCTCATCAGAATCCAAATCAGTCTCAATTTCCTTCAAATCAAAATCAGTCTTACCAGAATCAATTTCAGCCTGGCCTCGTCTCACAATTTCATTTCTCTGGTAGAGGAGGAAGAGCATTTAAGAAGAACAAAGGCAGGGGTTCAAGACCAGCAAATTGGCTTCCTCTTGTTATCCAATTTTAGTCCACAAGGGAATTGGTTTTCAGGAGGTCAAAAGGTGCCTTGTCAGATTTGTGGCAGAACTAATCATATTGCAGCAAATTGTTTCCACAGACTGAATCTGAGTTATTCTCCAGTTTCCATCCCATCTCAGTTCAGTCCAAGTCCATCTTCTGCCTCGGTTTATCAGCCTCAATCATCCATTTTTTCCAATACTCCTTCATACAGACATTATGCTCCTCCTCAGGTCAATGTTACTCAGTTCACTTCACCACCCATGGATCCTACTTGGTATTTACATAGTGGTGCTACTAGTCGTGTTGCTAATGACTTGTCTAGACTTTCTGTGCAGTTGCCTTATGAGGGCACTGATGGCATCCTTGTTGGCAATGGTTCCAGTCTTCCTATCTCTCATTCTGGTCAGGGTAACCAGGTTCCTCATCAGGGTCCTTGCCACAAGGGTCTCTATCCCCTTCATACTTGTTTTAACTCTGCTTCACCTACTGTCTTGCATACTGCAACTCAAAATGCCTTTCTCTGGCATCAAAAACTTGGTCATCCAAGTTCTGGTTTGCTTCAGTCTTTAGTCAATCAGTATCATTTACCTATTTCATCATTTCATTTTGATTGTTACAGTTGTATTAAGGCTAAAAGTCATAAGCTTTCTTTTCTTTCCTCTGATTCTTCTACTTCTGCTCCTTTTGAAGTAGTGCATATGGATGTTTGGGTACCTCCTCCTATTGAATCTTTTAGTGGATGAAAATACTATCTCTTAATAATGGATGACTATACCAAGTTTGTTTGGTTTTTTCCTATGCATTATAAGTTTGAAGTTTCACGTATTGTTACTGATTTTAAATCCTTTGTTTACACTCAGTTTGGTGCACTCATTAAGACCTTCAGGTCTGATAATGGGGGAGAGTTTGTCCACACTTATCTTTCTCATTTGTTTCCTCATTTTGGTATTATTCACCAAACTTCATGTCCCGATACTCCTGAACAAAATGGTACTGCTGAGCGCAAACATAGACACTTGATTGAGAAAACTATCACTCTTTTAGATCATGCTACTCTTCCTGTTAAATTTTGGTTGGAAGCTTTGCTGACTGCTGTATATCTTGTTAATAGACTCCCTTGTTCTACCAATAATTTTCAGGTTCCATTTCATCTTTTTCAGGAATCACCCGATTATTCTTTTCTCAAGCCCTTTGGGTGGTGTTGTTTTCCTTGGCTTAAGCCTTATGCTTCTCATAAACTCATTCCTAAGTCTAAACCCTGTGTTTTTTTTGGTTATTGTTCTACTACCAAAGGTTATAGAGGCTATGATCCTTCTACACATAAAGTTTTTGTGTCTCGACATGTCAAGTTTTTAGAACATGATTTTCCCTACTCTGAACTTATCTCTCAATCTTCATCTATTCCTCCATCTTCACCTCTTTCTCAATCTTTTCCTATTTCTCAATCTTTTGTTGTTCCTTTAGCTCTTTGTGATCTTTCTCTCCAACATATCGTAACTACTATTCCTTCTCCTACTGCTACTTTTCAGTCTAATATTCCTTCTGCAGTTGTTTCCTCTTCCTCTCCTGTGTCTATTTCAAATTCACCTCCATCTATTCCTCCTATTTCTGTTCATCCCATGATGACCAGGTCTAAACGTGGCATCATCAAGTCTAAGGTTTCTGTCTCCTTCCATTCTATTACCTCTCTTCCAACCACTGAACCCAAGCCTTTTCACAAAGCATCTAAGTCTCAGGTTTGGATTTCTGCCATGCAAGAAGAGTTTGCTGCTTTAATCAAACAAGGTACTTGGACTTTAGTACCACCTCCCTATCAAGGCAATGCTATTCCTTGTCATTGGATTTTTAAAGTTAAGAAGCATTCAGATGGCTCTATATCCAGGTACAAGGCAAGATCAGTAGCCAATGGCAGTCAACAACAAGCAGGTTTAAAATTTACAGAAACCTTTAGGGTTCTTAATGATCGATTCTTGGAATATTAGGGGTCTTAATGATCCTGTTAAGCAGCTTGACGTTAGGAAGCTCATTCATGATCATAATTGTCTCTAATGGGTCTTGTTGAAATTAAGGTTAGGTTGGAGAATTTGGCGATTACTTGTAGGTCTTGTTTGCCTTCGAATTGGGATTACCTTCATAATATTGGGCTCGGTGTTGTGGCTAGGGTTATTTTTACTTCAAATTCTCTGTTGAATAATGTCACTTTGCTCTCCTCTTCTATGCAACACATTACTTCCAAGGTTGAGCATGTCACTTCCTTGAAGGTATTTGTGGTTTCTATGGTTTATGGTATGAACTCTACTTCTGATAGGAGGCTCCTTTGGTCTGGATTGAGGGAGCTACATCCTAGGGCGAACACTGTTGCTTAGATTTTATTGGGTGATTTTAATGTTATAAGAAGGCCTAATGAGAAATTTGCTTCTGAAGGGTTTGATAGCAGGCTGCTGCTGAGATTAATGCTTGTTTAGATACAATCGAAGTTGATGATTTGACTGCCAAAGGATTTTCGTTTACATGGTCTAGTAGGAGTGGTGTTTGGGGGATAAAAAGAGTAGGATTGATAGGGCCTTGGTGAATCATGTTTGGCAAGATTCTTTTCCAGAATCTGCAGCTGTGTCGGAGTGGGATTATGTATGCAATTTCTCCGGTTTCTTGCGTACAGCAAAAGTTGGTTTTGGACCCAATTCCCTAAAAGAGCTACTCCAATTTGTTTTTTTATATTCTTAAGCTTTGTGTCTTTTAGTCAGTTGTATACCCCAGCAGAATGGTGTTGGTTTGTGTAATGGGAATCAGCCCCTTCACAAACAAATGGAGGGACGGCTACCTACCCATACCTCTCCCAAATAAATGGAGGGAAGACTACCTACCTATTACCTCTCTCAAACTTTGTTGTAAGCGAGAGCCTTGTACACTAGGCTCGACCCTTTTTTGCTATAAATCTAGTATAGGTGTGTCGTGTTGATTTACATTTTTAGTGGAGCTCTTGCATATCAAAGATTCAAAATACAATTCTTTCGCTTTTCCTTTCTATCTTTCTAGATGGCAAGCCTTTTACCAATAAAAAGGTAAAATTGATTGCACCATGTAGAAAGAAGAAGGTTCCAAATGCCCTTAATAGTATCGATGACCTATATTTGTTGAAGGGATATCTATATAATCCAATCAATTGCGTAAAGATTGCAGTAAAAAACGAAACCATTCAATTGGATTATGTGGCATGGGAGGGTATTCCACACCCGAAACCCAAACTACAACAAAAGGGGGAATCCAATCAAGTCAACGGGTGGAGAAATTGGTCGACTCATCAGGCCCATGACTTGAAGATTGCATGTTCAAATCCTCTATATAAGCAAGTAAAAGTTTTTTTAAGTTTAACTCCACATCATGATCTTTTTGTGAATGGTTTATGTACTATAGTGGCTCTACATCGAGGAATGGATTTTTGACTTGTCAAAAGCTATGAGAGAAATGAACAAAATCAAATTCCATCAACTATCCAACGAATCCAAAGTACGAATCCAAAGTATGGCACCACCAAATTTATTGCATACGAAAGGATGAATAACTACAAGTATGAATAAACAAGTCAAGCAATAATGAAAACAAATAATCCTACAATCTAGCCACCATCTCCAAAAGGCACCCATAATGAACAAATAACACTCAGAAAATGTAGTGAACAAACCCAGCAGTAATAAAGATCAAACCAAATAGAAAGCACATAAAATTGATCATCATCATTGACATCATATTATCTTGGGATAATTATACAGATCTGCCATGAGATTTCTAACAATTACATAGACCTCCCCTATGATTTCTGAAATTAAACTAAAAACTCCTCAGTCTTTCCGACAATATATGGGAACTGCCCCTCCGTTAATGATCCATCAATTACATTGATGGAAATGTATGACGTCATCCATCTAGAATGACAAGTTTACCCTTATCCAAACAAATATCTATTATCATAATCTTACATTCCATAATTTGATTAACAATTCATGTATAGATCAATGTGAATTGTTGACAACTTTTAAAATTGGGGATGTTTAAGGATATTAATCACATAGTTTTGCAATTGAAATTTTAAATCCAATTTTCTTACTTTGTGAAGTCATTGGGATAAAAATTCATTTATAAGTTCGCAAATATCTTCAATTTTGAAAGACTTGTAACTATTTTTAAGATCTGAAATAGAGTTAAGAAAGAGGAAGAAAGGATGCAAAAGAAGAAATTTTGAAAGAAACATTGAGAAAATGAAGAGGAAACCAAAAATAAAGATCGAGTTGAAGAGAGAACCGAAACAAGAAAAAATTGAAACGAAAGACGAATACGAAGAGACGGGGTAGAACTTAAACAAATAAGAAGAATAATAGAGAGGTAGAGAGAAAGAAATACACGTAGGTAGCGTATGAAGATTACAACTTGAAAATGAAGATCCAAGTTGATGGAAGTAGTTTTAGCAGCCTCTGGTTTTTCAAATGTTCGCTCTAAATGATTTTCTTCACATGCATTACTACGGATTTTCGGCTACAAACATGAAAATATCTTAGGGAGTCGAGTATTAGATTTTTCAAAAAAAAATCTTAGGGTTAGCGAACCTATATACTTTAGACATATTCTTATCTAATACTAATTATGCTATCAATATTTTGTTTGCTTATTCTTCAAAGCTTCATCTCACTCGCATGACATGTGATAACCCTCTAGTACATACAAACACATACAACAGAATTACACAGTTCCTAAAATTCATGAGACGGAGAAACCAAATTACAAATCAGTTAAAATTTCCTACTGAATATCATCAATACAAGACTAATTTCAAACCCTAGGAATAGAAAAACAATCAAAACGCGAATTAATCAAACAAATAACATACAGATCGAATAAAAAATGTTGATTTCAAGAGAGGGAGAGAATTGCGACCTTTTCCAGAGATCGCGCTGGGATTTGGCGGAGACGGAACGCCAGAGGCGGTCCATCTCCGTGCAAAGGGATTGGATTTGAGAGATGTCACGCTTGATTGCGAAAGAGAGTTCCGGGGAGTCCACGGCGGCGCCATTGGAGGAGGAGAACTCGAGGCGCTCGAGCCTCTCGAGGCTGTCCCTAGTTCTCAATAGCAACCTCTTCGAGCTCTGGTATAACTCCGACAATGTCCCACCTCCACCTCCTTCCATAGCTAGAGAGAACCAGTCCGCAGTCCGTGTTTATGCAACGCTCCGTAGTCCTTTCATAGCCAAAGACAAATTATTGATTTCACAACTTAGGTAGGGAACCACAGTCATTTTATTTAGTTCTTTATTTTTAAAAAAATATGTAATGAAATAATGATGGTGATGTGATAATTTATAGTGACTATTGGATTTTTTGATTAAAATATTTAGCATAAATTAAATAAATATACTTATTTAGGTCATATCACTTCTCTATTTTTTTTGTATATCTTTTCATAAAAAATTAAACAATATACTTATTTAGATCCTTCTAAACAACCCCTTAATCTCCAAATGAGGTCTTAATTACAAAATCATTAAAAAAATTTAGAGGAAATTATAAATTAAAAAAATTAGGATTTGACTTTTGTAACAAATTAAACCTTAGACTTTTAATTTTGTCAAGTTAAATATTAAATTTTAATTTATTTTCAATCTAAATTAATTTGTCTATTTTTATTAAGTAAAATTGACCCCAAAAAAAAAATATTTTAGTCATTGAACTCAATAAAAAAAATAAAAAAAAAGAAGGTATTTTTAATATTTTATATATATCTATATTGAGTTTAATGATTAAAATAATCTTTTTTTTGATAATGTTATGTAACAATTTGATCTCTACACTTTAAATCTAATTTTAATTTGCCCTGTTCGTCTAAATTAACGATTAAAATTAACAATTTTAGAATACTTTTCAATTTCCTAAGGTGTACACATAAACAAAATTAACAAAAATTTAGACAGAATGATCAAATTGAAACTAGAGTTAAAGTGTAAAGATTAAATTATTCAAATTAAAATTATAAAAACCAAATTAAAATTTTGGTCGAATTACAAGGGTGAAGAGTATAATTAACTCAATAAAAAATATATCTAAAATAATGTATACTAGGGATAACCCATGCCTGAAGGCACTGCGAACAATCTTTTTTTAATACCACACATACTAATATCAATTTTAAACTTCACATAGAAAGAGGAACAAAATATATAAAGAAAACTGAAATAAATAACTAATAAAGCAAACATAAAATATATATAGACACAATGCTTAAGTAAGAACACAAATCAAATTCTTACCACAATGTTTCGATATGAAAGGTCTTAAAGAAGTCCACAATGCTTCAGACACAATGTTTCAATCACAAACTGTAAACATCAATAAAGCAATTAAATTGGACAACATGCTGTCAACATTATTGTGTAACAAACCTACTAGAAATTAAAGATTATTGAAACAAAAGATATCCACAAATTAGATTAAAGATTATTGAAAAATTATTGAAACAAAAGATGCTGAAATAGGTGAGGTTTGAAGAGAGAGCAAGAGAGAAGTGGCATTACCTTGATGGTGGTCCGTTGAAGAGAGAGCAAGAGAGAAACGGGAAGAGATGATGTCGCAGAGCCGCTAAAATGGATTTCAAATAGGATGAGCTGCAACTTTGAGCAATGCAATTTCGTTATTAAATTGAATTGTAAACTGAATCAAACGTCTTGTCAAAGCTATCTAAGCCAAAATCATCACCATCAAAAATGATATAGACAAATGTCCCTTCAAAATTAAAAAACGGAGCTTTAAATAATCAAACTCCTCAAAAAATGCTAATAAGATGTGGGTGTTTCACAAAAGAAACCAAAACTCAACATTTGAAACCAAAACTCCACTGCCATAATCACATTGTTGAAATAAAAGCTCCAAACATGTCATGATCAATTCAAAAAAAGCAACACCCAACTCACAACAAAAATAAATAGAAGGATATGATTCTAAGGTTTGAAAAAGGTATTTTAGGAGAACAAATAAATAAAGAAAAAAGTATTTTAGCAGAACAAAAAAATTATGTGATCATTGAATACCCACTTCACTAAATGATGCTGAGACATTCATTCTATTTAAATACCCACTGCCCTAACATCCACCAAAACCACTCACAGTAAAGCTACCAAGACTTCCACAATACACTTCGGACAAAAAAGATAAAGAAAACCAATAAAAGAAGGCGAAACTTAAGGAAAAAAGTGACCAAACTTATGGAAGAACGTGACCAGATGGTTGAAGCAAATCATAAAAAACAAAAATAAGAAGTTCTAGCAGTACTATTTTTTATTACGAGCTACATTATTGGCCATTGCTCCAAAGTTCCTTCCACTCCCAATTTTTCCACTACTTACCAGTCCTATTTTGCTTCATTGCTCATATTCTCTTTTATGCAAATGGAAATGGGGAATTTTTTGTTAAATAAAAAATGAAGTGGCCAAAATGAAAATGAAATAAAGATATTTTCCCACTACTTACCAGTCCTATTTTGCTTCATTGCTCATATTCTTTTTCATGCAAATGGAAAGGGGGAATTTTTTTTAAATAAAAAATGAAGTGGCTAAAATAAAAATGAAATGAAGATAAAAATACAACAGTGAATATATAAAACATGAGAGCAAAATAAGATCAAAATAAAGAAAACATTTACTATATAGTAATGAATAATTCTTCATGAGATGCAAAGCAAGTTCACCTTGATTTATCGGTAACTTGATTACCAATAAAAACAGAAAAGAAACAAAAGGAATATTAAACTTACATTTAGAACTACAGGTTTAATGTTGAATGACCTATCAAAAGACTCTGTTTTCCAAGCTGAAAACTTTCCATATCATAAATAATTTTTAAGAGTTAATTAAAATAAATGTTGAAAAATTCTTTGATACACATGGTGATTTTGGTTATAAAATAAACGTTGAAAAAATGTGTACCATGCACCAGAATTCTAATGATTTGTGGCATTTAGTTATAAGATTTTGTGATGTTCAAATTTATGATGAACTCAGTTATTAGACTTTTTGTAGTGTTTATGGTTATAAACCATGGTGGTTTTGGTTATAAAATTTTGTGATGTTTAATTATAAATTTAAGTGGCCTTACTTATGAGGATTTATGATATTTTTTAAAGATTATGAACTACTGTGATTATAACTTTGGATGCATATCGTTAAAAAGCTTTTGGGGTGCATATAAATTTAATATGACTTACTGGGTCATTCTATCAAAGACTTGCAATACATGACTTATTGAGTCATTCTATCAAACACATGTGTAATGATCGTAATTGATTTGGTTCCAGTAAACTCACACCAAAAAATAAAAAACAAAACAAAAAAACATGATTGGTTGTCCAGGAAATGGGTTCTAGTTGTGTGCCCATATATATTCCCAAAATCAAAATAAAGAAAACTTATTGGGTCATTCTATCAAACACTTGCAATACATGACTTATTGGGTCATTCTATAAGATGAAAAAGATGAACAAAAAATAAGATCAAAAAAATATATACAAACTAAGGGTTTAAAAATTGTCTGACCCAACACAGAAATGAAAAAACAGAGCTGTCTACATTAATATGGTAACACAGACCAAAAAAAAAAAGAATGGCAAAATAGGCAACCAAAACAAACCTTCCCAACCAAAACAAAAAAATGTCTAGATTAATCCCAAAAAATTGTCCGATTTTGATACAAAAAACTGTCTAGATTAATCCCAAAAAGCTATCTAGATTAATCCCAAAAATGTCCAATTTGTTGATTAATATGAGAGAAAACAACAAAGAAAATCAATAAATTTATATATGATTAAACAACAAAGAAAAATTCTTTACCTCTGTGGATTTGGACGAGGGTTCGCAGATCTGACTCTGGTCTTCGGATGATGGAGAGAAATTCTTTTTTACCTCTGTGGATTTGGAGGAGGGTTCGCAGATCTGACTCCGGTCTTCGGATGATGGAGAGAAATTCTTTACCTCTGTGTCGGAGCCATGCCACTTGTAGAGCTCGGATTCGGCCAGCGGCGAAGTTAAAGAATTTTGGGGCGGTTCAGAGGGATTGAGATGGGTTTGTTGGGGCGGTTCAAAGGAATGGAGGAAGAGAGAAGATGAAGAGAGTAATGCAGAGAGAGGGATTGAGATGGGTTTGTCGGGGCGGTTTAGAGGAATGGGGAAAGTGAGAAGATGAAGAGAGTAACGCAGAGAGAGAGAGAGAGAGGGGGCCAATTTCCATCTTTGTGGCGTTTTGAACATTTTAGTCCCACTTTATGTATGTTTTTAACTTTATTCCCATTATAGGGTAAAACGACATTAGCAAAACCGTTTTCTAGAAAATGGCTTTTCAAAAATCGTATTTAACGATTAAAATAATAATAAATTTTGGACCCAAAAAACGACTTTACAAAAGCCGATTTTACTTAATTTTTAATTAATTCTAAATTAATTAAAAACGATTTTGGCAAAACCGTTTTTAAATTAATTTTTTTTAATTTATATTTTCAACATAAATATTTTTTGTTCAAATTTTTTTAAAAATAAAAACCGGCTTTAGAAAAGCCGGTTTTGAACAGTAATTTTTTTAATAAAAACCAGCTTTAGAAAAGCCGTTTTTCAACAGTAATTTTTTTTTAATAAATATTTTATGACCAAAAAATATTTTCAACTTAAATATGAAAACTACCAAAAAATATTTTATATATTTTTTTAATTTATATTTTCAACTTAAATATGAAAACTACCAAAAAATATTTTTCATAAGAAGCGGTTTTAAAATATAAAGTTTTTACATTAATTTTTTTAAATTTATATTTTCAACATAAATATTTTTTGACCACAAATATTTTTAATAAAAATGGTTTTAAAATTTTTTTTTTAATTATGTTTTCTCATGTGGGAAGGTTGGACTTGGGAATGAAAAGATGAGTAAGAGAGCAGAAATTTCAATGCATTCAAAGATGGGTTTCTTTAGAAAATTACAGCACAAATAAAAAAAAAAAAAAATTTAAACATAATGCTTGCTTTGAGTTTTCTAAAAACTTAATTCTGAAAACTCAGTTTTCAAATAGTCATACTTTTCAATGAAATACTTTGGAATCTTTTTTTCAAAATATTTGAACTACAAAAATTTTTAAAAAATTTCTCAAAAATTATAAATATACAAACCAAACAAGCTCTAAGTTTCAGTTTTCAGAATTAAGTTTTTTGAAAACTGAGTTTTTTATTTTTAGTGAATATTTTTAAAATTTTAAACATTTTTTTTTAAACTTTTGTAGATGCATTTTACTTAGATATGTTTAAAAGGTAAAATATTTGTAAAAAAATATTTTCAAAAATTAATAAATACACAAAAATATGAAAAATGTAATGAATTTTCGTTTTTTTTTTTTTTTGTATTTTTGGTATTTAGTATATTTATGCTACGTATGTTTAAAAACTTAAAATATTAAAAAATTCAACAAAAACAAAAACAAAAAAAATCGAAAAAACTTTAAAAATCATTTTTTATTAAAAATATTTGTGGTCAAAAAATATTTATGTTGAAAATATAAATTTAAAAAAATTAATGTAAAAACTTTATATTTTAAAACCGCTTTTTATGAAAAATATTTTTTGGTAGTTTTCATATTTAAGTTGAAAATATAAATTAAAAAAATATATAAAATATTTTTTGGTAGTTTTCATATTTAAGTTGAAAATATTTTTTGGTCATAAAAAATTTATTAAAAAAAAATTACTGTTGAAAAACGGCTTTTCTAAAGCCGGTTTTTATTTAAAAAAATTACTGTTCAAAAACGACTTTTCTAAAGCCGGTTTTTATTTTTAAAAAAATTTGAACAAAAAATATTTATGTTGAAAATATAAATTAAAAAAAATTAATTTAAAAACGGTTTTGCCAAAACCGTTTTTAATTAATTAAAAATTAAGTAAAACCGGCTTTTGTAAAGCCGTTTTCTGGGTCCAAAATTTATTATTAATTTAATCGTTAAATACGGTTTTTGAAAAGCCGTTTTCTAGAAAATGGTTTTGCTAATGCCGTTTTACCCTATAATGAGAATAAAGTTCAAAACACACCATAAAGTGGGACTAAAATGTTCAAAACGCCACAAAGATGGAAATTGGCGAGAGAGAGAGAGAGAGGTGTATGTGTTCAAAATGAAAGCATCACAAAAAATTACTTTATTATATGTTATTTTTTTTCTATTAATAGAATTGACATAAAAAGTTTATAAAGTAACATATTATATTATTTATTTAATAATTACTTATATGTTACGTAATTAATATGTTACGTAATTAAGAATCAAATCGTTAATCTTAAGGTGGTACCAATGTTCCACTCCACATCATCAATGCAATATAATCTTGCCATGTCACTGCAAATAAATGAAAATTTGAAAATGGGTAAAATTTTATTCTATATTTTGAGTTGAGTGCAGATTATACATTAAAAAATCACTATATAACCTTCACATGATTTGTAAATTAAAATGCACGTTATCTTTCATTAACAGAACATGTAAATTAACCCTTATACTCTTATCTTCTTGATATTCTCTCTTTAAATTAAACATGCAAATATATATAAACTATATATGTATATTTATATACATAGAGATACAAACATAAATCATTACCTCATATATTATTGCCCAAGTTTAACAATTTGTATATATATAAATGTCTTTTATCAATTCTCTTTTCATTAATTGAATGATTTGATCACCTAATGGGTTTTGTGAATAAACTTTTCATATACTATATATAGTGTCTGTTTGGTGCAGCTTAAAAGTTGTTTATTTCAGCTTTCAGCTTAATTTAAGCTATTTTGATGTGTTTGGTTTAGCTTATAGCTTATAGCTTATAGTTTTTTGGAAGTCAGAAATCAGCTTATTCTTTGAGTGGGGCAGGAGATGCTTAATTTATAAGTCAGAAATCAGCTTATGTTCATAGTTATAAGTTATAAGCTGTTTAGGTATAAGCTATAAGCACTTTACCACAGCTCTACCAAACAGGGCCATATATATATATATATATATATATATATATATGTATATAACTGTTACAAAAGAAGAATTTTTTAGGTTGTTTATATAATCATATTTGGACAAAGAATTTTGTGCTGAGATTGACCTAAATTTATGGTGGCCATCAATTTAAAATTGGTTGCAGTTGGTGTGTGGCAGTGTTAAGGTGGGTAATGATGCAATTGGTTCGGTTCGGTACGGTCGATATTTAAGTAAACAATTATACTGAATTGATAATGTCAGTTTTATTATTTTGAACACCGATACAGACCGTTTCTCCCATCAAATCGTACCGAACCGAACCAATTGAAACGGTTCAGTTTAATGCGATTTAATCGGTTTATGATCTTTTAAACTTGAATCACTTTTAAATATAATCATTAATCTATATAAAAATATTAAATTAGTTATTTGTCTAACATTTCAAATATATCCAATTCATCCATTTAATACATACTTTTCAATTTCTAAATTAACAAAAATAAAAATAAAAAAAAGTTTAAAAATACTAAGGTTTTAAGAATAATGAGTTAGAGTTAAAATTATACGAAAATGAGCGGTAGCTCGAAATTCGGAGCCCGAATTTGGCTCGAAAATGAAAAGAGAGAGAGAAGGAGAAAAGAGGAAGAGAGGGAGAGGGAGAGGGAGAGAAAGAGAGAAGCAGAGGGGAAGAGAGAGAGAGAGAAGACGATCGTCGCCCAGCCGCCGATCGTCACCCTGCCCAGCCGCCGATCTGCCGATCGTCGCCTAGCCCAGCCTCGCCGCAGCCTCCGACTGCCTCTACTTCCCCCTCCTCCTCCTCTGAATATTATGCCCCCTCCAATCCTCCTCCTCCTCCTCCTCCTCCTCCTCCTCCTCCTTTCTTCCTTCTTCTTCCTGGTCTTCGTTCTTCTTCTGCAAATAAGAAAAAGAGAAGAAAAAAAAAAAAAAAAGCGGTCAAAACGACCCACAACTTTCGAGCTATGAATCGGAACTATAAAATTATATATAATAAGAGTTTAAAAACTTAGATTATAAAGATGATAAGGTTAATTAATTAAGGTTAATAATTTACTATACTTATTAATATCATTATATATATATTATAAATACAATATATGTTGAAGTAGTCGGTTTGAGTTTAGATCCGTGCCTAAGGTGTTTAAACTGACACAGATCAATTCTTGTTAAAAAACAGACAAAATGTAGTTGATTTGGTTTGTTTTTTCGATTTTTCTTACATATCAAAAAGTGTGTGTGGAAGTGGGTTTGGTGAAAGAAAGAGGGTGTTTGGGAACCTAGATTTGGGGCTAAAATAGCCTCAAAAACAATTTGAGCCTAAAAGCTCCTAAACCAAAAGTTTTTGACAAAAAAATATATATATATATATAGGCCGGCAGTGGCTGTCACTGTGACAG
This sequence comes from Camellia japonica, assembly GCA_030407325.1. Lineage (NCBI taxonomy): Eukaryota > Viridiplantae > Streptophyta > Magnoliopsida > Ericales > Theaceae > Camellia > Camellia japonica. The sequence continues at coordinate 12,312,200 of JAPPVO010000059.1, forward strand.
TCCTACCACGGCCACAGTGACAGGTAGCTAAATTACAAGTTTACCCCTTCAAATTAATTTTGAAAAATGTGAAATTAAGAATAAATTTGTCATTTTAATATCAAACATCATTTCAACACATTTTTCAATACATCAACTCAAATAAAAATCCATCCTACTTTTCCAAACACAAAAACTAAAATAACCTATTAAAATAGTCAAAAAAACCTCTCAAATAGCCACTTCCCAAACACCCACAACAATTAGGGGAAGAGGAAATTGATGCAGTACAGTGGGTTAGAGTGAGGGAATAGAGAGAGAGTATAGAGAGGAGGAAGAAGAATGGCAAAATGAATCAAACAAAGCAATTGAATCAACACACAAATACTACATACAAATTTGTGAACATTGAGATCAATTTTAAATGCGAATTCATCAATAAATCTGTGAACATTGATTCCACCACCGCCGTTGATTCCTGAATTACATGCACAAAAACACTCTGCTGTTGTTCTCTCCTAACTTCTAATCCATCATAGCTATATATATGTATATGTATATGTATATGTATGAATTATAATTATTATTATAATTAAATTAAAATTACATTTCTAACAGTAGAGAGAGAAAATGGAGTAGAAATAGTGAGAAGGAAAAATGGTAGAGAGAGAAAGAGGAAGAAGAATGGCAAATTTTTATAAATTTAAAGATGTGTAAAAGGTATTTTCGTCTTAAAATATAGTTTACTCTCTTCACGTGTGTGTGAATTTCATAGCTTGTTAATTTGGATGGAAAAGTGGACGGTGCACTTTGTTCCACAAATCACGTGAAGGTTATATGGTGATTTTCAAATGTCAGGAATAATCCACGCCCGACCCAAAACATAAGATTAAGTGAAAATTGCCCTTGGAAAATTAAAGTTTCATATTTTGTTTACTTAAGTGCGTTTGGTAAAGTTTACATTTACTGATTTTAGTTTATAAGAAAAATATTAAAAATATTTTAGATTCATTTGTGGTAAATCAAAAAATAACGAATAAGTATGTTGAAAACATCTAATCAATCTGTCCAACCTGATCACAAATGAGCAATTTTAATATAGCAAGCGAACAAACGCAAATCTAACAATTTTAAAGAAGTCAAGTTTCAATTAAATAGCAGATATATAAATTTCAATTCGTGAAATCTGACTTGACCACATGGAATTAGGAATTCTTATAAACATTTATATATGTGCATAAATAAAGTATTGAAACTTCAAAGGTATTCTTTTCACATTTTAGAAAAGCAGAACTTTTACTCCTCATTGTTCAGTTTAAAAAATTAGATTTTTTTTTTTTTTTTTTTTTTTGTAAAATTAAGATTTCTTCAATCCACTAACCTGATCTGTATCCTTTGGCCAATCTACCCAACTCACTCAGTCGATTTTGAAACCATAAATCGGATTTTCTCAACCCGAACCCCAATTGGTTGGGTGGTGTATGACATGCAATCCGTCTAAACCTAACCTATGAGCACCTCTAATGTTTGTTACAATAACATGTTTTAAAAACTCATTTTAAAAATAAGTGAAACGGATAGCCAATGGAAGGTGATTGTAGACAATTAGAGATGGTGATCAAAAGTGGTTATTGACCACCAAATATGATTGTCACTGATAGGAGGTGGTTGGCGATACCAAAAGGGTTTCTCTTATTTTCTCATCAAAATTCTCTCTCCATATTTTGGTTCATGAGTTGACAATAATACTGATTATTGGCTGTCAAATGTAATTGCCACTGGTGGGAGGTGGTTGGTGGTGGACCAAAGGGGTTGTTTCTCTTATTTTCTCATAAAAATTCTCTCTCTCCATATTTTGGTTCATGAGTTACTCCCTCAAAATAGAACACCAGCACATAAACAATTTGTTTTAACAAGGCTAAGTGAGCCAAAAAGGGAGTTGGTTCTTGTTACACTCAAATCCAAAATCAAACTAATCTTTGATCAGCTCTAAATTTTTGAACTTGAAATTGAATTACTTATATGTTGAAATTAAACTAATCTAACTGGAGCAAACTTTGATGGAAACCATGATCACACATTAATTTTTTTTTTCCTTTTATATGTACACATTACAAAACAATTTTAGAAAATTTGTTTTTATAATGAAATTGTCGAAGTCCAAATTCCACTATAACTATGAAGATATCACTAGAAGAAAAAAAAATTATTATTATAATGTGGCATTGTATATTAAAATATAGAAATATAAAAAAAATATATGTGGTAAATTTCCTCCATTGGTGTTTGACTTGTTAACAGAAAACTTTAAATTATTTTTTTTACCCATAATAATAATTCATTATAAAGAACATGATTGACTTTTTGATAAAAATAAACATTAGTGACTAAAATCGGCTTTCTGGTGAAAATATATTTGCGATGAACTAGACTACTTTCAATCTCATTTGTATTTTAAGAGATCGATATGATCAATTGAAAAATTATATATGACCTTAGCATTTTCAATTAATTTTTAGCATAATTTGAAACATTGTACGTAATTTTTAAAATTACATGATAAATACTAATATATTAGTAAAAAATCTCCAGGAAACTAGCATAATTTATCCAAAAAGTATATATATATCATCAAGTTTTCAAGAAGCAAACCGACCCAATACAAGTATAAAAAAAAAAAAAGAGAGAGACCCAAAAGGGAGCGCTGGAGAGCCTCTCTCTCTAGGTAATTTTTGACATCCCTCCGATGACTTTCTAACGCATCTCCGCCGAGGTTCCAAAACACTTTCAAGGTGTAGATCTGGATTGCTTATATCTAGCAAGAGGAGTTTGAGAGTTTCTCCTCTGATTTCAGCATAAATTTTTGAATTTTGCAACGTCTACAATGTTTCCATCTTCTCTCAATTCTCCTCTCATACATACTGTTGTGAGTGCTCTTACTCTTCAACTCTAACTTCTGGCAATGACCAAAGTACTGCGGCAGCAGCGACAATGACAATGTTAATGGCAATGCGGGTCTGATACAAATCTTACTTTTTCAAACCACATCAGTGAGAAAATCGTTGATTTTTCCTAAATCATTTGTTTTTCCTTCTTCTTCTTCCCTTTTTTTTTTTTTTTTTTTTTTTTTTTTTTTTTTCAGCTTTGTTTTTTTGTTGTTTGTTTAGCCTTTTCAAGTTTTGTCGTTTTTTTATTTTTCTAGATCAGTATGTTGTTTACTTTTATTTTAATATATCTACTTTATATCTTTCTCAAAAAATATTTATAAGTGGGGGTAGGCATGGTATTGTGTTCAAGCCAATTTTCACTGCAAGTACCAAACCCAACCAAGCCTCAAAAATATCATATTGGTTTTGGCATGCCACACCCAACCAATATGTTTTTTTGGGTTGTTTGCCTACCTGGAAAAACTGTCATCAAACATGGACATTAGAGGACTCAAACAAGAAACAACTTCTCGGAATCCAAGAAATGCAAGCCGCCTCGTGGCAGAACTTTAGTGCCTCTGCAAAATTCTCATCTCCACATAAGCAACATTATGACCATTAACGCTAATTAAATGGTTACCAGTGCACAAGCTTAAATTCTTTTGATTCATTGAAGCGCATAAACTGCTCAATAGGTCTTAAAAAGGATTTCAATTTTCATTTTTCTTTTTCTGATGAGTGATTAACATGAAACTAACTACAACCTGCTGCTACGAAAAGTAGCACTTCGGTTCCCGGTTGCTAGAAAAGCCTGGCGCCTTCTATCCTGCGCAAAATCTCCAGTTCGTTCATCATTACGGGAATGACCGGCAACTGAACTCTTTTTCCTATCCACTTTATCAAGCCTACTATTATTCCTATGACTCTCATCGCCCTCTTCCCCCTTTTTTGCTTTCCGATCTTCCCCAAACCTAAACTCTTTCCTTGCAGCTTCGTAATCAAATGGTTTCAACTGCAAAAAAAACCCACCAGATTCTTTGGACTTCTCTGCTTGCTTGGGTTTACTTGTTTGATTTGTTGACTTGAAACACTGAAAGCTGGAGGATAGATCGCAGAGAGACATGGTCTCATCATCTTCCACGCCCATTTCAGGATCAGACCCCAGAGTTTTGTCTTCCCTGTCCTCCAACTGTTCGTTTTTGGTTTCACCAGTTATTGCTTCCTCAACATTTTCGTCATCTTCTATCAATATAAAATCATCCAAATTAGAGCTTGAGGGGGGAAGAGCAGAAGGTTCACCATGATTCATACTTGCGTCATTGCCAATCAGTATAACATCCTCCGAGGTAGAGCTTGTGGCTTTGACGGAAGAAGGTTCTTTGTGAAGCATACTTTCCAATATTTTAGCAGGCTCTTTTACAACTGGTTGTGACTGCTCTGCACTGGCCACAAATGAATGAAATGGAAGGCTTACTGAAGATTTGATCTGCCCCAACTTGAGCTCTTCCTCTTCCTATGGATAAAAAACGAATTAAGTATTTTTTTAGTGAAAAGTAGAGCTACACCTAACAAATAAAACATAAATATAAAAACAATTTTAGTAGAGGTTGCAATTCAACAGGCCTTAATTGGCCACCCATCTGACAAGCTCCAAATCAAAAAGTCTGTACTTTTGTAACAATATTGAAATGGATGAACCTCCAATACTAGTTACAAAAATAAAATAAAACAATCTTCATTGTTGTCAACAGATACAATTCATAATTCACAATAAAGAATTACTATTTGATCAATGAACAGATTAGGGTTTCAGAGAGATTTCAGAGAGAGAGAGAGAGAGAACTTGCAATGAATGAACCTCAATCATTAGCTGCACAAAATAAAACCCCATAGTTGGTCAAATATTCAAATTCAAAGTCTAAGTACTATTGCCCATCCAATATGCACTGATCACTATGTCTAGACCAAAACATCTCTAATAAAAGCACCAAAAGACTGCAGAAAAAGCAAAGTCAAAGAACTCACCTTTTTATCGGGATCAAACTTCCTCTTTGCTGCAGAATTCCCCAACCCAACATTGCCCCAAAAGCACGGCTTGGCTTCTTTAGCACCTGAACAGTTGCTTGAGCACCCTAAAAAATTAATGGTCCAATGACTTAGTTCAGTAGTCTCCACTAAACATAAATAAATAAATAACATCATATCTTTTTAAGTTAATCAACAACTTACTGAATGTGAAGAATTTTCTTGCCCATTTCTGCAAATTCCAGCAGTTCGGCTTCCAAGTTCCAAAGACTCCTTAACATGCACAGAACCTGGAGGGTTTCTAGTCATGCTATCATTTATTGAAATGCCACCACCTATACTTTTTGTCGCTGTTGTGGTTAATCTTGCAGGAGATTCAGGAAGTTGGGTTTCATTTCCATCTGCGAACACTGTGTTTTCTTCAGATGCGTGCATTTTCAAATAGGATACATTCATCAAAACAAAGAACTATGTGCCGAATTAAATTAGTATATTATACAATATATATATATATATTTTTTGATAAGCAAAAATAAAAACCTTTATTGAAAATAAACCAAACAAGAATTAAAGTTTACATCAAAAAAGGGTGGAAAAGCAGACACGTATCATAGCATACTACCCAATCCCAACTAGGTTGGCACTGAGAAGATACCAAATCATCTGCAAGCTCAACCACAAAAGGTTGGAGAGAGACCAACCCAAGCAAGAAAAACAACAAAAAACTAAACCCACAACAGCCAAGACCAGGCAGAATCAGCACCAGCGGACTTAGCTACATCAGAAGCACAGCAGCAACCCCAACAGAGGCAAGACACAGCAGCAGTGCTCACAGATGCAAAAACTCAGATGCACAGCCCAGAACGAAATTCCATACACTTGATAACATAATCTGATCTAAGCATCAGACTAGCATCAACCAACTAAATTTGCAGAACTTAGCATACCAATGCCTCTGCTAGCTTAGTAACCAAAACAAACACATCAACAGCAGAGCACTAGCAGGGCATAGCAAACACCATATCAATCATAACAAAATAGACCAACATATCAGACTGCTAGACCATCATAGAGCACACCCTCATAACAGCAACCATGCTCAGTCCACCCTCAAAACCATCTACACAGCTTCCAGTGACCACTACACCCATCTGTATAGCTTAGCTCCCATTCCATCAAAGAGCAGCACCAGTATCCAATTCACACAACAAACAACCGTAGCCGCAGCAAAATACTCCAGCACCAACAAACAGCAAACTAGCCAAAAAAAAAAACAACAAGCAATATTCAGCAAAAACAGCAGCTACAACCAGCCAATATGTAGCAGCACCAGCAGCTCTACACCCACCTCACAACAGCACCAGTATATCAAACAAAACCAGAGACAGCAAACAAAACCAACAATATATCAGCACAAAACAGTATGTCAACTAAAACCAGAGCTCCTTATCTGCTGCAAATTGTTTAGAAGATCATGAATTGTGCACTCACACGTGGGAAAGTAAGATTTCGCCCACAAGATAATCCGAACTTTAACTAAATCACACAGCTCATCCAGATGGGGCTGAACCCCATTAAATACACACTCATTTCTTATCTTCCATAAGGACCACATGAGAGCACAAGGGATAGATTTCCACAACATCCCAATAAATCTCTTGAACTTAAAGCCAGCCCACCAACACAGCAAACCCTCAACTGAACCAAGCACTACCCACTGAAGACCCCACCACTCTACAATATGTGACCATAACCTCCACACCACTGGGCACCACAACATCACATGATTCAACGGCTCCCCTTCAGAATTACAAAGCACACATAAAGTACTAGCATCTGCACTAATCACCCCAATCCTTTATAAAAAATCTGTTGATTTAATTCTCTCATTCCAAGCTAGCCATCCAAAAAATTGAGCTTTTGGAGGAGAGACAGTTTTCCAAATAATAGACAGAGCAACTGAGACAACTCCAGCCTCCTGTCTTTTATATACTGAAGCCACACTAAACTGACCAGCAGGAGAAACTTTCCATTTCAGGCAATCATCAACATTGGTGAGAACAACCGGAGTAGAATTAAGTTTTGAGATGAGTGCTCCCACCTCAGCCATTTCCCACTCCCTCAAAGGTCTTCTAAACCGGAAACACCACTCTACAGAAGCACCCCTTTGTACCAACATTTCTCACAATGAAATATTGCAATTTGAAACCAAACCAAACAATCTAGTAAAAGACTCTTTTAAGCATTGATTATCCAACCACTTGTACTCCCAAAACCCAATCCTATTCTCATTTCCAATAACAAATTCCACAGTTGAAAAATAGAAGTTCCTGAGATTGGGGTTGCAATCAGCTACTCCAAGAATATCACTCCAAACCCTTGATAATCTGCCTGAATTCTCACCAAATGGGAGCCATCTTCTACCAGACATTGGATACTTGGAGCATATTACTCTTTTCCACAAGGCCTTATCTTCATTTGCAAATCTCCACCACCACTTGGAAAGCAAACAATCATTAACATCTCTAATCCTCTTTACTCCCAACCCTCCATGATCCTTACTTTTAGTAACCGCCTCCCACTTCACCAAATGGATCTTCCGACCTAAATCTGAACCTCCCCACAAAAAAGTAGCCTGAACCTTATCAATCACCTTTGCCACTCCCTCTGGAATTTTAAACAAAGATAGATAAAACAATGGCAAACTTGATAACACAGATTTTATTAAAGTTAATCTTCCACCAAACGATAGCAACCTCCTTTTCCACCCTGCTAACTTAGACTTAAGCTTATCAACTACAAGTTTCCAACTTTGCAATCTCCTTGGACTAGCCCCTAATGGCAAGCCTAAGTAAGTAAAAAATAACTTGCCAGACTTGTAGTGTAGTCTAGCAGCAAAATCCTCAAGAAGCCCCTCTTCCACACCTACCCCGTAAACACAGCTTTTATGGAAATTTATCTTTAGACCAGACATTAATTCAAAGCATCTGAGAACTCTCTTAATAGTGAGCACTTCTACCCAATTTGCCTCACAAAAGATGATGGTATCGTCAGCAAATTGCAAATGAGATATAACCTCTTCACTAGCCCCTACCTTTACCCCTCGAATCAGTCCCAAGTTCTTAGCTCTAGTAAGCATAACATTAAGCCCTTCTACAACAATATTAAAAACAAAAGGTGAAAGGGGATCACCTTGTCTAAGTCCCTTTTCCAGACAAAATTCTGTAGTTGGAGACCCATTAACTAGGACTGAAACATGGGCTGTAGTAAACACACTTTTGCATCCAACTAACCCATTTCCTTCCAAAGCCAAAGTTTCCAAGCATTGAGAATAAGAAATTCCAATTGACCGAATCATACGCTTTTTCAAAATCCAACTTAAGAATCACCCCTTTCTTATGCGATCTCTTCCACCAGTCCACAACTCCATTTGCAATCAACACCCCATCAAGAATATTCCTCCCCTTCAAAAAAGCTGATTATGCCTCACTAACCACCCTCGGTATAATCTGCTTGAATCTGTGAACAAGAACTTTAGATAAGATCTTGTAAACTGCCCCAATAAGACTTATTGGACGAAAATCAGCAAGGCCCGATGGACAATCTTTTTTTGGAACCAGAGTAACAAAAGAACTAATAAGACACTTAGCCAATCTGCCATTACAATGGAAGTCATTGAAGAATTGAACCATCTCCACCTTAAACACCTTCCAACACTTTTGAAAACATAACAAATTAAACCCTTCTGGCCCAGGGGCCTTATTCCCATCGATCTCCTTAACAGCTGCCCAAATTTCAGATTCTGAGAAGGCAGCTTCCAACTCAACCTTTTCATTACTTCCAATTGATTTGAAAACTCCTCCAAGTTTAGGCCTGACCTTCCAAGATTCCAAGAATAATCCTCGGAAATGTCTATAAACTTCTTCCTTAGTAATCACTGGATCTTTGATCAAAATTCCATTAACCATCAATGAATTTAACGAATTCTTACTTTGCCGACAAGATGCGATGGAATGAAAGAACTTACTGTTCTTATCCCCGTTTAATGTCCATGACAATCGCGACTTTTGAAGCCACATCCATTCTTTTTTCTTACTCCACTTTAGCACTTCCCCTCTAAGTTCCTGTCTTCTTTCTACCTCACCATCATCAAGATCTCTAATTTTAGCAACCAGGTCCAGCTCATGTAATTCATCCTCAGAGGCTTTAAGCTTATAATTAACATCACCAAACACTTCCATATTCCATTGTTTCAAGGATGCCTTGACTGCTTTTAGCTTGGCAAAAACTTTATACCCAGCCCAACCTGATACTACTATGCCCTCAAAGGCTGTCTTTACAACAGAAATAAACTGAGGATGTAAAACCCAAGCGTTAATGAACCTAAACGGTCATGGACCCTAATCTCTTGTATCCTCCATTAGAACCACTGGGCAATGATTAGAGACTCTTCTAGGCAACCCCCAAACTTTGAATTTGAACATTAACAGCCACTCAGGAGACAAAAGAAACCTATCAATTTTACTCCACTTTTCCCCCTCTGCAGCATTACACCAGGTATACTTCCTACCAAGCATATCCAATACAACAACCTCCATCCGATCAATGAAATCATTGAAATGCTTCATACCCCTCTCCCTTTTAGAACATCCTTTCCTCTCTCCAATCCCTTTTAGAACATCCTTTCCTCTCTCCAATATTCCTAATCTCGTTAAACCCCCCCCCCCCCCCCCCCCCCAACACCAAGGAACATTGAAACTGGCCTTTAACCTTGTAATAGACTCCCATACTAACTCTCTCCTAGAAACCTCATTTGGTGCATATACACTTATCAGCACACACAAAAAAGATGGAGCAATAGTACCTGACAACAAAATGAAATTACGGTTGCAACAACACCTAGACAATGCAAAAACCGATGGCTTCCATATACACAGCAAACCACCAGATAAACCATTCGAATCCACCACCGCAAAATCCATCTCCTCCCCTGGCCATAATGACCGCACTACTACCTCCGAAATTTCTGCTCTCTTTGTCTCCTGAAAAAACACCACATCCACTCTCCTTTCATTGAGCACCTCTTTTATCTTCCGGCGCTTCCCAGCCTTCCCAAGCCCTCTACTATTCCATGTGAGCAAAATCATTGGAAACAATCTAACTCCCAAAATCTCCAACTTTAGGTGTTTAGGGCCGATCCACCCCCACCCCCGGACTCCTGAAGAGTCCGATCTGCATCCTTCTTCTCCAACTCCACACATTTAAGTAATAAGTCATCTTCACAACCCTCGCACTGCATACCCAGTGCTTTACCAACCTGTATAGTCGCTTGCGCCTCCCTATGCAGTACACATCCGCAATTCTGAGATCGGCTACTTGATAAGGATGAAGACAGTGCTACCATTGCTGCTCTACACACCGCTCCTCTATTCCAGCTGCCCAGAGGAATTGGTCCCTTTTTTCTTGCCAAACCAGCACCTCTTGCCAATCTACAAATCCATCTTGAATCAGCCATTGACAATTTGGGAAGCCACCACCCAAATTTTTTATCTCATTTTTTCCACTAAAAGACAAAAGTTTTACAAAACTAAAAAAAACACATCCAAACAAAATATCACATCCAACCCCATAATCATTTCACTTTTTCTCTCACAAACATCACATCCAACCACATAAAAACCTAACTATCTTCCCAAACACTAAAAATTTTTTATCTCATAAAAACCTACATCTCCTAAAATCTACATAAAAACTCACTTCCCAAACACCCACAATCTCTTCCTTCCCCTTACCCTTCTCTTCTTGCCATATATGTACGTGTGTTTGTGTGTTCAAGACATGTACCGTACTCGTAACCAACTTTTGGATACATATCCCAATACCTAGATTTAGGTTTAGGAATGTTTCACTTGGACATGCACCCACACTGGATATTTGTACCTGAGTTTATGTAACGTAGGTTACATTTTATATATTTAGTTCTACTAACTTAAACCCTTTTAACTCGAGTCAAGGTTTTAAAGAACGGTGGTGGTTATCGTAACGGTAGCAGTAAAGTTGATGCAGTTGTGAGGTGTAACGGTCGTAGCATAACGGTGGCGGCAACTGGAGACGTGAACTTTTTAATTATTTGCACAACTTTAGGAAAATATACCAACACACATGTTTTTATTTCAGAATCAGATTTAGTGAGGTTTAAAATGATTTTCAATATTTTTCTTTAGTTTTAAAACATGATCTAATATATATACTAATTTTTATATTAATTTTAAGTTACTGTGGAGAATTTTCCTATTGTTGGATTTATTTAATTTTCTTTACTTTACTAATTATAATGATAGATAACTTTTCCAATTTATTAAAAAAAAAAATCAAGTACGTTTAATATTAAAAACAATAATCTCATAAACAAAAATTCAAAATACAAAATGTGAACATAATAATGTGAAAGTACATAACATAAAATCTAACTTTTATTCAATAAATTTAACATAAGAGAAATAGATATAAGTTCATATTCAAATATTATTAAGCAAAAAAATAAAGAAATCTTGTAGAACTTAAAGATTGGACATTCAAAATATGTATAGATAAGATTTTTACTTAAGTTTTATAACTAGAAAACAAAAGGAGAAAATAGCAATATATTCAAAATTTATAATAAAAAAAAATTAAAAATAGAAGCGTAATTGTGAGAACCCGAATATAAAAATTAAGTAAATAATTAAATAATAATATTACAATCTCAAATATTTTGGTGATGAATTCTAAGTGCAAATTAAGTATTTGGGGGATCTTTAATTAATTTTTAAACTATAAATAAATTTTTATGAAAGTCCACAATTTTTAAGACTATTGATAATAATCTTAATAATAGTAACAACAATAATAATAATAATAATAAACTATTTAGTAAGGGGTCGTTTTGAAAATTTATTATAAGTGGATAAAACCCTAATGGTGAGATATTAATTCTTTTCTAAACAACACACAGCAGCCACTTTAGGCTTAGCAGCCGTGGGTCATTGAGAGAGAGGGGCGAAGAAATCTGTGGCAAACAAGGAGAGAGGAATTCTGCGTAATCTACTGTGTGGGTAAGTAAATTGTTTATTCTCACTTCTATTATTATTTTTGATCTTCCATAGTTGAGTTTGTGAAACACATGGTTTAATCATTCAGGTATATATTAATTTATGGGCTGGTGTGAAGGGAAGTTTAGTGTATCAAACTTGGGTTCTGGGAATTAATGATGGAAGAACAGGGTGTTGTGTGGTTGCATGAATCTCATTGTGGAAGAGATGTGGCTTTATCTTTTGTGTGTTGTGTTGTCAGGTCACTGGTGCTCCTGTTTGGTGTTGTTACTTAAGGTCTAGATATAATGTTTAAGGTTCAAACATTCATGTTTAAAGAAGGGATATTATTCAAGGAAAAAAAAAATTCTGTGCAGAATCATAGATTTTAAAAATCAAGAAACTATATCAAACGGATGAATTTTAATCTGAAATTTTTACAGTAGATTAATTACATATTGAATTTAATATCTAAATTTTCTCATAATTTTTGGGAGTCAAAATCCATATAAATTGAGGTATTCAAATCTGTCCAGGAAACCAGTCCGAAATAGTAAATTCGGGAGTGTTGTTTTCTTTGGGTATAAATCCAAAAATTATCAAATTAGTGTCATTAGAACCGGTTACGAGTCTAGTTTCGTACGTTTTTGGCCTTGCATTGATTGCTCGTGTATATTAAGAGAACCGTCAATTTCTTTAAAGTGCTGCAGAAAACAACCTGTTTGGATATAATAAATTGTAGATAATTATTTTGATAAGCAAATCAAGTGAAACCAATTGGGTTTGAAACTTAGGATATATTAGATCATATCTGGAGGTTATTGGAATTTTTCGAATAGCGTGGAGTGGGTTTTGTAATTTTCAAAGTTAGCGAATAGGTTGGGAAGGCTTGTTTGAAATTCTGTTTTATTTTAAAGTCACAATTAATTAAGTTTTGACCGGAACCCATGTCTTGGGTGATTTTAAACCTTGAAGAACATGAACTTAGGTAATATTTAAGAGTAACGGTGAGTTGGGTTGAGCCGGGTTAGTGCGCTTTAGTTGAGGTTACTTAGTTCCTATTTTTTTTTAGTATTTTTTTTTTATTAGTTGTGACGTGTAGTTTTTATACTTGGTTCAGGGCACTAGTTGGACTTTTACACTCTATTCGATTCAAGGATTATATTATTTCGTTTCAGGTGAGTAGTTTCATGCTACGTATTTTTATAAATGTTCCCCTACCCTGAACTGTTGGAAAATTAAATTATTGTTTTAAGACTAAACTGTTTTGATAAATTATTTATATTATCAATGGATCAAATTATTTCTGAAACATGTGTGAACTTGGCATACTGTAAACTATTTGTTTTGGTCTCATGTTTATAATGATGAACTACCATGTTTTGCGAAACTGATGTGTATTGATTATTGGGACCATGTGTGTATTTAGTCCAGGGAAATTATTCCACTGTGTGTGGTGACTCTGGCCACTAGGGAACAGATCGGGTTGGGCCGTGATGACTCTAGTGCTCAACGATTGTAAGGAAAAGACCTTTAAAAACAACTAGGTGACCTTCAATCGGATCGTCTTTGAGAAAAGGCCCAGGTGCCACCCTGAGGATGACTCTTAGTTCGGTATTGGATCCAACAGGGCTTATAGCCTGAGAAATGTGTGGCATATTATTTGTTTTTCTTGGTACCCAGAAAATTATCGGTGTTCATGTTACAATTTGTTTTAAGTGGAAAATGTTGTTTATCATGTTCTTGCGAGACATGAGTATTTTAAGTGTTGAACTGTGGAACCTTCTTTTGAAACAGATTGTATTTACCAGACTGTATGCCAATCTAGTTTCTGTGATATATATCTTATTTTGGAATTTATCCCTGTTTTCAAAACTGTATTTACTATCCATGTTGCTACTCACTGAGCTATCAGCTGACTTAGTTGTTTACCATTTCCAGGTGTTAGAAGGACTTAGAGTGGACTCATGGCGTAGCGGAGACTCTATTTCATGAACTTCTAGGGCATTTATTTAATTTGTTTTAGGCTGCTTGTCGAGTTTTGTGCATACATTGTGGTTGGGTTTTATTTAGAATTATTTTATTTTGTGGGTGGTTGGTGTCCCATTTAGTATATATATATTTTTAGGAAGTTGGTTATGACTTGTTTTTCACTTGTGGTATGTCACTGGATTGAGTGTTGATTTATTTATTTCTGGGCTATCATCACATTTATTCTTTATGGTTTTGGGTTCATGTTTAGGCTTACGTGTGCCTTGGGCTAAGTCCCTGTAGGCCACGGCCGGTCATGCCCGGATTTGGGGTGTGACAGTAATGGTCCATAACGGTGCTATAGCGGCAATGTAACAGACGTTGCGGCCTTTACGTAACGGTGATGGCCGTTACAGTCGTGAATTTACGTCATACCGCTATAGCAGCTATAACCACAACCGTTATGTAATGGTTGCGGACGCTTTTTAAAACCTTGACTCGAGTACTTCTCTCCAGATTTCTATTTTAGTTTTAATTCCTTCTCTAGTTTCATCCACTAGAACACTATCATATGCGGATAACATAAACCAAGGGACTACATCCTGAATGTGTTTAGTTAATTCATCCCCGATTGAGACATGACAAGACAAAGGCAAATAGTAAAGACTCAAATTTGACCCTTCATACAATCTAAAAGTGATAAAAATAAACAAAAATAAAATAAAAAAGTTTTTCCTATAGGTGATCCAATTATAGTCACAATCCCATCATACATGTCCTTTATCGCATCAATATACCTTTGGTTACACTATTTTTCTCCGAGACCACCGTGTTATATCTCTACTTAATTTTGATATAAATCATAGGATCAAGGTCAATAACGTGGCCTAATGAAAAAAGAACTCCCCTTTTAGTTAGTTTATTCCCTAAGGAACTAGTTCATTAGAAAATTGATTGATTTCCATTTCAATAAAATATATCCTATCTTAAACATTTTCTAAATCTATCAAAACCATACACATATCACCCTTCTCTATGTCCTTTATTAATTTTCTTAGTAACATTGCTTCCATAGTTGAACTACCAAACATAAATCCAAATTGGTTCTCTAAGACTATTGTTATGCGGGGAGACCTGCATGTACAGTTTTTAGGGAGATCTGGTCAAAAGACCGGCCGACGCAGTCAGCTGAATGTGTAAAGGCCCCTCAACCCCATTTCATGTTGGAGGAAAGAAAGCCGATATAAAGAGCTCCATATTACTTAATATTTAATTATACTAAGTATAGCCTTGAATAGAGAGCTACATGGCAGAAAAAGATTCATGTAGCCGACCTTACTTGATGGGACACAAAACTTGGTTTGGTTTGGTTTGGTTTGGGTTGACTCATCAACTTAATGTCTCCATAATTGTTATACTTTTTAGTATCTTTTATTTTTATATGCAAGTACCAAAATACTTTTCCTCCACTCGCCATGCATATTCCTAATCATAAAATCTTACTAAATAATTTTGTTAACTAAGACAGCCCCTCCTGATGCATTTTTATGTCTCAATAGGTATACAATTTAGTCCTAATCCCTTCCCTGATGTCATTTCCTTGAGTGCAAAAAATTCATCTCAAACTCTCTTATTCAACGATAAAATTTGTATTCTCTAATTCCCTGATTCCATTGAAGCTACAATATTCCTCTCCTACTAAACATTCTAGATGTTTTTCCAAACTCTCTTATTCAACAATAAAACTTATATCCTCTAGTTCCATAATTCCAGCAAGGCTGATATCCCTCTCCTCCAAAACATTTTAAATTTTTTTTCAGTTAATAGTTTTTCAAAATAATTTTTTTACCTTTCCATAATCTCCCCATCATTCACTGACACCTCTGAATCCTCACTTTTAATACAGATGACCTGATTGAAGTCTCTACTCTTTCTTTCTTTCAATGTTTTTCATTATTCTCCATCTTTACTATATAATCTAGTATAAAGATTGACGGGCTTTTATAAGATCCAAGGTCTTGAGTTCAAGTCACCTCGATGGACCACTAGAGGTTTGCCTGGTGGTTAACTTCAAGGCCCTATGATTAGTCAAGGTGCTCGCAAGCTGGCCCGGACACCCAATTATCACAAAAAAGAAAAAGAAAAAGAAAAAGAAAAAAAAGAAGAAGATTGACAGGCTTTTAATTTAATTTTCTTTTAAACTCCTTATTACCCAACTTTTATTTCTTAAATTATCCTCATTTTATTCTTTTACCATTTTTTAAAACATTTTCTTTTTGTTTTTACTAATGTCATTATTCTACCAAGTATTTTTAGATATAAAGTTTTTTCCTTACCCTCTGTTAGTGTGGGAGTAAAATGTTTTCCTATGGAAAACGTTTTCTATGAAAATATTTTCCATGTTTGGTTGCAACCTTAACACTAATGTGCTACCCAATAGTAGTCTCTCTTCTATCAGTATTAAACATCTCAGTGGGCATCCCCCCCCCCCCCCCCCCCCCCCCCCCCCCAGCTTGAACCGCAAAGCTACACCCAATGATCCCATACTCAACATGGTGGCTGGCTTTGATACAAATCATACGAACCCCTTAAGTAGAACTCACCCTTGAAAATAAACTTGCAAGGGGACCAAAAGAAGCTTATATTCACAAGGCCAAGCCTCTTTCGTTCCAATTTGGGATAGTGGTCATATTAGTGGTGGTGGTGGTGCTGGTGCTGGTGGTGCTGGTGCTGGGGATGGGTGGTGAACATGGTGGTGGTTGGTGGGTTGGAGATGGTGGTGATGGTGGTGATAAGGCTGTAGTCCAGGAAAACATTTTCCACCTTAAAAAAGTAAAAGAACATTTTTTGCCCATATAGGCTTGTTTTCCATTAACTACGAAATGTTTTCCTTTAACAAGTGTTGACACTCCAAGTACTTCTTTCCATATTCTTTAATGCATAAAGGAAGTTGGGATCACTGAAAATTAAATTAACAGATATATGAGTAGGGACAAGTATAGGTTTCTTCTTTATGTTCAAATGTTTGTATAATCTCAATTATTGGACCGTACAAGTTCTAGATAAATATAACAAGCCAGTTGCAGATTTCTTAATCGTCACATTAAAATGCACAATATGGAATCATCAATCTTAAATATGATTACTCTTTCCCCAAGATGGGAAAGCACACAACACAAAGCATGATACAATGAAAAAATAACCCCAAACTGAATAAATAAATAAATAAAATTGAAACATACAAGTTATTCAATGCACCCTGCAATTCACATAGTATTTTTCATTTTCAGCGTTATCATGACCCACATACAAGGGCTTGCCCATGATGGTCTAAACTAAAAATTAGCAATTTGACAATCTGTTCAGGGTTGATTAGAAGAATCATGGAGGACTTTTGACCTTAATTTGTCTATGCAAGTCTTACTGTTTCCATGCGAACCTCATTTCGAAGCTCCGCAGCAGCTTCAAATGCAGCAGCATTCTGCATTGAATGCCTAATGATGCTGACAATGGAACCAAGATTGCGATCTACATATGGGTGCTTTGATTTCACCAAATGGCGTAGCATGTTGGTGGTGACAGGCTTCTGTTTGGCTTTTTCCATTATTGAGAGAGAGAAAATATGAAAATGTCATTGCGTGATTTATAAACAACAGTATTAAAAAAAATTATCAAATAAAAATTCATGTAGCTTTCCAAATACCAATATCAAGAAGAGTTTTGTTTGGCAAGACATAGCCAGTACTTTCATCCTCTGCACGGGCAACAACATCTCTCCATTCACTAAGTCCCTGCAAACCATTCAGATTGTCAAGTAAGGAGGTTAAGCATCATTTGGTTGTTTGGTTTCAACCTCACAGTTAAAGTGCTAAAAAAAAAATTTGGCAAGTGCTAAAGAAAAAATTCCTGGACTTTTTGTCTATAGAGAACTTTTTTCAAGTTTTTGTAAAATTTTACTTTTCAGGTATTTCTAGTCTGGAAGGATCTTTTTTTAAATTTTTTTTTTAAATTAAAAAAAAGTTCACTAGAAACAAAAACAACAAAAAAATTCCAAACACACCCAAACTTTCCCGATAACAAAAACAGTTTTTTTAGCATTTGCAAAACACAAATTTATCCTAAAGAAGAAAAAAAGGTTACTAGAAAAACACTTGTCAAACCAGCCCAAAATATGCAGATAGCAAATCCTCAGTGGTTCCCTTCAGGATTGGAATTATCTCAGGAATAAAGAAAGATCATGCTGATAGCAGAAAAATAAAATAAACTTACTGCAACAATCGCAAGCTGCTGGGCATTGAAACCAGCGCCCTGCAAACTGTATCAACATGACAAAAAATGTATGTCTGATCATTTTCTTTCCAAGTCAAAGGAAATCAAACTATCAGAAAACCCAATGAGGAAAAAACACTGTTGATGTACATTAAATTCTACAATTCATACAGGTAAAGGGTATCACAAACTGAACCAGTAACGTACCCATATATGTAGAGATATGAACTATCCGTCAAAAGTTCTTTTTCATAAAGCCGCATGCATAAATCATAACCGCGCTTGTAGAGCTGTAAGCCACAACAGTTTTTTTAATAAGCAAGGTAAAACTGTGCTCCCATGATACAGTGATAGCTTTACAGGAGGTGAGCATGCTGTTAAGAGCTCTATTAAGTGTGTCACCCCCATGAATTGCACACACATTCACTCACTCTCTCTTCGAAATCTCTCTCTTTGTTTGTTTGGGGTTAAGTGTGACAAAAGAAGGAGAGATTGTGTGATTGGTAAGGTAAGAAGCACAAATACAACACAATACAAGCATGCTGACAAGACAATTTTCAAAAAGCAAAGGACACGTCAAGGCAGAGACGCAACAACAAATAAATATATATTTTTATACATATACATAAAATAATTACCTTTTTTACATTACAACTACATCTATCTTATGTTATATCAAAATAGTAAGAAAATCATTTTCCATATTCTACATATTGAAAAAGAAATGTGAACAAAAAGCCTTAATAAATATTTTAGAAAGCTCTATTTATAAACTATTTGGAAGTTATTTTCTTCAAATTCAATGTGTTTTTAAACCAGATCATTCTGGAAAAAATAAATAATAAAACAAAATTTTTAATTAAAAAACACTATTCAAATTTTTTACAAGAATAATGTGGTAGTGATATTTTTTTTTTTAAAATACAAACCACATTGATGACTTTTAGCTTTAAAGTGATAAAATTAAAAGTTACCACATTTATTCAGTATTAATTTCATGTAAACTTCTCTTCATATCAATTTTTGAATAAATTACACTGTGCCCCCTTATGTTTTGCCATTTTCCCACTTTGGCCTCAAAATTTTTTTTTCCCCGACTTTGGCCCTTCACGTTTCAAGTTTTTCCCAAAAGTTCTGTTAGTGGCATAAGGACTTGCAGCTTGTTGTTAGCACTAGTAGCTACTTGCTTTATAGTTCTTTCCCAGGTTCCTAAAGGTTATAACAGACAAGGACAGATTTGAATAGATTAGTTAGATGGGAGGTCCCTTCCTACTGTATGTTTAGTGCAAGCTAGGAAAGAGAAGAATAGATGAGTTTGTAGTTCTTTATTTACTCCTAAAGCTAACTTTTATTCAAAATTAGATTAAAAAAAAATGTCGCGTTGCTTGCCACGTGGCATAAAAAATATATTATTATATTTCGACTTGAGTTTATGTCAGTGGGTTAAATATAATAATATATTTTTATGTCACATGACATTCCGTCTAATTTTGGACAAAAGTTAACTTTAGGAATAAATTGGGAAAAACTTGAAACATGAATGGCCAAAGTGGAGGAAAAAAAAACTTTCCAAAGTGGCAAAATATAAAAGGGCAAAGTGTAATTTACCCTTATTTTATTTTATTTTATTTATATACTACTCAGTTTCAATTTGCATATTATTATTTTTTTAGAGTCCAAGCTTCTTATTTTCTTGAAAGCAATCTTATAACCAAAAGTATTGTATTTTTTAAGTCCAAATTTATCACTACAAGCCCATGCCTTGCATGGGCATTTTCAAATTTCAACTAGTTTAAATATAAATGTTGGTGAAATTAAACATAAGAGAGATAGAGAGAGATCTATTCCAAATCAAGTTAAAAATATGACCCTCTATCCTTCTAAGATATACCAAAACTTTAAACATCCTTTAGTTCAACATGTAGGCATCATAATTACAAAGCACAATAGACCTAGGATCAGCACAACCCCAAAAGCATTGGAAGATACAGAAAAGTTTCTTGACAACCAAAACCAGCAAGATCACAACTCAACCTCTCAAAAATTATAAAAACTTAAAAAAGTAAAATAACCAAGCATAAGCTTCCACCATGAAGAAGGTGATTAAATTTTTTTACGTTTTTGATCAGCAACAAAAGAAATTTTATTGATAAGGAAAAGAGGCAAAGTAACAAAGATGGTGGTAGAAATTTTCAACCCTAAAATTTTACCAATACAAAGAATATGAAGAAGAAAATTAAGCGAGTCAATGAAAAGGTACATCAAACCAAGCACAACAATTATGTCTTGATCTCATCAAGTTGTAGGTAGCTACAATATACATAAATGAGTTTAATAGAAATAAGCACTACGAGCACTTCATGTTGGTGCTATGTCATATCTAGATTAGAAGGTGAAATAGTTATTAAAATACCTTATGTACTTTCAATATACATGCATAGAGAAGGGAATGTTCACAGCTTATAAAGGTCATACCTCCACCAGCGGTTCATCAGAATTTTCAAACTCAGTCGATGCTGAAAGCTACCTGATTCTCATTAAATCATAAATATGCAACAGGTAGTGTGTGAGTCGATTTCTGACCACACTGCCAAACTAGAACTCAGCTGTAGAAATACTGACGGAATAGATTAAGTCCGAACGACCTGTCACAAAAAGAAGAGATTTCGGCGGTGGTCGTCCACCCGGGGGCGCTCCGACGATCAAGTCAGTTATCTCTCAAAGATAACAAAAGTGCTTAACTCATTATTCAGAATACAAAAAGCGTACCTTAGACCCATGAGGGTGTCTCTCTTTTATAGCCAACACTCACCTAATCCCAATAGAAGCTTAGCTTCAATGGACTCTAGATTACTGCTAATCTTGAACCCTCAGTAGGATTGGGATAAACTTTCTAAGAGTCTTATCTTTACTCAAACTAAAGTCCTCTCTCAATGTAGGACTCTTGTCCCTTATCCGTTTATCTCGGATTCTGGTATCTTCAGAGATAACCTCGGCCTAGCCGAGGTAACCTTGGCGTCATGACCAGGACACGTGGCACCTCAGCTGACACTTCGGCGTCACCTTGGCCACGTGTTGGCACTCAAAAAATATGTCCCCACAATTGCCCCCTAGGTTCTATTACCTCGGCATCCTGAGGTGATGGAACATATATCGTTTCCTCCGCTTAGCACGTTGGCTAATCTTGCTTTGTTACCGAGGTTATCATTCGTCGGCTTCACACGACCAGGACCTGTAATCTGTTTCATCTAGGCTTTAGAACCATTAACCAAGTTTGTTTCAAGTTATTTAGCCGAGTTCTTTCTCAAAGCCGAGGTCTTTGTTTCACTAAACCAAGAACTCCAAGAGTTTTCACACGCACATGAGCTGTACGCACAGTATTTCAACCGTTTCTGCCACGCGCCTTTTCCTCCACTGAGCCATGCTTGACACGTGCCATTAAGTCGCACTGTATTTGCATGCGCCGTCTGACAAGCACGTCGTCCTAGGTACCATAATTACTATTTTGCCGCCATTCTACGTGTTTCGACAAAATTACCTCTCTCTCCGTCTCTTCACT
Source organism: Camellia japonica (assembly GCA_030407325.1). NCBI lineage: Eukaryota > Viridiplantae > Streptophyta > Magnoliopsida > Ericales > Theaceae > Camellia > Camellia japonica. The sequence goes on from JAPPVO010000059.1 coordinate 12,334,000, forward strand.
TTTGCATCTTCATTCTCGTGCAAACTTCCTCTCTCTCTCTTACTTTCTCAAATCCTCCATTGTTTCAAGCTCGCAAACTCTGCAACCGCTTCCAATCTTCCCCTCCGGCGAAACTTTCACCGCTTTGTTGTTTTGCTGTCGTCGTCTGACTTCGGCGAACTTAACACCGGCTTCATTTTTCTTCGGTGAGTCACTATTTCCTCTTTTATTAGTCTGTGTTTTTCGTCACTGCATTACTCATTGCCATTACAATTTTGTTCACGTTCTTGATTACAAATCTGTGCGTATGAATTTGGTCATATATCTGAGCATGTCTATTTTATGATTTCGCTTTTGCCCAATCCGTTCTTGAATGCACACACACTGCTCACATACTTGTTGATTTTTGCCACTGTTCTTGGCCTCACTATTCCTGATTCTGAATCTTCGTTCTTGTTTCTGTTTTCTCCAGATTCTTGCCCTCAATCTTCGTTTCCATAGATCTAGGTTTGGGATTTGTTTGTAGAATCCACGATTTTTAGGAAAAACTGAAACAAATTTCACTTGGATCCCCAAAAATTCTTACCCCAGCACATATTTCTGTTTTAGCTAAGGTCCTTCAAACCTTCACAAAACACTTCTTTCTGAAATCCAATACCTTCCCCTCAAGCCGACATCATGGGTATGTGGAGGTATAGGGTAGACACCCCAACCAAATTAGAATATTTCAGGCAGGAGTTTGACATCCCGGCCAACGTCCATCTCAGGTTGGTTGGGGAGGATGACTTTATTATGCCCACAGTTGACTCCATGCCCTTCTTAGTTGTAGCTTTCATAAAGTGTGGACTTAGGCTCCCACTTGACATCTTTTTCTGAGAAATCCTCCATTACTATAAACTAAACCCAATACAACTTGCCATCAACTCTTACCGAGTTATCAACGGCATAATAGCCTTAGCTAAAAAAGAGAACGCTAGGGTTACTCTTGTCGATATCCAGTACTGCTACACCATGTGTGGCCTTAAGTTAGAAAAATGATATATCTACTACCTCAAACCGAGGTCCACAGAATACAAAATCGTTGCCAACCTTCCAGACTCCAACAAGGGAGCTGGGGACTATTACTTCATTGTCTCGGACAACTGGGAGTTCGCTCCAGATGAGGACCTTCACCTCTACCCGCTTAGCCGAACAAGATTCATAGAGAGTAATGGTAAGAGCCAAGTGTTACGCTTACTTGTTTTTTAAGTCTTTAATACTTTGTTCTTCCCATACGTTCTAACGTCTATTTTCCTTGCAGCTTTTCCACAGCCACCCAAAGGCTTTCGCAAGTCCTTCTTTCCCAGCAAGGACCTCAAAAAGCTGTTGGATCTGCCAGTTGAGCGGCGGAAAGCCCCTTTTGCTACTCAACTTCATCCCGACTTACAAGTCTGTGCTTCCCGACATCCCAAAGAAGAAGAAAAGCAAGTCTCCTCCTTCCGCCACAACTCCACCAGCGACTTCATTATCTCGGTCAGATCAGGGATCAACTTCTGATCCAGCTGAGCAACCATCAACCTCGGCTCCATACCTGATCCCTCCATCTCAACGCAAACGCCGACGCCGAACTGCAATTCCTGCCGAGATGGGTTGCAAGAAGGCAGTTGCAGATGATCTCTTGGCCGATATCCCTGACATGATCGCAGCTCAACCAGCATAATCCCAGCCTCAACCAAAGCCAAAGTCCAAAAGAATAAAGAAGGCCTAGCCTAAGGCAACGGTGACTCAGATCGACACTGAGGACACCTTGCCTATTTCAAAATTGGCTGAGAGTGAGAAGACTCCCTCTACTGCTGAGAAGAGGCTCGCCGAGGTCGAACCATCCCAATTAACTTGGTCGAAGAGACCGAGGTCTGAATCGGCAACAGCCTCGGGCTCTATGAAGTCTAATGCCCCATGGGCTTCCCCTATTATAATTGAGGACAAGCCGGTCAGAGCCAGCAACAGTGCGATTGACCTCGAAGTTGGCGTTGCCCTCTCTACGGCTTTGCTCCTTCTCAACGATCTCAACCGTAACGCCGAGATGAACAAGTATGAAAACTTCGCTTTGATGTTGCAGCATTCCGTTCAAGTAAGTTCCTTACACTTGGTATTTTTCTTTCTCTATTTTTCCATACTTAGAGAATTTCTACTAACTTTTGTTCTGTCCATTTTCTTTCAGGCGATCCAGTACGCCCACTCCTTCTCAATGCAAGCTTTTGAGGAAGGAGTTGGCCGACAAGATCAGGGAGGTTGCTGGTTCACAGAAGACCATCAAAAAGGCCGAGGCAAAGATGAAGACCTTGATTGATCAGCCCGAGGCAGCCAAGAAAGCCCAGGATGAAGCTGAAGAAAAGGCCGATGCTGCAGATGCCATTGCCAAGGTCCTTGCAGCCGAAAAGAAGGAGGTAGAGGCAAAAATGGCCGAGGCCCAGAAAGAACTCCAGGACGCCTTGGTCACCAAAGAGGCTGAGATCAAGGCTACTGATGAAAAGGCATACGCCGAGGGGGCGGCCGACGTCAAGGAGGACTATAAGAAGCAAGTGAGGCAAGCATGCAATAAGGGTTTCACCCTTGGTTGGATGGCTGCCCTCAAAACCCCTCTCCAGAATGCTGACGACCTCCCATTGCCATTCCCACCTACTCCAAGCCAATCTGAAGACGATTCTGAGTCTGAGGAGGAAGTTTTGGTCAGAAAGAAGAAGGAAGCTGCTGGGACCAAGTCCCCAACTCTGAACGAGCAAGTTGTGGACTTGTCTCAAGATGAGGAGGGTGAGGTCTCCAAAGATGCCACTCTTGAGAAGACAACATCGGACGCGCCTATCGCCGACAAGAGCCTCGACCAAACTCTCAAAGAGATTGATGTCGAGCTCACGGCTGAGAAGGCTGCCGAGAAGAGTTCCCAAGTATCCTCCGAGCCCTAAACCCAACCAGCTGACGACGTCGAATAGTCTAGTTTCTTTTACTTGTACTTTTTCTTTCTTTTGAACCAATGTCCTTAATTTGGCCGATGTGCCACCTTTTGTAATTCGCTTAAGCAATCCTCTTGTAGGCCGAAGTGCCCTTGCTTTAATGTAAATACTTCCTCCTCTTTCAAATGCATGTATATTTATCTTCTTTCTTACTCTTGTATGATTCCATACTTAGAATATTTTGCATGTCTTTAACATACACCTTAACTGTGCAATCTTCTCGGTGTAGAATACTTCGGCTGTACCCACTAACAGTTTATCTCGGCCTTGGCCTTAACACTTGAAAATATTTTTTGCAATATTTTCACAAGTGTCATGTACAACTTGGCCTTAACTTGTAAATTTTTCTCAAAAATTTCAACAAGTGTTAAACCAACCTTCCTTTAGCATAACCTCGGCTTAACTTCAACTTGTAAATTCTAAAATTTTAACAAGTGTTAAACCAATCTCAGCTTGTAAATCCCAACTCACAAGAATCATTCTCCAGCCCTCTGCCCCCTAATATGAACTTAAGTTCCACTTGGATTCTCATTAAACATGTACCAATGGTCTTGTCGGCAAGGTCAGATTCAAACAGAGATAGGCCGAGGTCATAAACCTCGGTCTCCCTGTTACTCAACTTAGTTCAACTCTATTATATGTAAGTATAATTCAACTCTGCCATATAATAAGTCTAAGTTATTCGTCATGTTTCAATCAGAAACATCACCAACTTAGTTCAACTCTATTATATGCAAGTATAATTCAACTCTGCCATATAATAAGTCTAAGTTATTCGTCATGTTTCAATCAGAAACATCGCCAACTTAGTTCAATTCTATTATATGCAAGTATAATTCAACTCTGCCATATAATAAGTCTAAGTTATTCGTCATGTTTCGCTAAGAAACATCGTCTAAGTGACTGGTCAGCCATATTACACAAATGTAAAAAATCAAGCTAAAATTTTATTATTACTTCGGCTAATGACAAAAACTTTAAAAAACAAGAAAATCTAATGATAGAAAACTTCAGATTGCAAGTATTCCAGGATCTTGGCAACTCTTTGCCTTCACTGTTTTCAAGCCGATATACGCCATTGCCCAATACTGAGATGATTCTATAGGGTCCCTCCCAGTTTGGGCCAAGCTTGCCCTCTCTAGGATCCTTCTTGTTGCCGACGACCTTTCTCAGGACGAGGTCCCCAACTTGGAACTCTCTTGGGTGACCTTTCTATTATAAGTTCTAGCAAGCTGCTGTTGGTATGCCCCCAGCTGAATTGCTGCTTTCTCCATTCTTTCCTCTAGTAGATCTAGATCTCGAGCTAAGAATGAATCATTAGTCCCATTCTCCACTCCTTGGGTTTTGATCCCTGGGATGCCGACCTCTAATGAGATCATTGCCTCTGCGCCAAAAGCCATGGCAAATGGGTATTCCCCAGTTGATCTTCTCGGCGTGGTCCAATATGCCCAAAGTACACTGGGTAGCTCATCCACCCACTTTCCCTTAGCTGCTTCCAGCCTCTTCTTGATCCCATCCAAGATGACTTTGTTGGATGCTTCTGCTTGACTATTGCTTTGAGGGAAGCTTGGAGTAGAGTAATAATTCTTGATTTTGTACTTTGCACAGAAGCTCTTGATTAGCTTACTGTCAAACTGTGTACCATTATCAGCTATTATTGCTCCTGGGATCCCAAATCTGGTGATGATGTTCTTCCATACGAAGTTCTTCACATCAATGTCCCGAATTTTTACAAGGGGTTCAGCTTCTACCCACTTGGTGAAGTAATTTGTTGCTACTAGCAAGTACTTTCTTTGTCCAGTTGCTTGAGGCAACTGTCCAACAAGATCCATGCCCCATTGGGCAAACGGTCAAGGGCTGGACACAGGGTTCAAGTCTGCCACTGGTTGATGTATCAAAGGTGCAAACCTTTGACACTTCTCACATTTTCTGACATAGGCTTCAGCATCTTTCTACATATAGGGCCACCAGTACCCCTGAGTTATGGCCCTATGAGCAAGTGATCTGCCCCCAGTGTGGCTTCCACATACTCCATGTATCTCATACAAGAAGTCTTCAACTTGTGAAGGATACATACACCTCAAAAGGGGTACATTAAAAGATCTTCTGTGGAGATGTCCCTCTGCTGTGAGACTGAATCTTGCCGACTTTAGTCTGATCTTGTGTGCTTCTTTATGATCATTTGGCAGTTTTCCCTCTTTAAGGAATACTATTATTGCATCCATCCAGCTTGGTCCCATATTCACACACATTTGTTCATGCTCTGTGTTCAGTGGTTCTATACTTTGGCCCGACAAGTATTCAATCATTATTGTCCTTGCCTCTCCTGGTTTCATTGCACTAGCCAAGTTGGCCAAGGCATCGCCATGGTTGTTGTCATCTCGGTTAACCTGCTGCAGTCGGCAATTCTGGAATAAGGCTACCAATCTGCCTACCTCTTTTGCATAGGCCAACATCCTTTCATCTCGGGTTGCGTATTCACCTGTTGCCTGGTTGACAATAAGCTGGGAGTCACAAAAGACTATTACCTCGTCAGCTTCCATTGCTACTGCCAACTTTAATCCTATGATCAGTGCTTTGTACTCTGCCTCATTGTTTTGAGGCCTTGAACCCCAAACGAATGGATTGTTCCAGTACCTGTCCATCTGGTGATACTAGCACTACTCCTGCCCCGCTCCTTGTCGGTTTGAACTCCCATCAACAAACAGTCGGAAGGAGTTGCCGATGTAAATACTGTATGGCCTGAGTTTCTTTTCTTTCCTCTGTTTAGCTGTCCCCAGCTGGGTTTCTCCTTGCTTACCTGGACCTCACACCTTGGCTCAACGGAGCCGAATATGTAATGGCACCAGGTGTGAACTCGGCCACGAAGTCGACTAAAACTTGGCCTTTTATTGCTGTCCTAGGTCTGAACTCCAAGTCATATTGGCCCAAGGCCACTGCACATCTGGCTATTCTGCCTGTCCGATCTCCTTGCTGCAACAGGGACTTCAGGGGATGCTCTGTTAACACCACAATTCTGTGGGCTTAAAAGTAATGATTCAGCTTCTTAGAAGCCATTACTAAAGCCAGTGTTAACTTCTCCAAGGGTAGGTATCTGGTCTCTGCATCTGCTAGGGTTTTACTCACGTAGTAAACTGCCCTTTGCTCTCCCTTTTCTTCTCTAATCACTATTGCACTTACTGCATGTTTTGAAACTGCCAAGTATAAGAACAACTCCTCTCTAGGCACTGGATTTAAAAGAACTGGAGCTGTGGTCAAATACTTCTTTAAGTCGGCCAAGGCGACTTCGCACTTTTCTGTCCATAAGAAGTCTGTGGCTTTCTTCACTAGGCTGAAGAAAGGTTTACATTTGTCAGAACTTCTGCTGATGAATCTGTTCAGGGTTGCGGCCCTTCTAGTCAACATCTGCACTAGCTTTGCCGAAGTTGGGCTCTCCAGCTCCAAAATAGCCCTGATTTGATCGGGGCTAGCCTCAATGCCCCTTCTGATCACCAAATATCCTAAGAACTTACCAGACCCAACTCCAAATGCGTACTTCGATGCATTGAGTCGGAGCCGATATGTTCTAAGGATATCGAAAACTGCCTTCAAGTCCTGTAGATGATCCTCAGACTCCTTGGTCTTCACGACCATGTCATCTATATATACTTCCACCGTTTTTCCAATTAGATGTTTGAACATCTTGGTTACCAGTCTCTAGTAAGTTGCTCATGCATTTTTCAACCCAAAAGACATCACTCTGTAGCAATACAGCCCTTTCGGGGTGATAAATGTAGTCTTTTCCTCCTTTAGGGGGTACATAGCTATCTGATGGTACCCCTTGTATGCTTCTAGGAAGCTTATCCTTCCATGCCCTGAAGTGGCATCCAGCAATTGGTCGACCTTGGGTAATGGGAAACTGTCTTTGGGACAAGCCTTGTTTAGACTGGTGAAGTCCACACAGACCCTCCACTTCCCATTCTTTTTCTTCACAACCACCATGTTTGATAACCATGTCGGGTAATTCACCTCTAGAATGGCCCTAGCCTCCAAAAGTTTATCTGCTTCCTCTTCTACTGCCTCGACATGCTTCAATGTTGGCCTTCTTGCTCGCTGGATGACAGGTTTAGCCGACCTGTCCACGTTCAGTCTATGGCATGTGACCTCGGAGTCAATGCTAGGCATCTCGTATGGCGTCCAGGCAAACACTTCAATGTTTGCTCTCAAGAATGCCTCTAGCTCTTTTTTCTCTTCCTTGGCTAAACCCGAGCCGAGAAGGAAGAAGCGTTCTTCGTCCCCTTGCTGGACAAGGACTTTCTTTAGGGCTTCCTCACTCTTCTCGGCTGGCTCTTTATCGACGTCTTCCAAGACTTCCATGTCTTCTTCTTCAACCTCTGCGGGTTCTGCTTCTCGTATGTTGCAGGTTGATTTCATTGCTGCCATGGAGCAATCTTTTGCCTGCACTTGATCCCCTCTGACCTCCTCAATTCCATGCTCTGTTGGGAATCGCAACAACTGGTGCAATGTTGAGGGAACAGCCCCCATTGCATGCAGCCATGGTCTTCCCAAGATAGTATCATAAGGGGAGGGAGTGTCAATCACTGTGAACTCAGCTTTTATCCTGTTGGTGCCAGTCTGCACTTCCAAACTGACTGCTCCCAGGGGCCATGTCGGCATTCCATTGAACCCGACCATTGGACCATTGGATTGCTCCAAATCATCTCGGGGAAGGCCAAGCTCCTTGTAACACCTGACATACAAGATGTCACAAGAGCTGCCTTGGTCAATTAAGATGTGCTTCACTTGGCACTCCCCAACCTTGAGGGATACTACCAAGGCATCATTGGCCCTGTTTGGTAGAGCTGTGGGAAAGTGCTTATAGCTTATGCCTAAACAGCTTATAGCTTATAACTTTCAGCTTAAGCTGATTTCCAGCTTATTCTTAAAGCATCTCCTGCCCCACTCAAAGAATAAGCTGATTTCTGACTTCCAAAAAGCTATAAACTATAAGCTATAAGCTAAACCAAACACATCAAAATAGCTTAAATTAAGCTGAAAGCTGAAATAAGCTGTAATTAAGCTCTGCCAAACAGGCACATTATGTGGATGCTGCACCATCTCTAGATCGGCTTCAGTAAAGGACACCACTGGTCCCTGGCATTCGTCTGTCCTAGGTCTTTTTTGCCTGACCTGGTATACATGCTGCAAATGCTTTACCTTCTGAGTCTCCCCACATATTTCATTCTTGTTGACCTTTGAGTGAATCACATTGATCACCCTAGGTCCACCTGCCTGCGGTTGTGGTGCTGGAGAAGGTGGTGCTGCCGGTGCTTGGGGCAGTCTTGCTTGTTCTTCCCTTGTCCTAGTCTCGTCTATAAGGTCCCTTAAATGGCCTTACCTTACCAGGTCTTCTAGATGTGCCTTCAGGGCTCTGCACCCTTGAGTCAGATGCCCATCTTCATTATGGTAAGCATAGTGCTTGCTAAGGCTTCTTCCTATAAATTCGCCTGGCATCCTTGCCGGTGCTCTGTAATAGGGTTGATTTCGGATTTTCTCCAAGACCTTGTAAATTGGGATTCGGAATACGGTCATGATTGCCTGCGCAGCCCTTAATCCTGTCTCTTGCTTGTTGTTCCCTCCATTACCTCGGCTTCGCTTCGGCGAGCCGTTTCCCTTTTCTTGCTTCGACGACTTTGTCCCCGGTGTGTCTTCCTCGGCCCAAGCATACTTCTCAATTTTGGCCATCAGTTCCTCCATACTTTTTGGCAATGTCTTTGCCAATGATTTTCGAAGCAGGCAATCATCTTTCAGGCCGTTCTTAAAAGACACGACCGCCACTTCTTGGTTGCATTCTGGTATCCGGTTGAATACCTCATACTACCTTTTCGCATAGGCCCTTAGGCTCTCATCCTCACTGATTCTCAGAGCCATCAGGGAGTCCACCCTTAATGGCTGTAGCTTGTTTGTCACAAACCTGGCCACAAACATCTCGGCTAGGCCTTCCCATGTTTTCACAGTTCCTTTCGGCAACTTGTGAAACCAGTCCGAAGCAATTTCCCCGAAGGACGAGGGGAACACCTTACAGAGCAACGGCTCGTTCCCAATGTACAATGCCATTGAGTTCAGGTACAAGCCGACGTGAAAGTTGGGGTCCGACTTACCGTCGTATATCTGAAATCTCGGCATGTTAAACCTCTTCGGGGCTTCAAATTTGTCCAATTCTACCGATAACGGCGTTCTCGGCTTGACCGGGGAAGTTACCTCGGCATCTTGTTGCTTCCTGTGGAGGTAATCCCTCAGATCCTCCTTGGTCCGTCCTAGAGCTCGCCTGTCTCCTGACTTTAGCCTCTTCGGTGCACTGCTTCCGGTGTCATTGTGAGTCCTCTTGGACCTCTCTCCGTTAGTTGTGTCGAAACAGAGTTCCTTTCCCTGAACATGCCGATGTTCCTTGGGGTCGGCTTCTTTGGTACGATGCGTCCTTCGTGAATCTCCTTTCACTGACTCTCCTCGCCCAACCTCTCTTGAAGGCCGGTGAGAGTGTTCCTTGGTCCTGGTGTGCTGGGGGGCTACAGGGACTGGTTTCTGCCCTCCCTTCTGGGCATTATTCTTGGCCGCTGGAATCGGCGTGTCTTGTAACGGGAACGGTGGCTGCATGACATTATTCTGCATCATGAAGTTGACGACCGTTTGCAGGTCTGCTAATTTGTTCGCCATGGCCTTCACCTCATCGTCCCTCCTCAGGCATCTTTCTTTCCATACCTGGAGGTCGTCCTCATTATAATACCCGCTTCGGTCTGTTTTCTTCGGTACGTCGCCCTCCTAGCCGACGTCCTTTCCTCCGTGATTCTTATCGTGAGTCTCTTTGTTGCAGTTGTCTTCTTCAATGTCAAGGTCAACAGGTTTCCCACTCCCAGTAGGAGTGTCGTCCCCAACCTTCTCTTTTTGTTCGTCGTTGGCCATCTATTCTTCTTTCTTTCCCACAGATGGTGTCAAATTGTGTGAGTCGATTTCTGACCACACTGCCAAACTAGAACTCAGCTGTAGAAACACTGGCAGAATAGATTAAGCCCGAACGACTTGTCACAAAAAGAAGAGATTCCGGCGGTGGTTCGTCTACCCGAGGGCACTCCGACGATCAAGTCAGTTATCTCTCAAAGATAGCAAAAGTGCTTAACTCACTATTTAGAATACAAAAGCGTACCTTAGACCCATAAGGGTATCTCTCTTTTATAGCCAACACTCACCTAATCCCAATAGAAGCTTAGCTTCAATGGACTCTAGATTACTGCTAATCTTGGACTCCCAGTAGGATTGTGATAAACTCTCTAAGAGTCTTATCTTTACCCAAACTGAAGTCCTCTCTTAATGTAGGACTTCTGTCCCTTATTCGTTTATCCCGGATTCCGGTATCTTTGGAGATAACCTCGGCGTCATGACCAGGACACGTGGCATCTCAGCTGACACTTCGGCCACGTGTTGACACTCAAAAAATATGTCCCCACAGGTAGTGTGTGTCTTCTCTGGCATATCTGATAAAAACAAAATATGATAAGTCTGATGATTTGGGTGACACACAGGCCTGGATAAAACTAAAAAACACATGTTATTTGTCAATCCATTTCTTCTGAGCTGTTGAAACTTGAAATTAATCCATAGGGTCAATATGTTGGCTTTAGGGACGACACAACGACTAACACAAATAATCAAATCAAAATACTCAAACATGAACTGCTATGATACATAGGGCAGAATATGTCAAATTGAATGCCCTACACCCTGGAACATGAACGGAGAGCTTTGCTCACTTAAATATTCTTGCTATCTTTTTTAATTCCAACATACAATTCACATAAAATGGTTCAGATTTAATTTCTAAGACCATGGGGGACAATGAAGACTGCTCAAGATCCTTCCTCAATGCACAGTTTGAGAAGCAAGAGTGTGAGTGCCAACCTTGAAAACTGCAAGATTCAAAGCACTGCTAGAGCATCTAGAATAAAATTTTATATTCCTCTTATTGATTGTTCTTTTGTGTATTTTCATTGTGCTGAAGAAAAACAAATTTTTTTGTGTAATTCATAAGGAAAAGTCCAGTAAAATAAAATGTCAACTCAAACCCAATGGGCAAAGTAGCATGGTAGAATGCAGGGTGCAGTAACTTCTCCGAGGTCAGTGGATTGTGCGATAATCTTATATACTTTTGGAACCTTTTATTACATGGAACCTTTTACCACTCAATTGTCCACCCTTAAGAAATAAAGATAGCCAACTTATCTTCCTCACAAATAATTAGGAGTTCCAAACAAGACATTTGTCCGTATCTTATTCAAAGTACCTTCACATCTCAAAAACAAAACAAAACAACAAAAGAAAACTCCTAACCAAAAACAATAAAACAAAAGAAACAACAAGACGAAAAAGGCAGGCAAGAAATTAGGAAAGTAAGGATCATTGGTCACAAACAAACACGTACCTGAGCATCTCATCAGGGAGAGGGCGAAGTCTCCAATCTGCATTCTGGTATCTGCAACAAGTTGGCTGGTCAATCTTACAGAATACAGGGACTGGATGTAGGGAGGAGTCAAACAAGAGAAAGCAGCAGATAAGTGGATGCTTCCATAATTATATATAGACCTACTCTTTGTTAGTGGTAACTCCACAAAAGTGAGACAGAAGATACTCCAGACTATTTCTTTCCAATTTCAATACTCTTGAGGCCTAAGAATTAAGACAAAAATTCAATTTACTCAACCCCAGTACCATAGCCAAAATAAAAATCAACATTTATCTTATATCTGAAGAAAAACAATTAACAAATAACCAAGACCAAGCCGGTCTTGGAGGTAGGGGTCTCTTCCATGTCTGTCCAATTAATCACACCACAGTTTACAAGAAGAACAAGTGAGACTAAGATATGAGACATGATAGAACTAACAGATTCAACAAAAGTGGAAAGTCCCTGAGAACCTGTGATCCTACCGCAAGAAATACTTATTAGTGTGAATCACCAAATCAATTTAAATTTTCTGGAAAGTTGCCAGCAAGATAATTGTAAAGGAGGTTCCTTGCCATTTTATTCAACAAAAATTTGATAATCAAACTCGCATCCAGGAACAGTTATCTATACAACATGCTACTTTTTATATAGAGAAATCACTATCACATGCTTTTAGACTACTTTATGGAGCAAAATCTAAGAGAAGAACAAGGAACAGTTGAAAAGAAGTAAATATCTTTCACTTGTGCAAACCTAGACTATCTCATGCATGAGACACTTACTAAAACCAAACCTATTCATATATTGTAATATAAATCAAAGTGCAATCAGTGAATTCAACTCCTCTCAAACCAGTGTTACTTGGAACGTGGATCGTTCCGATACATGGAACGGGAATGTGAAACGCCACATGCTCTAAAATGTGGTATGATAGAGATAGACTTGTATATATTACCCTTAAGAGTTTGAGATATTTTTATAGTAATTTTCTTTTAACTATTAGACATCTAATAAAATGTATTATTACTTTTTTTCATTTTTGATGTTTTTATCTTGTCAAAACATAACTCATCTTAAATTTTAATTCATTATATTTGATTTTTTTCCCCTCCTAAGGTAACATTTAAGAAAATATATTGAGAAAACTTTTGAGATCCCTTCGCATCACTAAATTTACCATTTTGGAACGGAAATGTACCATGTTTCGGAACGTGCGTACCAATACGTAATTCGCTAAGGGATTAGCATTTTCTGATAACACAATCTCAAACCCTACCCCAAACTCACTCCAGCATAATTGAGATGCTATTCACCAATCAAAGAAACACTGAAAAGAAAGAAAGAAATCAAGTAAACAAGAATCATCAACTCATCCTAGTTTTCACTATGTCAATGTCTTAGTGGGGACTTGTAAATAGTTGACTGATGTTGCTCCAACACACCCACATTTTAAACCCTAGAACTTTATATACTTGGGTGTCTCAAAGGCCAACTCCGAACTTCTTGAGCAACTGCCAATAGGTGCATTGGATGCACCAACTAGCCATGCCAAAAATATATTATTATTATATGTGTAGCCAAAGAATAATGTATAGAGTCAATCAGTAGATGGCCATCACTTAGGAGATAAATCCAAATATCAGCAGGATGCATTTTTATCATTGTAACTTCAATACTTCCTCAGCATATTCCAGAAATCTCAAGCAAAAAAGATAGGGTATTGTCCTTGGAGATATTAGGAATCAGATCAAATATCCATTTGATCCATAAAGAAAGAATATCTTGTAATTGCTACTCAGACTATCGTACCAGAGTTTGAAAAGATAGAATTTCCTTTCTCTCTCTAAAAACCTCTCTCTCTGTCTCTCTAAAAACCTCCACCCCTGGCCTCATTGTTGGCCAGCCGGCCGTCGCCTTTGGCCATGGCGGTCGGCTGGCCTCGCCTCTTTTATGCGTGATTGTTGTTTTCCTTTCTAATAAACTTGTATCCCCATAGTTTTTCCAAATCTTTTTCAGTTCTCTTGGGTGTTTAAGGGGTGGGTTTCAGTCTTGGGGGTTTCGAACATGGAAGGCGCCTTGAATATGGGAGGGTTGGATTTGTTTAGGAACTTCATTCGGTGCTCCTATGCGAGTGGGAGTTTTGAGGGGTGGATTCCGTTCAGATCTACTGAGGTCGGCATTGGGCCGAAAAAAGGAATGATCCAGATTTGTTTAGGAGCTTCATTCGGGCGCTCCTTTAAGAGTGGGAGTTTGAGGGGTGAACTCTATTCAGATCTATGGAGGTCGACGTTTCGTTCGGCTCAAAGGAGGTTGTTCGGCTCAGGCACTCTGATGTAGTTATGGTGTTTGGCGACTTCATTCTAGAGGGAGTTGTTGTTCTTGGGGGAGTCCGGAAATTACATTCTAGAGTGAGTTTTGCTGTTCAAGTATCTGCAAAGGAGTTGGATCTTGGGTCTTTCAGCCATGGATTTTTCTTTGGCCATGAGAGGTATTGGTGTTGGTGGTTCTTAGAAGCTTTGTCTTCGTGGGAGGTGGTGTTTTGTCTTGTGGAGGAGGTATTTTCGACCTTGTAGTGTTTGTTAGATCGGCCATGGAAGTGGGTGTGAGTGTTCGGCCAAAAGGTGTTTTCGCCGGCTCGATATTGGAAGTAAGCTTCGGCCATGGAGTGGGTGAAGTCTGGCGGAAATGTCAAGCGTAGGTGAAGTTTCGGCAGAAGTGTCAAGTGTGGGTAATGTATTGCAAAGGGAACAATGTTCCGGTGTGGGAGTTCCGGTTGTGGACGTTTCAGTGTTCCAGCCAAAGAGTGGGTGAAGCCCGATGGAGATGTCAGGCGTAGGAGAAGGCCGACGGAAGGGTCAAAAGTGAAACAGCAAGGAGTTCTTTAGGCATGCGTCTCGGTTTTGATGTTTTGGATTAGTGGGCGTTAGTGCTGTGGTTAATATAAAATAATCAAGAGTGCTGCATTTGGGTTTTTCTTTGCTGTAGTGTGGTTGGACTTTGGGGTTCTTGTTTTTTGTTTTTGGAGTTAAGTGCTTCTTAACTATTTGTTTTTGGTAAAAATAAAATAAAACATTATGAGGCCGAGGGGTTGGTTGTATGAGTGTGAGTTGCAATAGTAAGACTATTTTGTACTGTCTGAACCTCTCTCCACTGCTGGAAATTTCACATTTAGTGGCGTTTAAAAAACGCCGCGATAGGTATAAAAAACGCCGTTAATTCTTTTCGTGACGTTTAGTACCAAACGCCGAAGATGCGGCCATCGCTATAATGTTATGACGCTTTAAAAACGTCACTAAATTAGTATAGACGGCGTTTTTAAAAACGCCGTTAAATGTGGTAAATAACTGTAAAATGACGTCGTCCACTATTTAGCGACGTTTTAAAACGTCGTGATAGATTTTTTTCTATTTTAAAAATATGACTTGGCATTGTAGTGGCGTTTGGAAAAACGCCGTTATAGCCTCTCTTTTTTTTTTTTCTTTATAGATTGTGCATTCTGTTAGATTTCAAAACCGAAATCAACCAAAAAATTAAAAAAAAAAAAAAATCTAAACCAAAATCAAGCAACAAACACAACCAAAAAATAAAAAGAAAAAATATTGTATCACACACATGTATTGCAAACCTGTCAAATAACAAATTCAACACGACAAGTAGAAAAATATAATTTCAACAGAACTTCTACATCAATTTTCTACAATCTTGGTTAGCACAGTAATAAACAAATAATTGTAAGGCATTGTAGAGACAGTCTCTCCAAAACATTTGAGTTTGCTACACATGGATAGAAACAGCTGGCTTAGGCCATGATTTAATGCAAATCTTGACCACAAAAGCTAGAGAGAGAGAGAGCAGCAAATTTTATGTGAAAGAAAATATGTTGTATGGACATATTAGACCTCTGATCCTCATCAATCTTCAAGCAGATATCGATTCCTCCTAGCACCAAAAGCAAATCTCTACACAATACGGCCAAAAAACAAAAGGATTAATAACCACAATTTAAATATAGAAAACCAAGAATTAAAAGTTCTTTTCATTTTTTTTTCCCACTTAACTGAGAATATTTGAGAGTATGCTTTCAAGCCAGTAAGGAATCGAATGTAAGTGGGCTTGCTCAATCCATTGGCAGGGATAGATCTGATGTTTGGGACGAGGTACTCTGCTACCTACATGCATGCCCTCACTCGCATAAACACACAGGCGCATGCACACACAAGGCGAGTTGCAAAAAGAAAAGGAAATGCAACAAAATAGAATATAATTGTTCCAAATGATACATAAATTATAACATCTTCAATGCATATTTTGCAAATATGTGTTCATTTCTTTAATATGTTTTGCTACTTATCTAGAGGACTAGTTTGCATATGAATATTGTCAAAAACTTACTCATCACATTTGAATATGATCTTCAGAAGTCCGGTTTTCTTTTTTTTCTTCCCAAATTCATTTGAGCACTCACACATAATTCAGTCAGTAGTTGATCATAGCCTAGAATGTTGTGTCTAAACGGTCCATCTCTAAGTCTTGTATGTGCATTTGCCTATTTGGAAAACCTAATCATATGATTTATTTCATCGAACATCACAATCCATAATCATGAATTCAGATGACTATTGAAACAAAGCGAGCACCTAAAACTCAAAAACAAGGAATTAAAAACATTGTTTGTACATCACTCCCTTAGGTAGATCACCACATCAATAAACTCTTACCACTTCTGCCGAT
Organism: Camellia japonica; assembly: GCA_030407325.1. NCBI lineage: Eukaryota > Viridiplantae > Streptophyta > Magnoliopsida > Ericales > Theaceae > Camellia > Camellia japonica. Next base: position 12,350,176 of record JAPPVO010000059.1, read on the forward strand.
TCTGCCAAAACATTAATGAAAAACTTGGCCTGAAATAAATAAAACGCTTTCACTTGATTGATCCGAAAGCTTCACAAAAGAAATCAAGGAAATATGCAATACACATTCTACCTGCTTTGTAGAAGCTCCAGACAACAGAAGATCAGTTGTTACCATTCCCAGCTGCAGCCAACAAGAGGGAAAATTATGTAACAACGCTTTCACTTGATTGATCCAATGACCCATTACCAATGACACAAGTCCAAAAAGCATTAGCTCTGCCAAAAGGTAAAGACAGGACATATTTGAGAATGAAAACAACTTTGAAACGCTATTAGAGATCATTGTCCATTTAGGACATATTTGTTAGGATGGATTAGATTAGATGAAATTAATGTCTGCTAGCTTTAGAATTATTGATCTCTTTAAATTGTGTATTATATCCCATGTTTTGATTAACTTATGATTATGAGAAGAAAAATGTTAAAAACAGTTTTAAAGCCTATTAGTAGGGTTATGTGTGAACACACTATCCGGAACTTGCCACAAGATGTAATATTTTCCACGTTAAGTTCTATAAATTACCAAGAAAATAATGAAAATGTCCAAGTTCATTACCTCAGGCTTGAGGTCACGGTGAACTACACCTTGGAGATGACAGTAGGCAACCACACTCAAAATCTGTGCCACGACAGCCTTTGCATCTTCTTCCGAGTATTTTCCACCTCTAGAGAACATAAATCAGAAATTTATATGGCCAAAAGATTGCAGAACAGGCCAAAGACTGCCATGAAAGAAGAAAATATGAAAATAAGGTACCTAGAAAGTATTCTATCCAATAATTCACCTCCTTTGCATAACCTGAAAAACACAAAACATGATACAAAGTAAGCTTCAAAAGTTCGGCGAGTCCTAAAATGGAAATATCTTATTACTTGGGACATAACAAATAAACAAGAAAAAAATGTACAAGCCACAAATCAACCCCTAAGAGAGAAAGAGAGAGAGAGGAGAAGAAAAAAAAGGTTTGGCGAACATTTACAGCCTAACAATTCCAACCATGGACCCGTACAACTCGGGTGGTTCATCTCAGTTTCTACAGAAAAATGTATTTAAGCTAACTCTTACGAAAACTAGACCACATCACACCAATTTCTATGTGACCACATCACACCAATTTCATATATAATTCTTTATGTGGTTTTTGTGGAGTTAATAAAGTTGATACCCATATTCCGTTAATTCTTTTTCTCTATGTGGTTTTTGTGTAGAAATTTCATATATAATTCTTGTTTAGAGGACCAATTGTTACTATTATTCATCAGCAAATAATAATAATGATAGTGGGGTTGGATTTGCGTTTGGATCCTCTTCCAGCCTGTATGTGAACATTTTTGCTTACAATTGAAAGAGCTAACATTTGTCTGTGTCGTTTGAGCTTTGACCACCTTTGTGAAGTTTGAACAATTTACCTATGCTTTTTCATCTTTATTTATTTATTTATTTATTTTGAGACCTTTTCCACAAAATTTGAAATGAAATGCTTTTTTCTAGGTTTTTGGAAATTGGGTTACTGCTACAAGTGTGAAAACAAGTTTTTTTTTTTGGTTTAATGCAAGTAAATAATAGTATTAACAAAATCAACTTTAAGTAGGATAGTTTTTTCTTTTTTTAGATTGCCTTAAGTACAATTAAGAGGAAGGTCACAATCATAATAATAATATATAATAAAAAAGGGGAGGGGTGACACCCTAATTCAATTGGCAATTTATATTAAGAAAAATTTCACGTGTACAATTTAAAAAATAATTATAAATTAATAATAAATTTTATTTTAAGGTCTTTGATATTAAAATTTTATAAGATAAATGACATATTATATTTTCATAGTAGTTAAGATCCCTCAATATTTTCACAGAGAAATTTTGCCTCTAGAGGTTAAAGAGGGTGAGACTTTTAGCAAATTCTACATTCTAAGCTCTTTGTTGAAGCTTCATCTTTAAACTTGCAGACCTAACGACCATACCAGATGAACCAATTTTATATAAGCCATCAAGATTGAGTATTACATAATGCTTTGATTGTTTAGCTACCTCCTAGAAAGTATAAGATATGAATTACAAAGAGAAAATTGCTTGGAAGCTATCTAATCCGAACAATGCTAATTGAACAAGACATCATGCAATTTCAAATGCAAATAAAGCTAATTGTGTAACAATAAAGCTTCAACAGAGTGCACCAACCAAATTTCAGTACTCCAAAAATAAATAAATAAAATATTCAGTGCTATGCTAGAGTTTAGAAATATCCCAAACCATTAATCATCCAAATGAGCTAGAGCAGAAACACCAGCTTTCTCGATTCTCCGTGCTAATTCTACCGTATCCTGGGATGCTTTTAGAAGTTGAATCTTACATGTTACTAGCGTGTCCAAATTTCGCTTTAATGTCGTCAATATCTAGATCAATAGAGAAACAACATGAGGGTTAAAGCTTTTAGTTCAAACAATGAACAGAGAAGGAAAAAGAAAAATAGAACTCCATGAATGCCATGTACCACATACATCATGAATAAGCTCCAGCTTAGTCAATAATGCAGCGCCCATTCCGCCACTAATAGAGAATGATTTTGGGCAACCCAAATTGATATCTACTGTGGCAACATCTTTGCACCTGAAAGAGCAGTTACCAAGACAAAACTCTAGATTAGAGGTGGCAAAAAATAGGCAGTTGCTATTTTGTATAACCATACAAACATCTTAGTCCAAATTCATATCTGACCAAATTGTTCGGTTAGACCCAGCTAGACAACAGATCCACTGGAGGGTATACAAATCTTGAGACCAAACTGAATTGTATTTTGTATAAACATATATAGCATTTTTTGCATTCTCAATTGTATCCTTATCCAATGTTCAAAACAAAATTATATCATTATTCCTATGTTTTGAGAGATTCTTACGTTTTGAGATTTTTGTATTAAGAATATGGATTTAATTAATTTATCTGAGCATATAACTCAGAAAAGCTCATGTAGCCTTCCTCAATCAGTTAGAACACAGTCACAAGGGATTGGTTTGCTTTGGCTTATTCCAGATTAGCAACAAAATAAAAATAATTTCTCACCATTTCCTACCTAATTTCTAAACCAAACATGAAAAATACTTGTTTTTCTCATCATTTCTCATCAAATCACTCAATCCAAATGGTCTATTAGATATTCTGAAACTCCATATTAGAAAGATTTCATTTTTTTTTTCTTCCTTTGTTATTGAATACACAAAACAAAACCCTAGAAACCAGTATAGAAACAGAAACCAAATAGATCCACAAGTTTAACAAAAAACAAGAAATAGAGATTACAAATGGGGTGAATGCCTGTATTTTCTACAACCAGATTTTTGTCGAAGGTTGCAAATGGGGTGTTGTCACTTGCACACCTCAACTCCACAAATACTAAGCAAAATTTCCTCAAACAAACCACAGTCAATGAGATTACAGCAAAATAAACAAACCACCAATTTCTACCACCACAGCAAAATCACAGCAAAATCAAAGCAAAATCAAATGAAATGGAGTGATATCATAGCAAAATCAAATGAATCTCAAATGAATCAAGTGAATGCCAGAACTGACATTACAGTACATCCAACTCATCAGTGAAAAACAATTACTGAAACAGAGCACATAAACTCATCAATCACTGAAACACAGAGAGAGAGAGAGAGAGAGACGGCGGAGCTCACCTTAGTAGACGATGGTGCAGATGGTGGTGGAGGTGGAGCTTCGAAATCGAAATCGAAATCGAAATCGCTCTGAGATGAAATCACTCAGACCGATCTGAATCTCTGCGAATGATAAGGGTTTAGAGAGGGTTGAGAGAGAGAGAGAGAGGGGGAAAGAGAGCTCACCTACCTCGCTGGTGCAGATGGTGATGGCGGTGGAGCCTCTGAATCTCGAAATCGCTGTGAGGATGATAAGGGCGTAGAGAGAGAGACAGCGCGCTCGAGATTTGGGCATAATGGGAATGTTTGGTTTGTATTTGGGAGAGAGTTTTAGAAAAAAATTTCTAAAAAATTGTTTTGTTTGAGTTTTTTTTCAAAAAATTTTTAAAATTATTTTTTCTCTTTTACATATTAATCAATTATTTTTTTTCTCTTTTTTTTCTTTTTTAATCATTTTTTTTCTTATACATATCTACTCAAATTCTTCTAAAATATCAAATCATTCTATACTCTAACTCTCCTAAAATATACAACCAAACAAACTAAAAAAATTTCTAAACTCTCTTCTTAAATTTTTTTTCAAAAATAATTCTCCCAAAAACAAACCAAACAACCCCAATATTTCTCAAATTCAAAATTAGAATTTGAAAAGAGTGAAAGAGGAAGCGCGTGAGGCACACCACATTTGGAGCCGTTTTTAAACGCCTCCAATTATAAAATGGCATCGTTTTAAATAAAGGATTATGCAACGTTTTATAAAACGTCATTAAATATTAATAAAAGTGACTTTTAAAAAACCGTTGATACATTACATATTTTCCTGTACCTTTAATTTCATGTTTTTAATGAAAATTTTATTTTGTTGATAAAAAAAAAAAAAAATCTTGTAATTGCTGCTCACTGGAAAAATAGTTCCTACGCATTATATCAGATGAGAGTAAAACTTAGGGTTGGTTTGGAGTGTCCTAAAAAAGTGTACTTTTTGTCTTTTTACGAAAAGATGTGCAGAAAAGTAAAGAGGTGATGTGATGGAAAAAAGATAAAAAGATGGATTATATAGGTTATGCCAAACCTAGCCTTAAACTAATAATAACTGCAGAAGTCAAAATGGCTCAGATCTCAACACTTCCCTCCCCTAATATTATATTTCACAATTCACACAAATCTGCCACTAAGTGAGTCATGCTTTTATGTGTAATTTTCCATTAGTAGTCAGCTTCAAAGCAGCTACAATATATATATATTTTTTTATCAGTAAAGAAAAATTTTATTTAACAGTATAAAATTAAAGGTACAAGAAGATGAAATGCATCGAGAGAGATTCGAAAGTATAAAAATATCCCTACTACTGCTACTCGCATCCATACAACCAACCCCTAAGTCTCTCGAATTTTTAAACAAAAAAGTTAAGAAGAACTTAACTAGAAAATTAAAATACATGAATCCCCACATAATCAACCCACCAAAACATCCAAATCAAACTACATGAACTAAACCAACACCCAAATTAAACTAAAATAACTAAACCAACACCGGGAACAACACTAACGCCTCTGCCAGGCCCACTCATCTGCAGCTACAACTCCCAAAACCCTCACACCTCTGTTTCATGAACAAGACACACCTCTTCTGCTACAACCACCTACTCCTAGCTGCTGCCCACGCTACCTCTAAGCTGCTGCCCACGCCACCAACAAGACACGCCTCTGCCAAGAAGACTCCATAGTCACCACCGGGAACATCACCCACTGCCGAAGACACCCATTGCCGACAGAACAACACCCCTACTGCAACACCCACTGCCGACAGAACAACACCCACTGCCGAAGACACCCACAGATCATCTCCCACCAGGTCTTCTTCTTGCTCACACCCAATACAACATCAATCTTTTCAGCTAATTTCCAGCCAACAACAGCAACCCAACAACACGTACGCGCATCATAACTCTGACGAGGGGACACTTACAAGAAACAACACAGTCCAAAAAGAGAAGCTAAAATATTCAGACAAAAAGACGAATAGACACAAAATGTGATTTAACATTAATTACCAGAGCACACCAATAGGTACACCACAAACAAATTGACATAGCCTCTTTTTTGCAGAATAATAAAAACAAAATTAAAGCTCACGTGAAGTTCACATTCCAGAAAAGTGAGTAGTTTCAAATAAAAACCTACCCAGTGTCGAACATATTGCAGACATATATGCCAAAGTCCCTTTGGAGCCACATTATATCATGATCCGCTCCATGCATGACCTGATAAGTGAAAGTATCATCACAGTGAAGCAACTCTACCACAATCTCAGAGATGTATCATATGAAAGAGATCTACCTTTTTCTTCATAGGATCTTTGAAAACTTCCTTCAGATGAGGACCAATATGAATGCCAAGCTTTAGCGTATCAACAACAAAATCCTCAGTTCTAGTTGTGGCTTGCATCAGACAAGTCAACCCTTGAAAAGATCGATAATGATTATGTTCCAAATCAACTTGGACAATGGTTAAAAATAAAGCAAAAAGAAAACTAGATATTATAATCAACCAAACAAAAATAAAATACATCCCTAATATTAATGTTGTTTTGGACAAATTTCAACACAATTGAAAGGTATTCTTATAAAATCATAGTGCATTGAAAAACACAAAAAATATTTGAAGCAATTAATAGATAATCATATAAAGGAAAAAGCACACCAAGAAGAGTACAACTGAATCAAAAATCTTCAAAGGTTACCAATGCTTTATGTCTAGTAATCACTTATTAGGCAACTTATGCTAAGGAAAACAAGCAAACATCCAACCCATCAAGTTCGTCTTGTAATCCATGCAGTGCTATTATCAAAGAATTTAAGTAAATAAAGAATAAGAAGGCACGCTTACAAGCACAAATAACCATGCCCAATGTCACAACAAAAAGCAATGAAACATTTCATCCAGTTCACTAAACTTTCACAAAGCTTTTCAAATATAGGTTTTCAGGCTCCTTAGGATTCCCACATAAGAGAAAACCAAAGTCCTTGATAAGCCAACTACTAAAAATAAACCGAGCTTGCTTACAATGGACTACCATCAAGACTCATTTACGACGTAAGCTACGATAGAACTTACAACTCAAAATGATTCTCAACACGGAACACAAGTGAAAAGACCATTAAAAAGCTTAAAATAATGGGAAAATAACAAATGTGAAAAAGACAGCAACACATCTGTGGGTATCCTAGCGATACAGCTTTCTGCAATAAAGCTTGTAATAAGAATTAAAATAAACTGATCTAGACACCAGTATGCTCAAGCTATCAAGAACTAGGTGTCAAAGAAGCAGGTGCAAACTACTTATCTAAGCCTTTTCATAACCAATGTGCCTTATATAGTGGAATGCTTCTTTGTTGACCTTTGTATGGAGTCGATGGATATTTGTTATAAGCTGAGATGGAATCATGGCAACGGGTTTTTCTCAATCAAGTCTAATTTCTCATCAATTTTTTAGGACCAAGGGAGTAGTTCCCATGAAAGGTTGTTTGGAAGTCAGGAGCTCCATTTAAGGTGACATTCATTTTTTGGATGGAAGCTTTAAATTCTATTCTCACAATCGATAATTTGATGAAGCGATGCTACGGATGTCTAGCAAGTGTTGTATGTGTTACAAGGCGGGGGAGTTGGTGGATCATTTACTTCTTCATTACGCAATAGAAAACGAGCTTTGAGGTTTGATATTTTCCACCTTTAGAGTTCAATGGGTGCTACCAAGTTTAGTTAATGATGTTTAAGTTGGTGGTACAGTTATAGGCAGAAGGCTAAGAAGAAGGTTTGGATTAGGGGTGTGCACGGGTCAGTTTGGTTTGGATTTACCCTCAGCCCGGCAACCAAACTGAATGTATCGGATTGAAGAAATTGTCACTTGATGCCAACCCACAAGCCATTTGAAAATGACCGAGGCAAAACCTTCAGTTCGGTGGTCGATTCAGTCAGTGCTATGAAAATCTCAAACGAAGGCAGTCACCATCGTTTATAGCCACCATCGATATACACCACTGCCACATTTGTTGAGTATCACCATCACCATCGCCATCACCATCGCTGGTGTTGAATAGCATCATCATGACCCATCAATTAGCACTGCTACAAGATTTCCAGCAATAGAGGGAGATTACAAGAGAAAAAGGTTTCAAGAAGGAAGATCAAAGATGAATGTTTGCCTTTCTAGAGAGAGAAATCGAAGGGAGTGATATGGGAAGAGAGACATACCATCGATAAGAGAGCAGTTAAGAGAAACATTATTGAAGAGAGAGTTTTTTTTTTTGAGAAGAGAAAGAGTTCATGTAATTAAAAGATAGAGAAAATTGATGATAAAGTGATGAAGTTGTTGGAAGTTGGGCTGATTTCCCTAACTATGGCATTCTCAAAAGTTTAGTCCCATTTTGAGGTGTGTTTTTTACTTTATTCTCAAAATAGGGTAAAACGGCTTTACCAAAGTCGTTTTCTAGAAAAACGACTTTGCCAATGCCGTTTTTTATGAATAAAAAATTAATAAAAATTTACGCTACAAAACCAACTTTTCAAAAGCTGTTTTTACTTAACGTGTAATTAAATTTGAGTTAATTAAAAACAGTTTTCGTGAAACCGTTTTTTATTAATTTTCCCCCCCCTCCCTTATTTTGTCAACATAAATATGCCAAAATAATTTAATTTAGAAACCGGTTTTACCAAAACTGTTTTATAATACGGTTTTACTAACATCGTTTTATAATAAACATTATTTTTGAGTTGTGTTTACAAAAGTCATTTTATACACTCCAACACATTTCCCATTGTCACTCACTAGAACTGAGGAGGAAGACCGACGACGAAGAGCAACCAAACGAAGAACGGACAACGCGACACTACTGGCAAAAGAGGAAGACCTTCAGCAAACATCCACATTCAGGTTTGTATTGCATAAATGACGCTTTTCATTTGCGATTTGGGATTTTCAATTTCGAAATTATGGATTGCTGAAACTAGGGTTTTGAAAAGGATAAAATTTTGTTGTTCGTAAGATATGTTTTGCAAGAAAGATCTAGGTTCATCAACGTTGAACAAAATCTTTTGTCAATTTTTTTTTTCAAATTAATTATTCATATTTTGTAATTTATTTGAAATGGTTGTCATTATATTAATTTCTGTCACAATGAATTTATATTCGCTTGTCATAGAATGGTTGACATTATAATCGTTTGTCAAAGATGTATAGAATTTTTGTTTCCAAAAAAATTATCAAAATTTTTTCTTTCATATTTTGTATTTTATTTGAAATGTGGGCATTAGTTTATTTTCTTTAGAAATGATTTTATTTCCATTTTCATTGTAATGAAGGTAAAAAGTGAAAAAAAAATTTGTTGTGTTTATGTATACGTTTGAATATGTAGAGTTGGTATAGTGTTAGAAACATATCTTGTGTATGTATTAATGCTGACATATGTATGTTGAAGATTATATAGAGTTTCATAATTTCGGCATTCAATGAGGCATTATAATCAAATGTCATATACTAACAGTTCAAGCATGAAAATATGTTTCCCAAATGTGGTTACTTTATTATTTTGAAAATATTGACTTAGTTTGAATGCAAAGTGTACGTATGGAAGTTCTGAACATTATGTTCTATTGGGGGGGAACATTTTGCGAAATCGTGAGGAAGGTGTGTTGTATGACATCGAACCACAGGGGTTGTATAATGTGCATAGGGGGATAACATTGGGTGAGTTGGAGGCTATGATGGTGCCGAAGGTCGGTACGTACGGGGAAATAATGTGATTAAGTTTAAATGTAGACTCCTATGTCAGGGGAAGTATAGGTTGCTCCCAATCAATGATAATGAGACCTTAACTAATGTGTTAGAGCTCACACAGAAATTAGGTTCTGATTTTTTGTTGGAAACCTATGTGGAGAAGAAGAGCAGTTTGGGTGGCACATAGATGCAAATTCCGGTGGAAGGGACATTCACGCAGATGTTGACACAATCGCAATCCCCTGACAATACAGTTATACAGTCTGCACACATGTTCCTTAAAGATTACCCTCTATTCAATTATTCTCAGAGATACACGAAATTTAATGCATCAGAGAACCTAGATGTTTATTACAGTACCGGAGCAGGTCCAAGTGCTCCGACAATGTATAATCTGATGGTAAATACAACGGAGACGGCTGCACAAATTTATGCATCCTTCGATGATACAGTGCCATTTGTTGACAAGGATGGAAAAAGTGATGAAGATTCCGTGAAAGATTTCGATGGCGCAAGGGAAAGTGAACACATTGACTCTGGTGATGATGAAGTTGGAGGGCATGATGATATGCAGGACGTACATCCAAATATCCATATCCCTTTCTACCATAATGGGAATTTTGACAATTTTGACAATGTTGGGTCCATCACTAGCCGTGATGTTGTCGAACGTTGGCCATTGTGGGACTCTGAAACTGCTCATTTGGAGAAATAAATGATCTTTACTGATAAGAAAAGCTTAGTGCACGTTGTTCAGTTGTATAACTTGAAGCGTAATCGAGAATGCAAGGTCGTAGAATCCAAAGGAAACAGTTGGGTAGCCGAGTGAAATCGCGGCTGCAACTGGAGGGTTCGGGCAACGAAGTTGAAGGACAAAGATTTCTTTCAAATTAGGAGGTTTGAAGCGCCGCATCAGTGTGTGTGCGGAAGAATGAATAGGGACAATTGCAACCTCAAGTCCGCGGTCATTGCTCATTTCATCAAGGCACAGATTGCGGTAAGTAAGTAACATGTTAGATTATTTTTGAAGGATTTAATTATGAGTGTAGTATATGTAAATATAATTTCTATTTGCAGATATCACCAGAATTGCCTATTGCAACCATAATTGAGGTTGTGAAGGAGAAGTTTCAGTTCACGATATCATATAAGAAAGCGTGGCTTGCAAGGACGAAAGCTGTTGCAATGGTGTTTGGGGACTGGGATGAGTCATACCGACGATTGCCTAGATATATGGCTTCATTGCAGGCATTCAATCCAAGCACAGTTGTCATGTGGGACATGATTCCGAATTTGCACTCTACCTCAATCAGAATTGAAATGTACATGAACTATGTGTTCTGGGCATTTAAACCTGCAATAGAAGGCTTCAAGTATTGTTTACCAGTGATATGCATTGATGGCACACACTTGTACGAAAAATACGAAGGCAAGATTGTTACTGCCACTGTAGTGACTACTGCCAACAAGGTTATACCTCTTGCCTTTGCCGTTGTTGACAAGGAGATGATCGAGAGTTGGGGTTGATTCATTACTATGCTTAGGCGACATGTGTGCCGTGACCGAGAGGGGGTGAGATTGATATCCGATCGACACACGACTTTGCTTAGTGTCCTGTCCAAAATTTGGGACAATCCAGCAGTGCAACCAAGAGGCTCCCATAGGTATTGCTTGCGACACGTATGTAGCAATTTCAATGAAAGATTCAACAATACAGTAGCAAAGGATCTTGTGTGGAGAGCTGGTTTTGCACTGCAAGTGCGGAAGTTTAACAAGATTATGGAGGATATCTACAAGCTCGAGGAGAGCGTTGAACAATGGTTTAGTCGGATAAACCCTAGTCATTGGACATTATGCCATGATGGTGGTTGTCGTTGGGGCATATTGACGACAAACCATACAGAGGGCTTCAATGGTGTACTGAAAGGTGCACGTAGTGTCCCAATTACAGCATCAGTTGAGATATCTTTTTATCGGCTCGTGAAATATTTTGATGAGGGCAAGACCATTGCTGAAAGTGCGAGTAATCGAGGTCAATTGTACACGACTAATGTTCAAAGATGGATTGACGAGCACCAAGCTAAAGAGAATGTCCATATGTTGGTACTGATTAATAGATAATTTTCATTGGATGCACCGAATTCACTACACATTAACATTTCGCACTCGTCGATCATTGATGTTAGTCTATATTTAAACGTATATGCATACTAATCCACGTACATTCATTTTATCTGCAGGGGAATAGGGGAATATGAGGTGAGAACAACACTGCATGGGATAGGGGGTGGTACTCGTCAAATAGTTAGTCTTCGACCACCGAGTTGTTCATGTGGGAAGTACACATTATTTCACTTGCCCTGTTCCCACATGCTTGCTATGACAGCAGACTTGGGCGATGACCCTTTTCCTTTCGTTGCACCAGAGTATAGGTTGGAAGTCCACAAGCGTATCTTTGCGCAGAAGTTTAGGCCCATGCCGCACAAGCAATACTAGCCTAACGACGATTACCCAACTTTGCTCGCTATTCCGAACTGACAACATCAGGTTAAAACGGGTCGTCCTAAACGTACTCGCATCCACAACGAAATGGATACCTCCAGACAGAGTGGAATGCAGTATTGCAGTTTGTGTTTCCAAAGAGGGCATGATAAGAGAAAATGTATAGCTCAAATCCGATCGATTCGACAGTAGTTTTTTTGTCTTGTTTACATATTAGTTCCACACTACTTTCTTCATTCTTTGTTTTGGAGTTAATATAATATTCAATGAATTAGTATTCAATAAATTGATAATGTATTTACCTTTGGAATTAATGATGACATAGGTTTGGTCAAATGTGGCTAATCTCTTCAATTGCTTTAGTTGTTGCAACTCTCCTTTGTGCACTGGGTGGTGAACACTTTGGCGCGTTGCTGGTCGATTGTGTCCTAACCTCGACAGACAACAGTTTATGTGTTTACTTACCTTACTTGATGTAATATTACAAAAATGCAAATATTGTGAACTTAATTAATAATCACCCATATAAATGCAGTTCATATTAAATGTTTTGCCACATTTTGTTAGGTGGGCAACTTTTTTTTTTTTATATATAATTCATTACATGGGGAAAGGCCATTTAATGAATTCAATCATTTTGCTGAAATTTAGAAGATATTGGTAAATGCGTAGTTCTTCTAAAAAATTTTAGTATTGTAGTTCAAATCTGCTTAAAACTCTCTTCAAACCTTCGTACTTCTTTACTGCCGAAGTGACAACTCCTAGAAATTGAAAGCACGTTTTTTCATGTCATAAAGGTTGATGTGACAACGAGCTGACAATAACTTTAATCACATAGGTACAATGTGAACCATATCTCCTATGACAATAATGTCAAATGAATTACTAATTACCAATATAAATGCATGCAATAATCAATGCGTTGCCACATTTTCAACCGTGCTGAATTGTTTTTTTGGTTCCCAAAAATTCATTATGTGAGGGAAGGCCATTTTATCAATTTAATCATTTGTCGTAAATTTAGTACATATTGGTAAATGCTTACTTATTGTACAAAGTTTGACTAGTGGATTTCAAGTATGCTGAAAACCCTCCTAAGATGTGTGGAATTTAAATATGTTGAATTGGCAGCTCCTATAAAGTGAAAGCATGTGTTTTCATGTCATAAAGGTTGACGTGACAATGCGCTGACAATATCTTTAAACTCATAGGTACATAGGTACCATGTGAAACTTATCTCTTATCACAATAATCTGAAATGATTTACTAATCACCAATATTAAAATAAACTATTCAATGCATTGCCACATTTTGTTAAGTGGTGAACTGATTTTCAGTTTAAAAAAAATTCATTATTTTCATCAATTCAATCACTTCTCTTAAATTGAGTACATATTGGTAAATGCTTAGTTGTAAAAATTTTGAGTAGTGCATTTTAAATCTCCTAAAAACCCTCATAAGATGTGTGGATTTGAAATTTGTCGAATTGACAAGTCCTATAAAGTGAAAGCACGTATTTTCATGTCATAAAGGTTGACGTGACGACATTTTTTCAATTACTTTAAACACAGGTACCATGTCAACATTATCTGCTGTGACAAGCCGTTGTCGGCATGTGGGGTGATTAGACATGAACCTCGTCTAATGGTTCATGTAATATTGAATGAATCATTATTCACTAATATTATATAATGTATTTACGACTTAAATCATAAATCAACTTCAAACCCTCCAATATGGATTGACTAGTCACTTCCTATCAAAGTGACAACTCATATAAAGTTGATGCACATTTTTTCACGTCATAAAGGTCGACATGACAATGCTCGTACAACAATTATGTTCATACAACTCCTATGTGTAGTTTACTGTAATTACAATTCATTGCCAGCATGTCGGATTGCGAAGACATGAGTAAATGCGTCCATCTCCATTTTATGTGTACTGCATATTGGAACTACTGTTCTCAGTGACCGCTATAAGTATCACACCCTAGCAAACCTAAATCTATATAGAAAAATCGAGAGATATCATCATGAGATATACGGTGGTTGATCTATATTCAACAATAGGTCGCCATTGGGTTGTAGATGGAGATGAATTTAAATACCTATTAAATCCAAATTTGCGTTACTCACATCACACCGTCAATACCATGAGAGTTGAGTGGGAATTTCACATAACTCGAGCAAATATTCTCGTTGAGCTATACTGTGAAGTTCATATTAAATTTCCTTGACGACTAGCCATGCATATGCCAATTGACACTCCACAGTTGTTGCAAAGGGCATTGCATCGTATTCGCGAGGAAGTTAATCGCATGACCCAACGTTTGCAAAGGTCTGAACTTCGGAAGATTGCGAATGAGCGTGCCGAAGATGGGTTAATGGATGATACGCAACAATATTTCTGTTGGAGCATGGATGCGATGTATCAATTATGTTAGATGATGATGATAATGAATGAAATTGTTTCGATGTCTGACGGAACGATTTATATTTTTATGGCTTTGTAATGCTTACCCACGAGTTATCAATAAAAGGAGAATTTAGAATGTTGAACAAACTGTCCATATTTTATTCCAATTATGACTTTTCTAATGGCATTATTGTAAAGATCATCATATGGCATATGTCCCTTGTAATGCCCTTTCTAACTGTTTACCATTTTATGTTGTGATCTACATCCATCAAAATCACATATAACATGGGTCTGTACTTTTATGGGAAATGTGGTTGTCTAGCATATCGCATATGTTTGGTCCCTATAATGTAAAAATTATATATTTGCTTCCCTTAAATTGATTATGGAACATTGTGATGCCAAGATATTGCAATGTTATTCTGTTGTAGACCCTCCATCCTCTGTAATGCTAATACAAAAAATGATTAGACCACACTTGCAGATTTACGTATTTTCAATGGAAGTTTGTATTTATTGAAATATCTTTCAATTAATATGGAGTATTTTACGTAATCAAGCACTTATAAAACTTTATTTGAAGAAAATTTGTGTTGTCTTTCTTTTTAACTGTTGAATGACCTGACCTGTACCCTTTCATTCTTCATCGGATTTAGAAATTTGAATGGTCTTTCTATAGTTATCTAAACAATTTTCTTTTCTGCTTGATAGGTTATTTTTTCCTATATATTATTTTTTTGGGAAAATTTCCATATTTAACTTTGGAAGACAATAATCCATAATAAAATTTGCCAATTCGACAAACTAGGTTGATTCGGATGTGTACAGGTGTAGACACCCCATTTTTGACCGACCTTAAGACTCAGACGTCACCGATTGAGCGCTCGGTGATGTTGCATATCGTGCTCGTTCAGAAGTCTCAGAGTCGCGGCCGTGAGCCCTGCCTCCGGACTTCCGAACCCTCTTCTGTGCCTTGCCTCAGTTTGCGAACCAACTCGGTTTTCTCTATTTTCTTTCTTGAGGGAAGGGAGAGGTCCCGTAGACCATCTCTCAGTGGCTGTGGGCTACATTTCGTGGCCGTAGGCCATTTTGCTCATTTCGGAGCCCGGTTCCCGATTTTCAGAGCCGTCAGGCCATGTGCCTCGGTTCGGGACCACCCAACCATCTCCGATTCCTCCGGTTTTTGGCATGCATCTCATTTACTCCCTTTCAAGGGACACTGGGGTCTTAGACACCCACTTTGTGGCCGAATGCCACTTTCGGTGCTTAACGGCCTATTTTCGGGACCCCGAACTGCGTGTTTTGGTCCCCCGAGCATTCGTTTTGCATCGATTTTCGTTTATTTTTGGCAGGTACCTCTGTTTTATCATCAGGAAGATCACTGGAGGGTGGGAGGCTAGCAATTGTCTCAGCAACAAGTTATGCTCTTCCGGCGCCCCCCGGCGCCCATTTTTCTCACTTCCGGGCTAATGTTGAACACCCTAGGGCCATTTTCTTCAAGCCAAAACCACATATTTGTGTTGTACACACATGGGAGGACCCTAAAAACCCATGGCCGGCCAGTAACTCTCTTTGACCCTTTTGAACCCCTCTTTGAATTGGCCTATTCTCTCTCCTGTTTTAGAGTTGCCAAATTCGAACCACATGGTTGTGTTGAGGAGACCTGGGAGGACACCAATACCTGGTGGCCGGCCACTAAATCACCTTGACCCTTTTGACCCTTGGCCGGCCGGCCACCTGCAGCAAAAGTACTTGGCCGACCAGCTTTCTCTCAGTGAGTGCATTCCAGCTGTGCCTTGGTTTTCCCCCAAAAATATCTGATCCGGGGGAACCTTTTGGAGGGAAATAAGAGCTCATTTCCCTCCATTTGGCCAAGGACTCCTCTCTCCCTCTCTTGTCTAGATTGGTGTCCTCCCAACTCAAGAGAAGAGGTTCCAAGAGTTGGCTTGAGCATATACATACACACAACTCCATTTCCTTCAAGTTTTGGTGCCATTTCTTCATCTTCAAGCTCTACCACCACCACTCCATTTTCAGCAGCAAGGAGAGGTTCTTAGGGGCCTAGAAGCATCCATTCTTCAAGCAAAAGGCAGCCAAGAAGAGGTCTTCAAGGGTAAGCCTCCATTACCCTCTTTTGTAGCATTTTCTTGCTTCATTTCTTAAGCCTACTTGCTCACTGTTTTGGGCTCCTACCTTAACTAAAACTAGGTCTATTTTGAGCCATTCTTCATGTTTGTTCAAGGTCTCAACCCTGTTTGAGCCCTCCATCTTGCACTTGTTTCAATATCCTCTTATATGCCATTATTTTGCATTGAATATTTGGCCTATGTGTGATATGTTTTCGAGCATAAGGTAAACTGTGAGTGGGCCTATTTTGAGCCCCTCTTCAACATTGAAGAAGGGATCAACCCTGTTTGGCCTCTCTATCATGCACTTGCTTCATAATCTCTCATATTTACCGTAAATTTGCATGATTTGTTTGACCTACATGTAGTTTGTTTTGGAGCATGTCATGAACTGTGAGTAAGCTTATTTTGTGTCCCTCTACAACATTGTAGAAGGGATCAACCTTTTTGGGGGTCTCCATGTTATACTTGTCATTATACCCCTCTTTGACCCCCATTTTTGCATGCTTGTTTAAGCTTATCTAGCTTCTGTTTTCGGCCATCATCAGAACTGGAGAGAGTCATATTTTGATCTTCTTGACATATTTCATTAAGGGTCTTTGCTGGTTTGATGAATGTTTGGGGTACCTCATGTTATAGCCTTATGTATCCTAGTTCTTGCATGACATTTTTAGCATGTTTTCATACTGAGTTGGGGGATGTCATCTACTGTAAATATTCATATTTTTAGCCCCTCGTCAGTGTTGTAGAAGGGTACTTTTCCATTTGGGCATCGCATGTATCACTTGCTTCAATACCCCTCTCTTGGCCCGTATTTTTGCATGCTATTGTTGCCCTATCTATGCTTGCACTTTGGCCTTGTTCTAGACTGAAAAATGCTATTTTGGGGCTGCCTTGCTACTGTTTTGCATGTCATGTACCAATTATGCATGTTTAGTATGGCTGTAGGCCATTTCGGGTGCTTAATATTGCATTTCGGGATCATTCCATGTTTCGGGTGCACTTTCGCCTCATTTCGGGGCTGTTTTCCCCCACATTTCAGTGCTAAAATTCATTTGCATGTTTGCATATCATTTCCATGTCATTTCATGCCTTAGGGCCATCGCCTCGGTTTGCGCGCCCGTGTGCACGCATTTCGAGGCGCTTCATTTTCATCCAACGGCCTCCCGTATGAGTGTGGCTGAGGCTCTCTCATGTTGGTATAAGTCCATTTTGTATTCTGTATGTCATTTTAGTCTCATCGCATTCCGTATGCCATTTTCTTGGTTTGCATGCCCGTGCGCACGCATTTCGAGACATCTCTTTTTCATCCATTGGCCTCCCGTATGAGTGTGGCTGAGGCTCTCTCATGTTGGTGTAAGCCCATATTGCATCGCATATCTCATTGTAGTCCTGTTGCATTCCGTATGTCATTTTCTCAGTTTGCGTGCCCGTGGACACGCATTTCGAGACATCTCATTTTAGTCTCATTGTATATCATATTTCATGCCTTAGGGCCATCGCCTCGATTTGTGCGCCCGTGTGCATGCATTTCGAGGCACTTTATTTTCATCCTTCGGCTTCTTACGTGAGTGTGGCTGAGGCTCTCTCGTGTTAGTGTAAGTCCAATTTGCATTGCGTATGCCATTTCATGCCTTAGGACCATCGCCTCGGTTTGCGTGCCCGTGTGCACGCATTTCGAGGCATCTCATTTTCATAGCATTGTGCATGCTAGGATTGTATTTTAGCTACATTTCATGCATATCATGCATATTGCATCGTGTTCGGGATAGGAGTTAGCCCGGGCATGGGAAACGAGGCACGTTTCGTACTCTGAGTGACGGAACGGGTCTCAATTCCCAAGTCACCGACACTCCGGATTACCCATGATGGAGTTAGGTTTAGTTGTAGCATTCATCTGCATTTATCCTATATTGAGTTGTGCAATCCGACTCCTCGGTCATCATGCATCGAGATGCGTGATTGGTGGTACGAGGATCGAGGCATGCATATATCTGTGAAATACATTGCTATGCCTCTTTCCTGCTCTCTGTTACAGCAAAATATAGAATCAGCAGCCTTCCGAGGCTTGGCACGCATTTTGAGAAACATTGCAAACAGAGGCTAATTGGGGCATCCCAGTGGATTTCCGCGCAAGGCAGCCCAAACTTGCAGCATTCATCAGAATCAAGGCACCCCCTGGCTTGCATGCCAGTTTACAGTTTTTCTTAGTTAATTTGTTAATTAATTAGGAATTTGTATATTATTCGGACTGTATATTTCGGACTGTATTATTCTTTCATTTCGGACTGTATTATTTATTCGGACCCTCTGCGCGAGGGCATAATTGTAATAAGTGTGGGTGAGTGTGATGTATGTCTTCCAACCCCACATCTTTCTTCCCTTTATTTACCTGCTTATGATGGTTAGATATAGGGCATATTTCAATTAGCATACAGTATGATAACATGTTTGCATTCATTCATCTGTTTTGCATGCACCGGGCTCGGCGCATCATACAAACTGCATTTGTATTTCAATTCCAAATTGAATACGTGTTAGTTGTAACATTCCATATGCCATGTTTAGAATAGCCGAGCCTGCTATAGTTGCATTATTGCATGCGTTGCATTAGGCATTTCTGTATAATTAGGATCATGCATGATTTCTAATCGGTTTTCTGTTTTTGGCTCGGAGTACTCGGTGAGTTTTATGCTTTAGCATCCTTGCATGCGTGTGAGTGTTGCCATGATAGCATGCTTACCATGAGGCTATGTGCTTATGTGATATAACTGCCTTGAATGCCTGTGGGTGGAGGTTGAGTTATTTGAAGTGGAACGATTCATCAACTGTTTGTTTTAAGCCCACTAGATAGTGGCAAAATCATGTTTTCTAAGCCCACCTGAGGGTGGCAAATCCGCGTCTTAGCCTACCTGCGGGTAGCACCATCAAACCATTTTCAAACAAACAAACATGAAATGTTTTGTTCCAATTCAGGCGACCCGGTCTATACTTGTTTGCTGCGAGCATCACATAGTAACCTAGGCTAATAATCGGAATAAGGACATGCAATGTTTTCAAAATCAGATATCATGGTTAGTAGAGGCCGGTCTTTGACCGGGCGAGCGGGGGTGCTCACGAAGTGACCTTCCCCAATCGTACCCAAGTTCCCGAGCCGAGGCAACTTTGGTGATGACGGACACGTGGCCTTAGGCACGAGTCAGGGTTTCCTAAATTTTCCAAAATAAAAACATTTAGGTGGCGACTCTGTATCTGGCAAAGCAGTCCATGTTTGGCACTTCTTTCAAAAAATCTGTTTTCTCAAAACGATTTGCCAGATTTGGACTCTTTGGTTCAAGATTAAGAACCGTGACACGAAATCGAGTCTGAGCTGTAGCGAGGTCCCCCCGCGGGCTTGTTACAACAGGTTGTTTACAATTTTGGTAGGGTTGTTGGTTCAGGTTTAGGAAGATTATGATTATGCTAGTCTTACGTCTTCCCTAAAAAGGACCAAAAAGCAAAATTTTGCTCCCCCAAAATGTATATTTCCATTTTGCCTAGTCCAGTGCAACTCTCTAATGACTGACTTTATCGAATCTTCTTATGCTTCTAGGAAACGTAAGAAGTTCACATTTACTGATAATATAAATGAAGTTAATTTAAATTCAACAAACCTGACATTGTCATACCAATTGGTAATGATGATAATGACTAAACTTGGTTGGATGTATGATGAAAATAGATAAGATTCATTGTAATGGCAATCCACGAGTTGCCAATGGAAATAGAAATTTTGCAGGGCATGTTCACAGGTGAGTGGACATACATGTACACTGTTCATAAACATGGGCTTCATAAAACAGTAACACATAGTGCAATGGCAATTTAATAACGTAGTTGAACAACAACAGCGCAGTGGACGGTTGCACACCAACAACATAGATATGATACACACCAACAGCACATAGTGCACTGGACGGTTACATATGTTGAAAATAGACTCGGTATGACATACACACATATTGAAAAACACCACTTAGATGTTTGATTTGTCATTCCTCATCTGACATGTAGTAGTCAGAGAGATATTTTTCATTGTGTAAGACGTTATTTCTCTCTATCACAGTCAATTCTCTATTGCTTGCTTCCACCATTTCAGTGGCTAGTTTAAGCATGAAATGGCGACATCTCCGTAGCAACATTCTATTGTTCTCCTTTTGAATTTTGCTAACTGCTTCCTCATAGTCACCGACATTTCTTCTAGGCATGGTCAATGAACGATGTTGAGGTACCGTTGCCCCTGAGTTACGTAGATCATTAAATAAGCTCTCCTGCTCCGTTACCTTGAATGCCCATTCTGCCCGAATACCAGGATAATAATCCTTTGGGCTTGAGTATTTTTTGCTCATGTAGTCATAAGAAAATTGAGGTAGTAGCCACACTTTTGGAAGCCTTCGTTGGCGTGAACTACCTGCACCCCTCGAAGACATTTCTTGTATACAGGGAAATTAAAATAAACAGATAGGTTGTAAATAACTATTCAGATGGGTTGGAAAATCATCGTAGTTGGGGTACTGCTATTTATAGAGGATCTGAAATGGTACAGATAATTCATATCAGGGGTTACTGTGGAAGAACACACACCTGTGATTTTATTTTAACATTTTGTCATTTCATGCAACCCTTCGTAATTTTTTTTCCTAACTCATGGCAGTTTGTATACCTGTGATATACTGTCAGTTCGTATTCATATTTTGTCACGACATGTATGTAATATTTTCATACTTCCCTTTGCTTTGGATATCGATTTCATGTATGAAAACTTTTGCAGGTGTATGGCTCATTTACCAGAGGAGATCCCATTATTGATTCATTAGTATCGAGCCGATACGATATGGCGTCAGTCGGTATGAATTATTTATTTACAATTGATATTTGAATACTACGCAAACACTGTAGTTGTTACAGAATAGATTGTCAAACTGTATTCAAATTGGAAACCAAATTGTTTAAATGGAAAACATAATATCAATTTCTTTTATATAACTGGTTTTGTTAAATGTTATTAGTTGCATCATCTTCAAATAGATACAGCAACTACTCCATTTGTAGTTCTCAATCTATATAACAAAACAAGAGTGTTTTTTAATCGGAGCGAATTTGTTTTATTTAGTTATATTTTCATTGTTAATGAGTACATGTAGATCGAAGATAGGGGCATATGGAATCTACACTGCAAATAAGTCTCATCGTAGCACGTGGTCATACCCCCTCACCACTTATAATAAGAGTAGACACAACAAATAAAAGAAATTAAAATTTTAGATGGTCTACTTGTAATAATCCTTATTACTTACCCACCCACCATGGGGCTTCTGTCAATCATTTTCAATTGAGCTCTGAGGTATTGTTTAATATTAATATTTGTCTAACGCATTAAATCTATATAATTGTTATAAAAATTAAAGTTTATATGTAGAAGGTTTCAGGGCAGTTTTGTACAAAATTATAATGAAGTCCAAAGGCATTGCTAGTGAAATTCAATTGAACAGTTGTTCACTAGTGAAGACTTTAGCCGGGTCCGAATAAGCTAGCTTCTACTTGCCAGCGATTTCTTATTTTTTACTTTTAGTGTCCTAAATAATTTCATAAAATAAGAACAAAAACAATTTCAATTATTGACAAACTGACTATTTTACCTTCTTCATTTACATTATTAACTTTTAACTTATTTTAGACTGCAACAAATGACATTAATATAGGTCGAGCGACACTTTTAATTTTAAAATAAAGGACTTTACACTCTTGAAAGTGTATTCATTATATGTTGTATTGGTCAGTAATATATCATTGTATTCATTTGATGCCCAATTTATTTAATTCTTACCTCAATGATGAAATATAGCCTTCAGATTAGACTTCTTCATACGTGGTAATTCTATTTTACGGCTTAGTTATATTTTACGGCATTCTGATTTAACTGAAAACCACATAAACCCCCATTTTAGTCTACAGTGAAGGGTACAACTCAATTTACCTCAATTTAGTTTTTAGGTAGCCTTTCATTTCTATGTCATAACACTGCAAATCTTTGTTTGTATGCATTTTTCGTTGTACATTTACACCACTTACGCACTATGCACCACTATGCATAGTTTCTCTATCTTACCCACTGTTTTAGTTAATAGAAGATGGGATCATTATGAAAATTCAATCGTCATTATCGTCATTTCAGTAATCAAATGTGTATGTATCGACATTATGTTTCATACACACAACGTTGTCTTATACAGGTGAAAGATTAGCCGAAATTGAAATGCCGACGATCTGATTCGGGTATTTGGGACACCGCCTTGCAGGACTGGTAACCGCACCTACAATCCCCTTTTTATGACCTTATCCAAAGCTTTCCAAATCCTCGTAGGATAAGGCAATCTCAAACCCCTTGACCCTCGGCCTCTCTCTAATCCCCTTCCATCCAGGTATAATGCAGCCAAATACTGCACCTTCCATCAACAAATATCCATGACATTGATCATTGTTTTCGTCTTTGCTATGAAATTCAAGACCTGATTGACAATATGGTCATCACTCCACCGGGTCCTACAAAGTCTATCGGCACTAGATCAATGAACTTGGGGGATAGTGTGACTATGTGATCGGGGATGAACCACTTGCTGATGGTGCTCATTTTACTCTAGATATGGTGGATGGCATGCATTTTTCTTGCACTTTGAAAATGTTGTTTATTGTACTTTCAGACTTGGGTATTGAGTCAGTCTTATTTTGTTGTATTGAGTCTATCTCGTTGTATTGAGTCAGTCTTGTTGTGTTAGAGTCATGTGATTCCGGGGGTGTTACCTCGGATATCACTGTCTTGTTTTGTGTTTGTTTTTGCACTTTTTTTGAGGAGTCTGTTTCTATCATGGAGCTAGTTGAGCCAGAAGATCTGAATGGAATTGCAGTAATCTTCACCTACTTCTTTGTGCCTTTAAATCATTGCATTGACCAAAATTTTTCAAAACTTTTTCCAAAACTGTGATGAAAACAAAAACAAAGAGGAAGGAATTCCTCGGGATTTGCAAAATTTGATCGATTGAGAGGAAGAGAGGCGTGCTAAGCCCTTAATGAATGAGATCATGTCTGTTAATGTGAGTACTGAGAAGGATCCTAGCTTGGTCCTGATTGGTTCTGCATTGTCTTTAGAAGAGCATGAGCGACTAGTCGTTTCATTGAAAGATTTCAAAAATATTTTTGCGTGGTCCTGCAAAGACATGCCTGGAATTGATCTTGAGATTGTACAACATAGGATCACTCTCAGCCTCAAGACTCAACCCTTTTGCTTTCGAAACCTTGATGCAGAATGTTCAACAATCAATCACAATATAAGGCTTGCATGGCCGGATTTGAAGCAACCCTTGAACTAGGGGCAATAAGGTTGTATGTCATCAAAGGAAGCTTGCAAAGTTGGATGAGAAGCAGCCCTTAGACTAGGGGCAAAAAACGTCAAATGTGCTCGAAGATTCAAAATTGGGTCATTTCTCAAGCAAATGGAGACCTGCAAGAAAGCCAAATCCTATAAAATTGAAAGAAGAAATTTTTTGCTAAAGGACAATTGAGTTCTTACCCATGACACTAGGGGCAAATTTACATCATCAGCAAACAACAACCATTCTCCTGGATTTAGATGGCTTAGAGATCCTACGACCGATCAACATGGATAAGTTAAACTTTTCTATCCTTGAGAGGCTCACTGGGTTGAAAACCTAGAAGGGTGACCCAAGCAAAAGTTAGAGCAAGAAAAAGAAAAAGAACAAGGAAAAAGAAAAAGAACAAAAATGAAAGAATGGAAATGAAGAAAAGTGAAAAAAAAAAAGAAAAAGGAAAGGAAAAATGAAACGAAAAGAAAAATAGACCTCGCAAGGTTGAAAACTCGGAAGGGCGGTCTTGGCAAAAGTTAGAGCACAAAAGGAGAGTGTTAATACCCGATTGCACCTTAATTGGGAACTACGTACGGCCTGATCCCCATATTTGGGATACGTAGGTAACTTCATCCTGAAGTTCGGCCTCAACTATTTTCAACCTGCTTGTCTTATCCATGTTGATTGGCTTATCCTTGTTCAACTCGGCTATCTTATCCATGTCCATTTGGCTCATCTTCGTTCAAATTCAGTTGTCCTATTCTGTTAAAAGGTTCAGCTGCAAGACAAATCAAGTTCAGATCTGAGGTTGTGCATCTCAAGAGTTAACTCCATGTTGGTCGGGTAGTGGCTATTTGTAAAAACAATTTTTGAAGATTTTTAATGAGGTTGACTAATTTTCTTGAAAATTATTTCATTTTTTGTCAAAAATCGGACCGTTCCTTGGACCCAAAAAAAGAGAAAACTTTTTAGTGCTCACAGCCTGACTTACATGATTTCAAAGTAGAAAGCCGAACAAACATGTTAATCTAACTCTCATGTTGGTCAAAATTGTTTTAGTAGAAAGCTAAAAAACAAAAAATGGTCAAAGTAATGAACTAGGAGCTTAGTCGAGTTAGGTTTCTTGTATTTTCCACGTCATCAACGCACTCGCCAGAAAGGGCACAACTGAAGCTAATAGCAGAGGCCAAAAAAACTTTATCATTCTCCAAGCAGTGAGACATCGAGCCAACTGTGACGCACAAACTGGTAATAGAGTAGGGTATTCCACCTCCCTCATCTGGACGGATTTGATCATGTCCAAGTTGGCGTCTAAACCGGAATGAGGACGTAGAAAACGCAATGGGAAGTACCAATCAACTGTATACCCGGCTGGCGAGACATGTTGTAACTTATCTCGGCCAAATTAAGCCAGGGGCATTGCCAAGCGATATCAGCTGTAGATCTGCTGCACATCTAGCTACACCACAACCCCTCTGTGAGAGAAACTTATTATTTGTGAGCGAAAGAAGGAGAATCTAGCAGAATACTAGGGGCAAGGGTCCATAACTTCAGCTTATCCATCAACCACACCTGGGAAGGGATAAAAAATAAGAGAGATTAAAGAATACATAGATGTGCGCTGAGAGAAAAAGTAAGGAAAGGGCTTTTTCAGAGAAATAGAGATTGAGTGTCAAAGTGATGTGAGAACCATAAATGAGAAAAGGGTGGCAAACAATGCCTAGAGAAACGGGCTCCTCGTGAATTGAGAGGTCTCTCGCCATTGGAAAGAAAACATTCAAGTGTTGTGTTTGTATGTTTTTGTTTGTCTCGATTCTTGTTTTGAGTCGTTTTGTGTTTAGGTTGTTTTTGCCTTTCCTTTGGTTGAGTCGTTTTGACTTTGGTCAGTTGTAGGCTCAATCCTCGGTTAAGAACTCATTCTCAATTTCAAAAACAAATCGTTTTTGTGCTCAGAGTGCTGTGCCATTTCCAACATGGTGTGTAAAACAGGATTCTTTCTTTCATAAAGTGCAGGGTCCAACCCCGATCAAAAGAGAGAACAATAGAACAAGGACCTATCTAAAGCTACATAGGTTTCAGACTGTAAAGCAAAACAAAAAGAGGGAAAATTGGAGCATCTGAGTTTGTTTCAAACTTCAGTAAATTTCAAGATTGCATTCCGAATGCACCTTTTCAGGCCTTGTCATGTCTCTGAAGTATGAGTGTACCTCGATCTCAAGCTTAAAATCTGCTTCAAGCCAAAATGACGATTAAACCCCGACCTCAAGCTCAAGCCTGCTTCAAGCCAAAATGGCGATCAAAAGTGCTATCCCTGAACACCATTCCCTGCCAGAGGCGTCTTGGTTGTGTTTGCAATGAGTTCCTAGGAGATCAACTACGACAGTGGAAACTAGAGTTTGAATGGCCGAGGCTTAGAACACAAAAGTTTGGAATTTCCAAGACTAAAGTCTAGTTTGAATACCTAGGGGTATATCCCAGGCATGAAATCTGTATGGCAGCCCCATAGATTGAGATAACATGTGTGTGCCTTAATTCTGGATACTGAATCAACCTAGTTTGTCACCCCGTTGGAGAATAGGGAAAGTTGTGAGCATGATCAGGGAGAAAAGCGGCATTTGTGGCTTTCGCATGCAAATTTTGCCCTTTGTTAGCATCTGAGGACCTTTGAACTGTGAATTGAAGGTGAAAATTTCAAAGAACACAAGGGGGAGATCCCCATCAGAGTATAGCGGTTCATCGCCACTCGCCCCGTGAGGCGCTTTCTAAAGCACCGCTTTGTTGGTTTACTGTATTTCCTCAACATCATCCATTACATCGCCTGTCATGCAAACTACTTCGTGCATCTATCGTACAAATCTTACCACTCTGTGCATTTATCGCACGATCTCATACTACATCATGTATCTATCGCACAATCATCACACTGTGCATCTATTGCACAATTGCATACTACATCGTATATCTATCGCATAATCTCATCATACTCTTTGCATCCATCACATCATCTCAGGACCTCTTCTCACGATTTCAGTGTGGTTAGAGTGTCATTTCCTCACACGATTTCAGCATGTTTGGAACTTATCTCAGGGCGTGCAGGAACGCGACCCTAAGCGGTTTTCTCTAGACCTCTTCTTACGATTTCAGTGTGGTTAGAATGCCTTTCCTCACATGATTTTAGTGTGTTTGGAACTTATCTTGGGACGTGTGAAGCGCGAGCCCGAGCGATTTCTTTTATTTCTCAGGACGCATGAAGTGCCGCCCTGGGCGTGTTTTGTCTCAAGACACGGGAAACGCGAGTCTGAGCGGTCTTTCTTATCTTCTCACGATTTCAGCATGAGTCGAGTTATCTCAGGATGTGAGAAACGCGAGTCTGAGCGATCTTTCTTCTCTTCTCACGATTTCAGCGTGAGCCAAGTTATCTTAGGACGCGAGAAACACGAGTCTAAGCGGTCTTTCTTCTCTTCTCACGATTTCAGCGTGAGTCGAGTTATCTCAGGACGCGAGAAATGCGAGTTTGAGTGGTCTTTCTTCTCTTCTCACGATTTCAGCGTGAGTCAAGTTATCTCAGGACGCGAGAAACGCGAGCCTGAGCGGTCTCTCTTCTCTTCCCACGATTTCAGCATGGTTTGAGTGTTCCATTCCTCACACAATTTCAGCGTGTTTGGGGTTTTTTCTTCCTCCTCTCACGATTTCAACGTGGTGGGAGTATGTCACCCTATTCATCTATTACATCTATCACATACATCTATCACATGCATTTACTGCATCATACCATTTTATCGCCTGCATCCTTTCCATGTTAAGCTTAGTTTGGCATGTGCTCATACCTTTCCCTCGTTGAAACATGGTTTTGTCACGTGCAAGTACCCGTGTTGCGCTGAGGTCATTATGGAGGGTATTCCGGCACCTTTTTTGTGTTAGACGTGGTTTGTTTTGTGTCCATACCTTTTCTAGGTAAGATGTAGTTTGTCTTGCGCCCTTTATTGACTGCATCCATTGCATCGTACTTTATTTTTTTTATATTCAGCATTTAGGATCATTATCTTTCCCCAGTAGATTATGCCTCACTTATATCATGCCACCCAATTACTTGTACTCTTTCTCTTTCTATGAAAAACATAGTTCTGCATGTATATGCGCCTATTCCGCAAGAATTGTGGTTAGAGTGCTCCGGCACCTTTCCTATATAAAATGTAGTTTGACTTGCATCTCCATTCCATTATGGTATTTGTGTGTTTTGCACTGCTTGTGGTTTGATTATTTCGTTGCATTCATTACATTGTGTATCATTTTACATCTTGTCCCTAAACTACGCTAGTTTGATTCCTTGCAAAGGGATATGAAGGCAACCCTTGGGTTCAACCAACTGCATCTACATTTTGTTTGTTTGCCCAAGTCTTACGGCCTTGTCAAAATGGGTTGTCTTCAGGCTTTGACATTCACTCATGTCATTTCATGACTTCGAGCTTTGTCAAAGAGGGGCAACTGTAGACATCCCATTTTTGACCGTCCTTATGACTTGGATGCCATCGCTTGCACACCTAATGATGAGTGTATATGCTCGGTTAGTGCTTAAAAGTCCTCGACGGAATGCCACAATTTGAGCCTCAAAACCCTACATGCCTTGTGCCCTGTTTTGGACCAAAACCCTAACTTTTCAAACTCGGAACACCTGGAGGCCTGCCGGCCACCCCTATGGGCTGCCGACCACTTTTCTTGGCTGCCGTCCACTGATGTGGCCTGCCGGCCAGGGATAGTGGCCTGCCGGCCACCAATGCTTTTTTGTAGATATTTTCTGCTAGTTGTACCAGCTGTTGTCACAGTTGCTTGCATCTCCATACATGTGTATGTATGGATATTTCTGAGGGAGAGAGTTGGTTTTCTATATATAGGAGACCTCCCATTCTCTCTCTAAGGTTGGAAATTTTTGGAGCAAATTAGTTTTCTTTCTCTCTACAACTTTCTCTCTCTCTCTCTTGAAATTTCTTAAGCTCTTGCAAGCTTTTGCCTATACTCTCTAAACCAAACCTTACTATCTTGGAGTTGAGGTACTCTTGAGCCTTGTTTGAGCTTTGGAGGGTGTGTAAGCCTTGACTTGTTGCCTAGAATTGGTCTTCTTTTCAAGAGGTATAAAGCCTTGCTTGTTGCTTTGCTTTAGTTGTGGTTTTTCCTATTGTTTTCCCACTGATTTTGGGCTGTATAAACTCTATATTTTTGGGCTGAAACTTGGGTTTTAAGGCCAATAAAGGTTGAGGGGTGGTTCAGCCTTCTTTACACCTTGCTATCAAAGCCTTTACCCTTGTGTTTCCCACCTTTACACTCCCTTTTTTTGGGCTTTTAAATACTGATTTTCAGAGTTATTTCAATGGCTAAAAACATGGTTTGAAGTCCAAAATTGGAGGGGTTAGCCTCCCCTCCTTGTGTCTTACTTACTAGCCTAGCATGCTCCATGTGTTAGCTTATTTTTCTAGCTATTTTTAACTTAATTCCAGCATGTTTTAGGACATATTTAGGACTTTTTTGGGACTATTTCTAAGTGGTTGTTGCATTTGAGTTTTGTATAGCATGCTTATAGTGTAATTGTCCTTATAAGTTTTGTGTTTTAGGTCTTAGACACCATTTATTTGAGTTGATTGTATTTATTTCATGCTTTTCACGCTTATTTTAAGCTTTAATCACCTCTACAACCTCCCTCCTTTCTTTGCTTTTGTTTTCATTGAAAGTGGTTTCAAACTACTCGTTTGCTAAAGCAGGAGATTGAGGAGTCATATTTAATGGTTTAATTCCTTTGGGGGTTCATTACCAACGGTGTGATACTTCTTTCATGCCTAAAGTAACTTGTGGTTTGAGCCCTCTTTCCATTAGAGGACTAAACACACCATTGCACTCAATTGATTAAAGAATTGAAAGGTAATTAAAATTGAGTAGTTAAAATTGAGGCTAAAAGGGTGCAAGATAATAATTTAGAAAGGTTTAATCGGACATTAATTGAACCCTTGAGTCTTGAGTCGTTTCATACTCATTAGTGATGTAAACGGTTCAAGGTTCATAGTCAACTACTTCCCTTGATCTTTCATGATAGGGAGGTGGTTTTGAGAGTCTTGTTTTATTGCATTCATTGAATTTGCACACTTGATTCATAAGCCATCATGCAATGAAATTGCATCTATTGGTGGTTTGTGAGTTAAACTACTACTCCTTTGAGCTGTTCAAATGATAAGGAGGGGTGAGGTGTGCATACAACCCTTGAGAATAGCCTGTGCATGCTCTGTTTGTTCTCTGTTGTAGCAAGATGAACCTGGCAGTAGTAGCCGGCAGTCCACCACTCTTGGTCGGCCGGCCACTGATGCAAAATTCAGCAGTGTATTTCTGAGGTAGAACAGAGCTTGTCTGAAGGTGGACAAAAGTGTAAGTGTTCTACTGTGCAACAGAGGCTTTCTGGAAGCAAAATAGTGGCCTTTTCGGGTGGAAACTGAGCACGTATATGAGCATTCCTCGTTTCCTGAGGTGGAGTAGTTAGTTTAGTACTTTTCTCATAGTATATTCATGTTGTAATTAATTAGTTAGTTGATTCGTTAATTAATTAGTTAGTTAATTCATTGTTGTAATAATTAATTAGCTTAGCATGGTTAGTTAATGTATTCATTCATTCAATGTTGTAATAGTTAGCTTAAATTCGGACTCTCGGACATTTATTTGGACCCTCCTTCGTGAGGGTGCAAATGTTGTAATAATGTGTATGTCTTCTAACCCCATGTCTTTCTCTATTTTATTTACCTGTTTGTGATGGTTAGATTAGAGCATCATGTTTCGTTTAGCATATCTCATGTTTGCATACACTTATATTGCATGCACCAGAGCTCGGTTCATCATGCTAACTTACATTGTTAGTTTGATGCTTCTTTGAATACGTGCTTAGACCGCATGCTAAATTGATTCATATGCCATAATTAGTAGCCGAGCCTATTAGTTGCATATAGCATGTGTTGCATTAGTCATTTGCATAGTTAGGATCATGTATTTATTCTAACTCTGTCATTTTTCTCGCCTTGGAGTACTAGGTGAACCTTTATTCGCTTTAGCATATCGCATGCGTGTGATTGTTGTTGTGTTTAACATGCTTACCATGATGCTAAGTGCTTGAATGATAAATTGTTTGAATGCCTGTGGATGAAGGCTAGTTGCTTGAATTGGACTAATTTGATTAATTCGCAATTAAGCCCACTTTTTCAAGTGGCATATTCAAACTCTTTCCAAAAACAAACATGAAATCAAATGTTCAAATTTTTGCAAGTTAGTCTGTACTTGTGTGTGCGTCACATAGTGATATAGCTAATAAATCAGAACAAGGGCATATAATGTAAATAAGAATCACATCATGATTTGTAGAGGCTGATCTTTTGATCGGGCGAGTGGGGGTGCTCAATTCATGACCTACCGCTCTCGTACCTAAGTTCCTAAGCCGAGATAATCTTGGTGATGACGGACACGTGGCCTTTGGCATGAGTCATGGGTTTCCTAAATTTTCCAAAAATATTTAGGTGGCGACTCTGTATTTGGCAAAGCAGTCCATTTTTGGTAATTTGATTCAAAATCGATTTTCCAAAAGATTTGTCGGATTTGGACTCTTTGATGTTTATCTATTTCACATTGCACTTGTGAGA
The DNA here is from genome assembly GCA_030407325.1 of Camellia japonica. NCBI lineage: Eukaryota > Viridiplantae > Streptophyta > Magnoliopsida > Ericales > Theaceae > Camellia > Camellia japonica. Next base: position 12,381,767 of record JAPPVO010000059.1, read on the forward strand.
TCAGATTCAAAACCGCGGGAGTCCGATATTGTAGGGCTTGTTTGTCTTCCCGAAAGGAGCACGAAAAAGTCAAGCTACACTATGAATGCCATGGGTTTGGCTACTTTGCCCAAGAATGCCCTAACCGGTCGAGGAAGAAGAAAGGATTTTCTGTCACCTGGGATGATGGGTCAAATTTTGATAAGAATGAGAGTGACAATGAGGTTTAAGGCAAAGAAGGAAATGGGCAATTTCTTGCCTTCATGGCAATATCTATAGTTGAGGGACAATTTCATTTTGCCGAGAGGCAAGTTAAGTATGCTCATGGTTAGAATGTTTCCACTCCTCCTTTCCTTGACGGATCTGAATACCCATACTGGAGTGCTAGAATAAGGGTGTATTTGTTGGCTTTTAATGCAAGTCTATGGAGTATCATAGAGGAAGGAATACCGTATGTGCTTGACATGGTAACAAATATGAGAAACTTAAAGTGTCAAGAGCAAAGGAGTGAACTTGAGTTGCAACATTTCAAGAGCATTAGAAGAAATACGATGCAGTATCTTGGAAGATGTGAGAAACCATATTTCTCATTGTGAGACAACTAAGGGAGCTTGGGATTTGTTGAAGTCTATCTATGAGGATGCTAATTCTATGAATGTGTCCATCTCTCATACTTCAAGTATTGATTCCTCTGATGGAAATTAGTCTTCGGATAAGAGTGAGGATGAAAGCTCCACTTCTGGGTCTTTAAATGGTGTTAATGAGTTATCTAGTGTGGAAGAAGAAATAGATGGTGTAACTCTTCAAGAAGCATATGCAATTTTGTGTAAGAGGAGTTACACCTTGACAAAGATGAACATCAAGTTGTCCACCAAGCTCTGCTTGAGTAGAGAAGGAAAAGATCAAGTAGAGAAAGAGCTCATGAAAGTTCAAGCGGAAGTTAGTGTTCTCTCCAATGAAATGGATTCTTTGATCTCCAAGTTTTCACATGCGAAATGGAGAGAAACCAATTGCTTCTTGCACATAATGAGTTGAAAAGGAAGAATTGTGCTCTTGAAAGAGAGTTGGAGACTTGCTTGAAGTCCAAGAGTTTTAGACAAAGATTACCTTATTGGAATTGGAGCTCAAAAGTGTCAAAGTTACAAGTTCACTGAGGTGGATCTTGGTATTCAACCAGTGATCAATGCTCAAGTAGGAGTTGGCATCATCAAAGGACTTGTCTTAACTTCCAATGCTTCAACTTCCAAGAATGAGAGCACACAATGTTTCATGGCTAGGGGTAATATCACTTCATCTTCTTCTTTGTCTCATAATTATGTAGACAAGAGTAAATTCATTCATATTTCTTATCATTGTGGGGTTAAGGGTCACATTAGACCTCATGCTTTTGAATTGCTTGAAACCAAACATGAAGTGAGGTTGAGTTTGGCTAGACCTTTGAATAGAAGGGTTGTGACTGAGTCAAGACGGGTTCCCATTGAAGAGGAAGGGAACCACAACGTCAAGACGCTACCCAAGAACTGCAATGTGCATAACATTATTCAAAGCGGTTTGGGTAAGGAAGAATAATTTGGGTTGTGTAGCTTGCTTTTTGTTGCACCTCAAAGGGGTTTAGTCTCCTCGGATACGATAGCCCTACAGCTCGGACTCTCGTTGTTCTGAATCTGGTTTCACGAGTGCAATATGAAACGGATAAAACACGAATGAGTCCAAATCCAGTAAATCTTTTGGAAAATCGATTTTCAATAAAAAAATGTCAAAAATGGACTGCTTTGCCAGATTTCAGAGTAGCCACCTAAATATTTTTGGGAAATTTAGGAAACCCATGACTCGAGCCAAAGGCCACTTATCCGTCATCACCAATGTGTCTTGGCTCGGGAACTTAGGTATGAGAGAGGAAGGTTATGAATTGAGCACCCCACTCACCCGATCAAAGATCAGCCTCTACTTATCATGACGTGAATCTTATATAGATTATATGCTCTTGTTCCAATTATGTTGGTATCTTTACTATGGGAAGTCAAACAAGTTATAGACTATTTTGCAAAATGTGGAACGCTTTGATTTCGTGTTTGCTTTGAAAAGTTTTTGAATATGTGTTATTGAAAAAGTGAGCTTGTATGTACATTTAATCAAATCATCCCAATTTAAGCAAAAAACCGTCATCTACCGGCATTCAAGAGATATATCAAGTAAGCACTTCGTCTCATGGTAGACATGCTTGATATGGCAACATTAACACACATGCAATATGCTAAAGTAAGAAATGCTCACCTAGTACTACACCGAGGCAAGCCAAAATAAAATAGTTAGAAAAAATGCATGTTCCTAATATGCCAATGACTAATGCAATACATACAATATGCAATTAATAGGCTCAGCTACTAGCATGACATTTGAATCAATTTGATAGCATGCAGTTAAGCACGTATTCGAATGGGTAAGAAATAACCACAAAGTTATAATGATGCCTCGAACCAAATGTATGCAAAAATGGATATTTTAAGCATGGTAATGATATGAAAAATGTAAAACATGATACTACCATTATAAGCGGATAAATAAAAGGGAGAAAGAAATGGGGATGGGAAGACATACACAATATTGCAATTTTGCCCTCATGCAAGAGGGTCCGAATAAATGCCCTAATTACAATTAGCTTTAACAACAACAAATAAATTAGCTACACTAACTAATTATTACAAATTGAATGAATCTAATTAATTAAGTACAACACGGAATTAATTAACTTAGTAACTAGCTATTACAAATTCAAATAAATCTACTAATCTAGGTACAACATACTACTATTAGCATTAATTTAACGGGGCCACGGGGAGCGAAGAATCACACATGCATGAACATGAATTTCCGCTCAAAAACTCCTTTGTTTTATGGCCAGAACTATTCTGTTCGCAGTCAGAAAATTACTCTGTTTTCACCCTTAGCCTCTGCTTTGTTCTGCCATAAAAATGGCACTGTCTGCCCAAAGTGAGGTGGCCGGCCAGCCTTGAAAAGTGGTCAGCCGGATGGTTAGGTGGCCGGCCGGCCACTATTTTTTGACATTGCCCTTCTACAATAGAAATGAAATAGAGCAAAAATAGAGTGTTTCCAGGAGGGATTTGTCCATTCTGCCTCTCCCTATCATGAAACAGATCAAAGGAGGGGGGTAGACTCGATTCGCAAACCATCAATTGACGTAAACTCGTTGCGTGATGATCTATGAATCAATGGGACAAAGTCTCCATAAATGAAAATAAAAGATCAACAAAAACCTCTTACCTATCATGGAGTTACCTCAAGGGAAGTGGTAGACCTTGATTCTTAAACCATTATCATCACTAAAGAGTATGAGATGATTCATGACTCAATGGGTTTAATTAACGTCCAATTGAACCCAACTCAATTTTATTACTCTTGCTACCATTTTAGTCCAATTTTATTAGCCTCTTTTAATTACCTTTCCATTCTTTAATCATTTTAGTTCAAAAATGAGAGTTATGTCCACTAATGGAGAGAAGTGTCAAACAATAGGTTGTCTTTGGCATAAGAGAGATGTAATGCCTTGGTAATGAATCTCCGAAGAGATTAAACCATTACGCATGGAAGGGTTTCTTTCTCATACTTCAAACAACCATCAATTGTTTGAACCAACTCTTAAACAAAGAAAGAGAAAACCAAGAAAGGAAGAGGCTGCAGAGATGATTAATGCAAGTGTGAACACATGTATGAAAGCCAAGAAAATAAAGGCTATCAACTCAATAGATTGGTGTCTAAGGCTTAAACCACCAAACCTATGAGGACTACAACACTATAAGCATACTATACAAAACATGAATATAGTAAACACACTAAAACAATCCTAGAACTCACAAAAATAGTGTTGGAATTAGTATGAAAAAGCTAGAAAAAGTGAGCTAAAATAAGAGAAAAAAAAAGCTAGTAAGTAAGCCTAAGGAGGGATGGCTAACCCCTCCACTTTTTGGACCTCAAAACAACATATTTAACCTCTGAAAAACTTTGAAAAATAGTGGTAAAACGTTGAGAAAAATTTGAGAAATAAGTGGGAAACACAAGGGCAAAAGCTTAAAGAACAAGGTTCAAACAAGGGTGGTTAACCCCTCCACATTTGATAGCTTTAAGCCATAAGTTTCAGCCCATAAAAATAGTCCAAAAACAGTAAGGAAAGAGGGGGAAGTAGTGTAAAGAAAGTAGAAGTTATACCTCTTGAAGAGGTACCCCTCCACCTTTGAGACCGTTTGATCCTCCTTTCACTTCTCGGTGATAGGTGCGAGTGGTATATCAGGTAATCTTGCTGAGGTACCCCTTTTTGACCAATCAACCTAGGTGCATGTAGTGAGCTCTAGTGACCACCTTGTTGGCGAACAGGCGGAATACCGTAGGTTTGTATATGCTAAGCGCCCTTGAACCTCACAATTACGTTGTCCCCACGCATCTTCTTGATTAGAACAATTTCTTTTTCACACCATGCCCCTAGTTCAGAAGGTCCTTTCCAAGTGCTTTCGACAACTTCCCTAGCTGAGACTGAGGCTTATCATTGTAACCATCAGTGCTGGCATTTGTAGAGAGCCCACTGCTTCATCAAGCTTGAACTCACCAAGATCAAGTAAACGTTCCATCTCTTTAAAGATTTTGTTCCTTTTGCTTAGATTGGAATCAGAAGATTCAGGAATGAACGTAATGGGTTTAGGCTCATTGGCGGGTATGATGTGTTGGCTAGGGTAATGGTTGGTTGTTGGCACGTTGTGGATGGGTTTTATGTTTTGGAGTGGCAATCTATTGCGGTCGGGGAGAGGGCTATTGACATCTTTGGGATTTTCAGGTGGGGTGATGACCTTATTGTCAATCAAGTCTTGAATTTCGTGGTGAAGGTGGAAGCAACGGTTAGTATGGTGACCGTACTGCTGATGGAATGTGCAACATTGGGTAGGGTCGTGTCTAGATAGGAGAGGATTAAGGAGAGGTCGAGGAGTGAGAGGTTTGAGATACATTTTCTCCGTCAATACCTTCAATGCACAAGTCAGGCTTAGATGGAGATGGGCGAAGGTTCTTTTTTGGGAGGAGGAAGCATCAGGGTTAGAAACGTTGGCAAATGGATTGGCAGGTGTTGGCTGGGTATTCATGGTTGAGACTGGATTCAAGATGGGTGTTTTTGGTAAAGCGTCCCTTTTTGTTGTTTAACATTCCCTTGTTTGCTAGCCTGTGATTCAAAGTATCCGCAACCTAGCTTTTCTCATTGAATTCATCCATAGTAACCCCCACTTGAGCATTGGTGTGTTGAGCGACGAAAGTTTCATCCACAACCCTTTCAACAATTACAAGGACTTGCCATTTGTTCAGGCCTTTAGTCCTCAGAGCTTCGACAACCCATCGGAGATGTGCACAAGGATCAATAGTCACCCCAGACTCATTCTTTTGATTAGCCCATTCCACTTTTAGCTTATCCCAAGATTGGAGAATTCTTTGGTACAAAATCCCCAACATGAGGTATGGTAGAGGACGGGGTCGGAACCCCAAAGGTTAAATCTGCCACCATTCCTTGAAGGTCTTTGATCATTCCCAACATCTCAGCAGTAGTAGGTTTGGCCATTTGGCACCCTTGGTGCATCCGAACCGGATTGGATGTATCCATCATGCATAAGTCCGTGCTTTTTGAAACGAACACCTCAGGCTTGAGTAAATGGGCCGGGGTGATATATTTACTGGGGTCGAAGGTAGGAAGTAGCGTATGGATGAGGTTAAGGTGCGGAGGAGGTACTTGGTCACGGATGGAAAGTGGGTTGGTGGTAACATTGGGTTCTTGAGGTGGAGCTATTGTCTGGTTGTCGACGAGATTCTGAACCTCATGACAAAAGCGGTAGCAACGATTGGTGCCATGACCGCGCTGCTGATGGTACACACAGTATTTGGTGGGGTTATGTCTAGTAGGGAGTGGGTCAGGAAGGGGTTAGGGATAAAGGGGTTTGAGATGCGCTCTTTCTATTAGGACTTTTAGTGCGCTGGTTAGGCTCATACGGAGGGGGGTGAAAGTTCTGCCTTGAGCTCGGGTTAGACTGGCTGTTTGTGGGTTGGTATTGGCAAAAGGGTTTGCAGTTTTGGGATCGGTGGCGATGGTATTGATTTTAGTGGGTTTGGAAATAGTGCTACTGCTAGCATCGATACTCCTGGAAAACACCCTCCTTGTTGGTTTGCTTGTTGTTGGTTCGCTTGTTTTAGGAATAATCCATTTGTTAAATGCGCTCTCAATCTGAATCCCTAATTCATCCAAATTTTTAAAAGTGAATAGTAGAGTGACTATTAACTTTTGTAACATATCGGGCTCAAGGTTTTGCACCACTATTCGCATTTGGTCCCTCTCTGAAGGTCGATCTGTCATTTGTGCTGCCTTTGCTCTCCACCTTGCAACAAATTCCACAAAAGGTTTTTTAGGATTCTGGTGGGTTGCTTCAAGCTCTTGGGTGGTCATTTCAATTTGGGTATTGTAAGAATACTGATTGACAAACGCCTTAGCCAAATCTTCCCAGTTCTGCTTCAGTTTATCCTCCAACTTGGCGTACCAAGTAGCTGCTATACCCGACAGGGTTCTTCCATATAGAGAGAGTTTCTGAGGCTTAGTCAGACCCATCGGTTTCAGGACGTCCAAGAAAAGCTGGATAGGTACCATAGGATCTCCAGACCCATCGAAACGGTCAATGTGTGGCATTTTGAATCTATCTGGGAGCCTTATGGCATCCTCGGTGTACCCATCCTCAATGTCGGGAATGGAGTTAATTCCCTGTGCCCTTTTGAATTGCTTCTCAAGGTTAGCAATTTTTAACAAGGTCGGGTCGTGATCATTAATATCAAGGGGAAAAAGCCCCTCATTAAGCTACACTAGGGGTCTGAAAGCTCGAGCTTGAGCAACCCTTCTCGAAGATCTAGACCCTGCAAATCTTCAACTGGCAGAGGTGGGTCAAAGTTCGGCCAGGGGCCCTGCACTGGATATGTGGTAGATGCCCCAGATGGGCGTTGTATTTCAACACTAGTCATCCTGCATGGCAATTCCCTGTTTTAAGGCCGTTACCATGGCCATAACTTCTTCTGGACTCTGAGCCATCACGGGTTTGCTGAGTTGGCAATCAAGGAGATAGATGGGTGTAAGCTGAAAGCTGACTAACAAGGATTTCGACTTGGTTATACTTGGTGTATCTGAACTGGATTAGTCTAGACGGGTTCGATTGGATTGGGCTTTTTAGAATGGTCTTTTGGTATTGGATGGATCTTTTCTGAGTTGGCTTTTGGGGATTAGATGGACTGGACCTTTGCTGGGTCGATTTTTCTGGGATTGGATGGACTGTGATGGGTTAAGCTCTTCTGGGTTGGATTGGGCTTGGCCTTTATTGAGTTGGGTACTACTCATTCTTTGGCTTAGACAAACCTAGCATTAAAAACAAATGCCCAATCAGATCAGGATACCGGCTATGCTGGTCAAAACAAAGCAAGATACAATTTTTGGCCCTGGTTCTGGTCTTGTTGAAAATTCACCCATATCAAACACAAACCCCTGGATTTTGACCCAAATTCTGATTCTGATATGACCCTCAAGTATGAAAAGAATCGCCTCAAGATTAAGACTCTCCCAGGATTGCATCACACATTTCCAAAGATTTCACATTTGGTACAAAAGCATTCAAAACATCCCTATGAGAGGTTAGGGTTTCCCTGTCTTAGCTTTGGAGTGATCTAGGGTTTTACTACTTCTAACAAGCAGTTTCACAAAATCCTGCATACGGGTGAGCATCCTGTCCTATGTTGGAACAGTCATTATGGCTTTACAATATGCATCTAGGCCAATTGGTCAAAAGGGGTACCTCGGCAAGATCACCTAATATACCTTCACACTTAACATCAAGAAGTGAAAGGAGGATCAAGCGGTACAACGGTAATCTAGATCCAAGGGTTGTGTTTCCAATATGGCAGAGCCCACGACTGGCTAGCCTTTTGGCAAGCTTTTTAGGCAAGCCTCCAGCAAGCTGTCCAGGAATAGCAGATGGAAAACACAGTGACTTAGAGTAACAATGCAAATGCAATGCAAAGAACATATATTTGTAAATAAAAATTCACATTATGAATTTCAAGTCAAGTTCTCTAAATCTCCAGCAGAGTCGCCAGAAACTGTAGTTTCCTTTTCGTTGCTCCTCGGAGGGGTTTACTCTCCTCGGATACGATAGCTCTACAGTTCGGACTCCTATGGTTCTGAATCTGGTTTCACAAGTGCAATGTGAAACAGATAAAACACGAATGAGTCCAAATCCGACAATTTTTTTGGAAAATTGATTTTCAATCAAAAAATTCCAAAAATTGACCGCTTTGCCAGATTTCAGAGTCATCACCTAAATATTTTTGGGAAATTTAGGAAACCTGTGACTGGTGCCAAAGGCCACTTATCCGTCATCACCAAAGTGTCTCGGCTCGGGAACTTAGGTATGAGAGGGGAAGGTCATGAATTGTGCACCCCACTCACTCTATCAACAATCGGCCTCTACTAATCATGATGTGAATCTTATGTACATTATATGCTCTTGTTCCAATTATGATGCTACCTCTACTATGTAAGATCAAACAAGTATATACTATTTTGCAAAATGTAGAACGCTTTGATTTCATGTTTGCTTTGAAAAGTGTGTGAATATGTGTTACTTGAAAAAGTGAGCTCGTATGTACATTTAATCAAATCATCCCAATTTAAGGAAAAAGCCTTCATCCACCGACATTCAAGAGATATATCAAGTAAGCACTTAGCCTCATTGTAGATATGCTTGATATGGAAACATTAACACACATGCAATATGCTAAAGTAAGAAATTCTCACCTAGTACTCAACTGAGGCAAGCCAAAATGAAATATTTAGAAAAAATGCATGTTCCTAATATGCAAATGACTAATGCAATACATACAATATGTAATTAATAGGCTCGGCTACTAGCATGGCATGTGAATCAATTTAACAGCATGCAGTTAAGCACGTATTCGAATAGGTAAGAATTAACCACAAAGTTATAATGATGCGCCGAACCAAATGTATGCAAAAATGGATATTTTATGCATGGTAATTGTGGGAGCCGAATATCAGGGGATGCAAAGAGGCCAAACAAACACTTAGAAGATTAGGATGTATATTATATTCGGCCCCGTCTTGTACGAATCAGAAGCCGAGCATCCTAATCGGCCAAAGAACCAGTTGAGAGAGGAGTTGAGTGGGAATTGGTTTACAACTGAAGGAGCCGAGTAAACGATTACACGGTGGATTAAAGGTGGGCCGACCCTGAGGCCTAGAGGTGAGTATAAATAGAGGAACATCAGCCAAAGAGAGGTACGTGAGAACAAACCTAAGAAACTTAATTTACAAGCAACTAAGAGAGTATATACTGACTTATCTGTTGGAGTGCTAATTCCGGCACCCCCGACCGGAGTGTTCATTCATTTTCAGGTGATTAGCTGAGGAACAAGAGCATCCTACAGGATCCATAGAGTATTTCCAAACCACATCTCCACAATTGGTGTCGTCTGTGGGAATACTCAAGTACATCCATGGCGGGCGTAACGGAAGATCCTCCGATAGTCACTGACGAAACTACACCGAGAGATGACCTCACTCCAAGAAACATGCTGGGACCAGAGAATATCACTGCATGATGTGCCTTGAACTTTGACTTAGTAGCTAAGACCTCACCCTCAGCTTCAATGTATGAGACAATGCAGACGATTATGGATCAGGCAAAGCAGAATGAACAGCAGCTGGAGAACATGATGGCTGAGAATGAGCGCCTGCGCCAGGATTTGGCCTTGGAGGTGGCGAAATCCCAACATGCCACATGCCAAAACCAGGATCGACCTCCGGGAAAGAAGGATGGTCGTCGATGTCAACTTCAGAAACGCAATAATGATAGTGATTCGAACTCACCATCCCTGGAGCCCAGAAAGAAAGGGTGCCTTGATTTTCCAGCTCGTCCGAAGGAAGTCCATATGTATGGTATAGACGAAGAAGCGATGATTTGGATGAAGAATAACATGACCCATTCGTGCGATGAATTGCCAGGGCCGTGCTACCCAAAAAAATTCAAGGCACCGTCGTTCACCCTCTACGACGGAAATTCAGACCCCACTGATCATATTTGTCATTACAAGCAAGCGATGACGCTCCATGCTGACGACGAAGCCGTCACATGTCGGATATTTCCAAGCAGTCTGGGACCACTGGCCGTAAGGTGGTACTATAAACTGGAGCCGGCATTGATTAAGAGCTTCCACCAACTCCAAAAGTATTTCAGGGCGAGATTCATCACCAATGAGGTCCATTCGAAGCAAGCCGATTCTCTCTGGGCCATGCAAATTAAACCGGAAGAAACTCTTCGCGAATACTCAGGCCTGCTATTGGGAGTGCTTTAATCTGGTAGATAATGCTTGCAATGATTCCATGGCCATCACCGCCTTTAAGATGGGATTGTATCCTGACAGCCCCCTCGGCAGTTCATTAACCAGGCGTCCCCCAAAACCGTTTGGGCGTTAATGAAGAAGGTCGAAGAGTATTGCAAAATGGAGGATGATGCCCTTCGAGTCAAAGCCGGACGTAAAGCCATTGATTCGGCCGTATCGGGAATTGTTCAGCCGATTAGTGTCGTGCCGTCAAGAAGCCTTGAGCGGCGGAATCGACCTAAATGAGACAAAAGGCATGATTCGTGCCGATCAAATGACCAATGTCCGCATCGAGCTAGTGAGCAGTATCAAGTGGATAGTAGGTAGACAAGGCGCCCGGGCAGGAAATACATGGAGCTGACAGAGCTGATCAATAAGATTCTCTAAAAAATACAACACCTTCCGTTCTTCAAGTGGCTGCCCAAGATGACGGGATCCCCTGATGCAAGAAAACATGATAAACGATGCGAGTATCATAAAGACCATGGCCATGACACCGATAGTTGTTTTTCTTTAAAAGATCACCTGGAAGAATTGGTGTAAGACGATCGTCTTACGTAATATGTCCGAAAGAACAATTCAACAAATACAGTAGCTCTACGGCCAGAGTCACCCCCTCTTGGTGTAATCCATATGATATATAGCTTGCCGACACCACCTGAGGTGTACACAATCCAGTTGCCATCTAGCAACCATAGCCCAATGATGCCAGTGAAATGGCCACGCGACACTGGAAAGATTAGTTTCGATGACAGTGATTTGGTTGGAGTGACCCACCCCCACACTGATTCCCTCGTCATCGAGCTACGTGTAAACAGATTCACCATTGAGCTGTTTCTCATTGACCAGGGGAGCACTTCAGAGATAATGTATTACAAAACTTTTGTCAAGCTTGGTTTTACCGATTTGGACCTATCTCCGGCCGATTATTCGCTATTCGGCTTCAATGCTAACCCGGATTACCCTTTGGGCAAGATCACACTACCTATGAGGGCCGGAACCAGATCAGTATAAGTAGAATTTCTAGTTATTAAGCTTCCTTCGCCGTACAATCTGATTATGGGCAGAACTTGGTTACATACGATACAAGCCGTGCCAAGCACCTACCATTAACTGCTCTGTTTTCCGACTGAATACGGAATTGGGCAAATTCGCGGCTCTCAGAAATCGGCGTAGGCATGCTATCTTCTAGCTACAAAGAGACCGAGGAAACTGGAAGTGCATTCAATTAAGGTACCGGATAGGGAGAGTCTCGAAGGCATTGGGAGGGTCCCAAGTGAAAAAGCGATCGAAGCCCTGCATCGGGTCGAAATTGATGGAAATCCTGACAAGTTCTTCATGATTGGCACTTCCTTGGATAGCGTCAAACGGCAGGAATTTGTAGCCTTCTTACTTGGCAATATTCATGTGTTTGCATGGTCCCCATACGCGATGCCAGGAGTAGATCCATCAGTGGCCCAACACTGCTTAAACGTTGATCCAAAGTGTAAGCCAATCGTTCAAAGAAGCCGAAGGTCAGCCGCAGAGCATACTTCGGTCGTCGTTGAAGAGGTAGATAGGTTACTTGGCACCAGGGCGGTTTGCGAAGTAATTTATCCTACATGGTTGTCCAATACTGTGGTCGTAAAGAAGAAGAATGGTTCTTGGCGCGTCTGTGTGGATTTTACGAACTTGAATAAAGCTTGCCCGAAGGACTATTTTCCCTTGCCCAAAATCGACCAACTCGTAGATGAAACGGCACATCATCAATGCATGAGCTTCTTGGATGCCTACAGAGGTTACCATCAGATTGCCATGCATCCAGAGGATCAGGAAAAAACCGCATTCCTTACCCCAAGAGGAACCTATTGCTACAAGGTCATGCCTTTTGGGCTGAAGAATGCGGGGGCAACTTATCAAAGACTAGTGACTTCCATGTTCAAGGAACAACTCGGCCGTACCATGGAAGTATACATCGACGATATGGTGGTCAAATCCAAGGAAAAGAACTCCCATCTAGCCGATTTGTCAGAGACATTCGGCATTCTTCAAAAATACAAGATGAAGTTGAATGCTTCTAAGTGTGCATTCGGCATTGGCTTCGGCAAATTCCTTGGCTACATCGTTAACCACCGCGGAATCGAAGCCAATCCAAGGTAGATCATGGCAATTCTGGAGCTTGGATCCCCTCGGTCAGTCAAAGAGGTTTAGAAGTTAATGGGAATGGCCGCCATGCTCAACAGATTTATCAGCCGTTCCACCGATCGCTGCTGACAATTCTTTCACACTCTTTGGCAAGGCAGAGCATTTGACTGGACTCCCGAATGCCCGGCCGCTTTGGACGGCCTGAAACCTTACCTCCGATTAGTTCCACTCTTGGCAACTGCTGCAGCCGGCGACCCACTCATTTTGTATCTGGTAGTATCTGACCGGACGGTGAGCGCTGTATTATTAAAGGAAGAACTAGGGGAGCAGCGACCAGTGTACTATGTGAGCAAAGCTATGATCAACGTCGAGACACGATATCTTCTGTTAGAAAAGCTTATCCTTGCTCCCGTCATGGCTGCAAGAAAACTGATGCACTACTTTCAGGGGCACACCATTTGGGTACCAACGGAATATCCCCTCCGGTACGCACTCCGCAGCGCGGAAGCGTCTGGGTGCGTTCCGAGATGGGCTTTTGAACTCGGCTAGTACGATATCCAGTTTTTACCCAGAACTTCCATCAAAGGGCAAGTGCTTGCCGACTTTCTTGCCGAGTTCACAGGATCCCTGGCCGACTTTAAGTCTGATCAAGTGCAAACTGAGCCCGACTGGAGAATGTATGTTGGCGACGTTTGGTAGATGTATTGCGATGGGTCATCCAACCAGCGTGGCAGTGGGGTTGGCGAAGTGATCATGACCCCTAAAGGGGCAATAATTGAACAGGCCGTCAAATTGGGATTCGACGCATCAAACAATGAGGCCGAATATGAAGCACTGTTAACCAGCCTGCAAAATGCACTTCACCTCGGTGTGAGGTGTTGCTTGTTTTCTGTGACTCAAAATTAGTAATTAACCAGTTGAAAGGGGAGTATGTAGCCAAAAATGACCGCATGGCAGCCTATATGAAAACGACGAATTCTTTGCTCGCGAAACTTGATCACCACGAACTGAATCAAACAACCCGGGATCAGAACACACATGCAGACGCCCTGGCTTTCCTATCCTCTGCTATCAACTCAGAAATTAAGCGGACAATTGAAGTAGGTTTGTCCTCGAGCCGAGCATTTCCTCTTCAGAACCAATTCTGGTCAACGTTATCGAACCAGGTCCGAGTTGGATGGACCCTATTGCCGCATTCCTATCTTCAAAACAGCTCCCAATGGATAAGAAAGAAGCACACAAGTTCCGAAACAAAGCCCTCCGATACTATTTGAATCCGCAGGGGAAGCTCTACAAAAAATCTCTCTCCGGGCTGTACTTAGAGTGTGTTCACCCGGACAAAGTCAAGGAACTTTTGTCTGAAATACATGAAGGCAGTTGTGGTGCCCATTCGGGCGGACGTTCTCTGGCTCACTGCGCCGTATCGCAGGGGTACTATTGGCCGACTATGCGAACTGACGTCGAATGTTATGTTAAGAAATGTGGTCAATGCCAGAAGTTTTCCCCCTTAACTCATCTGCTAGCCGAAGAGCTAAATTCCATCACTAGTCCTTGGCCGTTCACTTAATGGGGGCTGTAGACACCCCATTTTGACTGGCCCTAAGACTTGGGCGCTTTCTTTTGATTACTCGATAATGACAATTAGAATGTGTTTCTCACAGAGTCCTCAGTAAGAAAGATGGAATTTAAGCTTTAATCCCAACCTTCACCCATTTTTTGGCCAAACTATTTTAAACTTTAAAACCCTCTTTTCAAAATATTTTTTTAAATGTTTCTACGATGTTCTGAGGCTCCCATTTCGATTAAAATATTACACTTTTCAGTAAACCGAGTAAGGGCAAAGTGGAAATAAATGAAAGGGAGGTGAAATTTTTGAAAAATATTTAAAAACATCTTCTTTATAGGTTTGGAGTTGAAGGAAATAGGAGGGATGAAAGAAAACTGGTTTAGGAAAAGGATGACCATCAAATCATTAAGAAGGAAATGAGCAGCCTTCACTAAATTAGGCATTTCTCTTTGTATACTTGGAATTTAAATGTAAGACTACCACCATTGGAAAGTAGACTTTTGGGGCTTCAATTCAGACCCAAGAATCACCTTAGACCAAGTCCAAATAAGGGAGATATGCCCATTTGAAGTTGGGTTTAAGAGCAGATTTTGTTGACCCAGCCCGAGACAGCCTTCACTAAATTAGGCATATCCCTTTGTGCACTTGGAATTTAAGTGTGAGGCCACCACCATTGGAAACTAGACTTTTGGGGTTTCAATTTAGACCCAAGAACCACCTAAAACCAAGTCCAGATGAGGGAGATATGCCCATTTGAAGTTGGGCTTAAAAGCAGATTTTGTTGACTTGGCTCAAAACAACAACAACCCATTTTTTTTTGTTGGTTCGGTTGGGACACTCCATTGACCCATTTTTCTGACCCAAATATGTTCCAATGCATGTATACTCATCCCTCATTACCTAGTGTTTGCTCCATTGAAGATAATGCTCCATTTTTGCTCCCATTAGCTCCATTAGTGTTCCATTAGCTCGATTACCTTCATTTGTGCTCTATCTTGTCTTCCACCATATCTTCCACCATTTCTCCACTTGTTAGCCTATAAGTATACATCTGATTGTTGAGAGGAGGAGGAGAATAGATTAAGGAGAGAACATTTGAGCTAGAGAAAAGAGAAAGAAAAGAGAGAAAAGTTAAGTTTTTGAGCTAAACACACTGCTATATTCCGTATACACCCTATATCTTCCATACAAAATGAAATTCCATCTTTTCTACATCTAAAACTCCTCCAAAAATTCTGAAATACTTGAATTTCAGTAGCTTTGATCAAGAGGAAGAGTGGGTGTTGGTAAAAGTGAGCAAAAACAAAAGAGACAATCACTTTTTCACCACATACACCTCCAAGCCATCATTCTAGCAAGAATTCCAAGCTTTCAAATTGAGGATTGAGAACATAATTCATACACTTGAGGGTGATCAAGAGTAAGTTTGGAAATCAAGAAATTCAATCTTTCTTTGGAAGGTGAATTTCTAATCTTTCATTTTCTTATATTTTCTATCTCATATTTATTTTCTTGCTTCTTATTTCATAGTATTTTGTTATAATTTTCATACTTTATATTTCATAGGGTTTTGTTGTGATCCAAGTGGTTTGTTTAGCTCATAATAATAATAATAATAATAATAATAATAATAATAATATTAATAATATTATTATTATTATTATTATTATTATTATTATTATTTTTGCTTATTGGCTTGCTCTTGTTTCATATTAATTGTGTTGTAAGCTAACCGATAGTGGTTAGTTGAGCCACCTACATATTTCTTGTTTGTTCCTTTTCTTGGTTTCGCAACAAGACAGGTTTTGCTCGGCCTAGTTGGCCGGCCGGCCTATTTGGCCGGTCGGTTAGCTTCTTTCAGACAAGATGGCGTAATCTCCCAATGTTGATCAATTTCCGCCAACGATTCCAAGGAACATGAAGCTTTTATTTTGTTTATTTTTGTTTTGAGTGTTTTGTGAGGTTTTGTTTTATTTTATTTTATTGCAATATTCCCTCCTCTTCCTCTCATTTGGATATGTAATAGTTCAAGTGTTGTAATAATTCCTCATCCCTGCTTCTTTTACTTGCTTTCCTTATTTGTACATAAACATCATATTTATTTTTCATCATATTCATGCTTTGCATCCAAGTTTCATGCATCTTGATTCGGCTAAGTTTGCATTTGTGGATTCAATCAATTCCTATGTGATTATGTGCGCTACCTCATGTTCTTGAGATGATTCACATGTCATATCTTAGAAGCTGAATCTTTAGTTGCATCTCATGAGTGAATTGCATTAGGATTTTGTATATAAGATCATGCATGTTTTACTAACTTTGTTTTATAGCTGTTCGCGGGACGTCGGTAAATATGTAAGTTTTTGTGTTTTAGCATCCCGCTTGTGTATGTTTTTCTTATTATGTTTAAGCATCCTACCATGTGACTACTTTCTTACTTGATATAACTGTATGAATGCCAGTAGATGGAGGTTGTGTCGCTTAGTTTGGAATGATGATTTTTCATGTTTGTAAACTCAATTTATTTGGGTTATACATCTTTAAAACTACATGAAATTAAGTTATTCCAAAATGGGTGACATAGTCTATATTTGTATGCTTCACATAGTAAATTTTAGGATTTATTAAATAATCAAAACATGAACATATAAAGAAAATAAAATTCATATCGTGGTTTAGTAGAGGTCGATCTTTTGATCGGGTGAGTGGGGGTGCTCATTATTGACCTTCCCCTCTCATACCTAAGGTTCCGAGCCAAGCATCCTTGGTTACGACGAACAGTGGCCTTGGCACGAGTCATGGGTTTCCTAATTTTCCAAAATATTAGGTGGCGACTCTGAGATTTGATGACGCAGTCCATTTTTGACAAAATTGCAATAAAATGGATTTTCAATAAAAGTTGCAAAATCTGGACTCTCATCTACGTTTCACATTGCAGCACTCGTGAGACTAGATCAAAGAGATCGAGGGTCCGAACTGTTTAACGCGTGCGGGTACCCCCCCGGGCATGTTACAGGGGCTTGATATCGTTGGGCCATTACCACAGGCACCAGGCAACAGGCGATTCCTAATTGTTGCGACGGATTATTTCACGAAATGGGTCGAAGCGGAGGCACTAACACATATTCGAGATTCCGACGTCAAACGTTTTGTATGGAAAAACATCATAACATGGTTCGGCATACCACGAGCACTGGTTTCTGACAACGGTACCCAGTTTGATTGCGGCATAGATAGAGAACTGTGCAACACTTATGGTATCCGGCCCTACTTCTCCTCGCCGGCTTACCCCCAAAGCAATGGTCAAGCGGAGGCCACCAACAAGGTTATTTTGGACGGCATCAAGAAAAGGCTGGAGAGAGCTAAAGGCAGACGGGTCGAAGAGTTGCCGAGTGTGCTGTGGACTCACCGCACTACTCCGAGGCAATCCACTGGGGAGACGCCGTTTGCTCTATGCTTCGAAACCCAGGCAATCATCCCCCTGGAGATCGGCCTTCCAACCTTGAAATCAAAGATTTTTGACATGGGCCGAAATGACATGATGTTGGCCTTGGACTTGACTCTGATTGAAGAACGCCGAGACTGAGCCCTCGTATCAATGGCACAGTACTAGCAACAGCTCGCCAAGTCGTATAATCAACGTGTTCAGTTACGCCATTATACACCAGGAGAATTGGTCCTCAAGAAAGTGCTTCCCGCTGCTAGGAATCCGGCCGATGGAAAACTGGGTCCTAACTGGGACGGCCCCTATTAGATTGACTCGGTCGCCAGGACGGGGGCATATCGGCTCAAAGACATGTCTGGAAGAAGCCTGCCACGTCCTTGGAATTCCATGCATTTGCGTAAATTCTATCATTAACCCGACTTGTGGGGGCATGATAACTTGTTTTGAATGTTCACCGTGTACAAATTTCACTTTTATAATGCGAAGTTTCTTATTTCCTTACTGTGAAATTCAGTTCATGAAGTTAAAAGCCTCCGAATTCAGAGCCCCATCCATGCAAGACACGTTTGGGCCGAATAAGCCTCCGGATTCGGAGCGCCCTTTGTGGATATCATGATTGGCCAAGATAAAAGCCTCCGAATTTGGAGCGCCCTTCGTGGATATCACAATTGGCCAAAAAGCCTTCAAATTCGGAGCCCCATCCGTGCAAGACACGTTTGGGCCGAATAAGCCTCCGGATTTCGAGCACCCTTCGTGAATATCACGATTGGCCAAGATAAAAGCCTCCGAATTCGGAGCGCCCTTCATGGATATCACAATTGGCCAAGTTAAAAGCCTTCAAATTCGGAGCCCCATCCGTGCAAGACACGTTTGGGCCGAATAAACCTTCGGATTCAGAGTGCCCTTCATGGATATCATGATTGGCCAAGATAAAAGCCTTCGAATTCGGAGCGCCCTTCGTGGATATCATAATTGGCCAAGTTAAAAGCCTTCAAATTCGGAGCCCCATCCATGCAAGACACGTTTGGGCCGAATAAGCCTCCGGATTCGGAGCACCTTTCGTGGATATCACAATTGGCCAAGATAAAAGCCTCCGAATTCGGAGCCCCATCCGTGCAAGACACGTTTGGGCCGAATAAGCCTCCAGATTTGGAGCGCCCTTCATGGTTATCACGATTGGCCAAGATAAAAGCCTCCGAATTCGGAGCCCTATCCGTGCAGGACACGTTTGGGCCGAATAAGCCTCTAGATTTGGAGCGCCCTTCGTGGATATCACGATTGGCCAAGATAAAAGCCTCCGAATTCGGAGCCCCATATGTGCAAGACACGTTTGGGCCGAATAAGCCTTCGGATTCGGAGCCCCAAACGTGTCATCGCGAAATTCGCGATTGGTCCGAACAAGCCTCCAAATTCGGAAATGCCCTTCGTGGAAAGCATGGTTGGCATGAAAGAGCATCCGAATTCGGAGCCCTCTTCATCAATATTGTGATTGACAAGCATAAACATAGTTGACATAAAATGGAAGATAATCATAGCTAAATTTATAAACATAGATCGAAATAACACTCAAACATTTAAAATAATATGTTTCATTAAAAATTGATTGCGAATACATGATTCGCATCCAATATGCATTAAAACGTTACAATATGGTTTATTCGGCACCACCTTTGTCGTCGCTCTTCTCAACTTCGAAAGTTGCAAAGGGAAAATTGTGACCCTGATATAGCGGCGACGCCGAATCAACACCCGCTGCCTGGAGAGCCTTGTGGCCTGCAGAGCCTTGATCCACCCGTGTTTAAATCCATGATTCTCGTATCAGCAGACCTCCTCGACGAGTTTCTCCTTAGTCTTATCTATCCCAATTTTTCGGCCATCGTGGAAACCTTTTTCATAGGCCCTGGTCTTGGCAGCCTCTATCGTGAACATGCTAGCCATTTCTCGATCGGCAATCGCATGACTTAAAAGCTATTGGGTAACCCGTTTCTCCACAATCGGATTAGCCTGACTTGCCGACAGATTCTCGGCAGTTTTGGCCTTCCTCAGTTCACGCTAGGCTTTCTTTGTGTGGGCCTCTAAGTTTTGAATACGTTCATCTTTCATCTGTATCTCCCGCCGCGCGGCACGTAGACGCATGCTAATTTCGTAGGCGGTGTACAGCCTTTTCACCGCTCTATGAACGCCCTCCCGAAACACTTCGAAATCTGGTCGACCGACCATCGATTGCTGGACTTCTGGCAGAAAAATCTGTCGCGCAAACTCGACTGCTACATTTGGGTCGCGGATGATGGAATTCGCCTCCGTCATCAGTTTGTTCCCAACAAACACCGAAAAACTTAATGGACGCGGTGTTGTGCTGGTTTCACCTCTCGAACGAGGGGAGCTACCCCGTTGCTGTTTTTCCCTTCAGGGGGACCTACTTCGGTGACGTGGGGATTGGCGTTTCTTACGCTCCCTCGACGTCCTACTCATCGTGCGCACAGGCTCACCACCTCGATTCATCTCTGCGTCCAGCTCTGCGAGTGTTTAACCTTCCCCCCTGCTATTGAAGAACAGTCTCCTAGAGATCCACAGTTGTCCACACTTCTTTTTTCTTCTCTCAATTTGTTGGATTAGAATGCAACAATGGCACCCTTACGCACGTAGCCCCCGCTTCACATATTGATTGTAGTGGCCGCGCTCGCGAGGCGATCTCATCAATGCTCGCATTCCATGAGCCACCAATATTCGGCGTACCAGTTTATTCCTTAGTTGGGGCAGGGGCAGATTTGTAAATCTAAGCAGCTAAGGATTCGGTAATTTAATCGGCCAAATATCAAGGCCCTGTGCCAGTAATTTAATTGGCCAAATATCAAAGCCTTGAGCCGATTGAATCATGTGCCCTAGCCATTCCATGAGCCATCGATATTCGGCGTACCAGTTCATTCCTTAGCTGGGGCAGGAGCAGATTCGTAAATTGAAGCGGCTAAGGATTCGGTAATTTAATCGGCCAAATATCAAGGCCCTGAGCCAATAATTTAATCGGCCAAATATCATGGCCTTGAGCCGATATTCGGCGTTCCAGTTTAACTATGGCATGTTCATGAATTCATTCGGCTAAATTGAAAGACGGCTAAATTGCTGAATTGCCAAGATACACTGTTATCTAATCAACAGCTATTCAGTGGGATGTTTAATTTACTCATCTCATGATCCTACATCCTATCGGATCGATAGCTAGCACGCACAATAGACAGTAGTCATTTTATCCAAAGTAGTGAGAAGCAAAAATCTTCATTAATAACAAAAATTGAGTACAGATAATAGTGAAAAACAAAGGAAAATTTCATTAATAAATTGAGTACAGATAGTAGCCATTTTGTACATGAAAATTACCTTAAACTAACAGAAATCTACTAAACAAAAAGTTACAACCATGCATGGAAGATTCCTAACAAAAATCAAAATGTCACCCTAGTCAATCTTCAAGGTCAGACTCCAGCGACTCAACGTCCACTTGCTTGAATGGAATCGGCTGGCCCAATGTCATATTCGCGGCAGCAAGGGCTTTAAGCCAACTATGTTTGAAGCCTCGATTCTCGAACTTGGGGACTTCCTCCACATAGTTCTCCAAGGCAGCGTCCTTCCCAGCTTGGAACGCTTTGGAAATCTCGGAGTCGGCTTTTTCCTTCGCCTTCTTCGATTCTTCCAAGTTGGCTTCTAGCTTGGCAATCACCTCCTTGGCTAACTTGAGCGTATCCTCGCTCGCATTTGCCCTTTCCTCGGCGGCCAATCTGAGCTGGTCAGAACTCCTCGCCTTTTCTGCCTCGGCGTCAGCCCTTACATTTTCCTCCGCTGCTTTGGCCGCCTCGTGCTCGGCCCTTTGGGCGGCCTCCATGGCCTTGCCCTTCTCACTTTCAATTTCCATTTTCAGAAAGCCAATCTGTTCAATAGCATCGTGTTGACAGCGGCCTATCTCGGCTATCCTTCCCACCGTCTACAAAACAGGGAATTAAAATATATATATATATATATATATATATAAAATACATATATATAATAATAATAAATAAATAAATAAATAAAAATATAGGCGAAAAACGACAGACAAGGATCAAGTCATGTACCAGTATGGCTGACTGAGCGGCTAATTGTAGACACCCCATTTTTGACCGACCTTAAGACTCAGACGTCACCGATTGAGCGCTCGGTGATGTTGCATACTGTGCTCGTTCAGAAGTCTCAGAGTCGCGGCCGTACGCCCCGCCTCCGGACTTCCGAACCTTCTTCTGTGCCTTGTCTCGGTTTGCGAACCAGACTCGGTTTTCTCTGTTTTCTTTCCTGAGGGAAGGGAGTGGTCCTGTAGACCATCTCTCGGTGGCCGTGCGCTACTTTTCGTGGCCGTAGGCCATTTTGCCCATTTCGGAGCCCGGTTCCTGGTTTCCGGAGCCGTCAGGCCGTGTGCCTCGGTTCGGGACCGCCCAACCATCTCCGATTCCTCCGTTTTTTTGGCATGTACCTCTGTTTCATCATTCCAAGACACCCTGGGGCCCCCGATGCCCACTTCGTGGCCGTATGCCACTTTCGGTGCCTACAGCCAGTTTTTGGGCCCCGAACCTCGCGGTTTGGCCCCCGAGCATTCATTTCGCATCGGTTTTCTCTGATTTTTGGCAGGAACCTCTGTTTTGTCATTCCGAGGAACACTGGGGTCGCAGATACCCACTTCGCTACAAAACACCACTTCCGGCACCTGCAGCTCATTTTCGGGATCCCGGATTGCTCGGTTTTGGCCCCGAGCGCTCATTTCTCATTAGTTTTTGTTCAAATTTGGCAGGTACCTCTGTTTCAACACGAGGAAGATCACTGGGGGGGGAAAGCCAGCAATTATCCCAGATAACCAGTTTCGCTCCTCCGGCGCCCGTTTTGCTCACTTCCGGGCCAATGTTGAACACCCTGGGGATATTTTCTTCCAACCAAAGCTACATATCTGTGATCAGGGGACATGGGAGGACACAAAAAACTACTGGTCGGCCAGAAATTCAGAGTTTCATTTTTGAGCCTCTCCTTCAAGCTCTATGTTGTGGCTCCTGCTTCAGTGTTGCCAATTTCCGACCTTGGAACCTTGTTCTACACATCTGGGAGGACACAAAAAAGTGGTGGTCGGCCAGCAATTGTTGATTTCATTTTTGAGCCTCTTCTTCAAGCTCTATGTTGTGACTTCTGCTTCAGAGTTGCCAGATTCCGACCCTGGGGCCTTATTCTACACACTTGGGAGGACACTACTGTATGGTGGTCGGCCAGAATTTTTTGAGTTCATTTTTGGGGCATGGCCGGCCGGCCAGGGTGAGTGGCTGGCCGACCAGGTGGGGTGGCCGGCCGGCCACCTCCCAGAAAATCACCTGGCCGGCCAGCTTTCTGCTTTTAGGCTCTTTACAGCTGTCCAGCTGCTTTTTCAAAATATCTCCCCCATCCGGGGGATATTTTGGGAGGGAATGCTTGGATGCAATTCCCTCCCCTTTTACATCTTTTGTTGGTCTATTTAAAGGGCTGGACAGCCCCTTTGCTGGGGTTACAAACTTTGTCTAAGAGAGCCCCTCCTCCATAGCCTCCTTCTCCATAGCCAAAACCTTGAAAAACTTCAAGCTTCCTAGGCCAATCCTTCATCAACTCCAAGCACCACTTCCATCAACTCCATTCCAGCAGCAAGAGAGTGATCTTCAGAGGCTTAGAAACAACTTTCATCAAGGCAAGAAGAGGCAAAAGACTTGTCTTCAAGGGTAAGTTCCTAAATCCCTTTTTCTTGCATTTTTTGAGTCTTTTCTTAGTCCTATTTGCTTTCTGTTTTGGGCTCCGACCCCTACTGATTTTGTGCTTATTTTGAGCCCCTCTACAACATTGTAGAAGGGCTCAACCTCATTTGGCATCTCCTTCATACACTTGCTTCAATATCACTCTTTATGCCATTAAATTGCATGCTTTGTTTAGCTTTTGAGTGATCTGATTTCGAGTATGCTATATACTTTTAGTGGGCTTATATTGAGCCCCTCTTCAACATTGAAGAAGGGCTCCATCATGTTTGGTGACTCTATCATGCACTTCCTTTGAAATGCTCCCATTTTACCGTAAAATTGCATGATTGTTTTGACCTATTTGTGATCTGAGTTGGAGCATGCAACATACTGTGATTGTGCTTATTTTGAGCCCCTCTTCAACATTGAAGAAGGGCTCAACTTGGTTTTCTTGCTCTACATATCACTTGCTTTGAATTCTTGCTCCACTCCTATTTTGCATGCATTTTTAAGCTCACCATGCTTCGGATTTCAGCCTTCATCAGGCTTAGAGAGTGCCTTATTTTGGTCCATTATTCATTCTTTGTTAAGGGTCTTAGGTCATTTGATGACTGGTTTTGGTACTTGTTTTGTAATCATTCGATTTACCGTAAAATTGCATGTTTGTTTAGGCTTGCTTAGCCACTGATTTGAGTCTTCATCAGGCTTAGAAAGTGTCTTAGAATTGTCTATTCTTCATCTTTTGTTAAGGGTTAAAATTTTTTTGATGATTGTTTATGGTACCTCATGTCGTAGCCCCTTATTGGCTCATTTTTGCATGCCCTTTTGAGCATATCTACACACTGAATTAGAGGATCTCATCTACTGTAAATATGCATGTTTGTAGCCCCTCTTCAATTTTGTAGAACTGATTTTTCTGGTTTGAGCATTGTATATACTACTTGCTTTATAATTCCTCTCTTTTTCCCCGTTTTTGCAAGCTATTTTTGCCATGCTTGTGGTTGTTATTTAGCCTTGCTTTGTACTGAAAAAATGCCATATTTGGGGCTTCCTTGCTACTGTTTTTGCTGTCATGTATCAATTGTGCATGTTTGGCATAGCCGTAGGCCATTTCGGGTGCATTATATCGCATTTCGGGCATTGGGTGCAATTTCGTCATAATTCGGGGGCTGTTTATGCATCATTTTAGCCGCTGAAATTTGCATTTTCCATATGACATTTGTCGCATCTCATTTGCATGTCATTTCTGTGCCTTAGGGCCATGCCTCGGTTTGCGCGCCCGCGGGTACGCACTTCGAGGCACTTCGTTTTCATCCGACGGCATCTGATGTGAGTGTGGCTGAGGCCCTCTCATGTTAGTGTAAGCCCAATTTGCATTTTCCATGTCATTTTGCATTCCGTATGCATCGCCTCGGTTTGCGCGCCCGCGGGTACGCATTTCGAGGCACTTCACTTTTATCCGACGGCCTCCCGTGTGAGAGCGGCTGAGGTCCTCTCATGTTGGTATAAGTCCATTCTACATTCCGTCTGCCATTTCATTCTAGTTCATCATCGCCTCGGTTTGCGTGCCTGTGGGCACACATTTCGAGGCACTTCGGTTTTATCCGATTTACATTTCATATCATCGCCTCGGTTTGCGTGCCTGTGGGCACACATTTCGAGGCACTTCGGTTTTATCCGATTTGCATCTCATTTTCATCTCATTCTCCCAGTATAGTGCATACCAGGTTGTATCTTAGATTGCACACATTTCGAGACACTTCGGTTTTATCCGATTTGCATCTCATTTTCATCTGCATTGCACCCTATATTGAGTTGTGCAATCCGATTCCTCGGCCATCATGCATCGATATGCGTGATTGGTGGCACGAGGATCGAGGCATGCATATATTTGTGAAATACATTGCTATGCCCTTTCCTGCTCTCTGTTGCAGCAAAATCCAAACTCAACAACTTTTCGGAGTCCGGCGCGCATTTCGAGAAATACTGCAAACAGAGGCTAAATCGGGCATCTCAGTGGATTTCTGCGCAACACAGTCCAGCATACATTATATCAGAAGCGAGGCAGCCCCTGGCTTGCATGCCAGTTTTACTGCTTTCCTAGATTAATTTGTTAATCAATTAGAAATCTGTACATTATTCGGACTGTATATTTTGGACTGTATATTTCGGACTGTATATTTATTCGGACCCTCTGCGCGAGGGCACAAATGTAATAAGTGTACGTGTGTGTGTGTATGTCTTCCAACCCCACGTCTTTCTCCCTTTTATTTACCCGCTTATGATGGTTAGATATAGGACATATTTCAATTAGCATAACAGTATGACCGCATGTTTGCATCATTCATCTGTTTTGCACGCACCGGGCTCGGCGCATCATACAAACTGCATTTGTATTTCAATTCCAAATTGAATACATGTTAGCTGTAGCATTCCATATGCCATATTTAGAATAGCCGAGCCTGCTATAGTTGCATTTTGCATGTGTTGCATTAGGCATTCTGTATACTTAGGATCCATGCATGATTTCTAATCGGTTCCTGTTTTGGCTTGGAGTACTAGGTGAGTTTTTTTTATGCTTTAGCATCCTTGCATGCGTGTGAGTGTTGCCATGATAGCATGCTTGCCATGAGGCTAAGTGCTTAAATGATATAACTGCCTTGAATGCCTGTGGGTGGAGGTTGAGTTACTTGAATTGGAACAAATCATCAATCATGTTTTCTAAGCCCACCTGAGGGTGGCAAATCCGCGTTTTTAGCCTACCTGCGGGTAGCACCATCAAACCATTTTCAAATGTTTTGTTCCAATTCAGGCGACCCAGTCTATACTTGTTTGCTGCGAGCATCACATAGTAACCTAGGCTAATAATCGGAACAAGAACTCACAATGTTTTCAAAATCAGATATCATGGTTAGTAGAGGCCGGTCTTTGACCGGGCGAGCGGGGGTGCTCACGATGTGACCTTCCCCAATCGTACCCAAGTTCCCGAGCCAACTTTGGTGATGACGGACACGTGGCCTTTGGCACCGAGTCAGGGTTTCCTAAATTTCCCATTTAAAAAATATTTAGGTGGCGACTCTGTTATCTGGCAAAGCAGTCCATGTTTGGCACTTCTTTCAAAAAATCTGTTTTTCAAAACGATTTGCCGGATTTGGACTCTTTGGTTCAAGATTGAGAACCGTGACATTTGAGTCCTTGAACTGTGGTGACCCTAATATGAACAGAACGGGAATTAACACCTCCCGGGGCGTTCGGGGACGTCTACACTAATGCTATTGCTAGCAAGTCTGGTTCCGTCTGAAAAGTTACCTTGTCAACCGGCAGGGAAATTGAGGAAGCCATACTCAAAGCCACGGTCGGATCTTTAAGAGCCGATGTATCACAGGAAATCAGCGCGTTTTTTATCCTTGGTTGAACCACAAATGGCACAACCAAGTCCGACTCCTCTATGCGTGGCCGTTCGTCCACAACCGAGTCCGATTCCTCTATGCGCGGCCGTTTGTTGGTAGGGATTTCCTTAGAGCCAACGTCGCTTTCGGCGGGACGTTTCTCCCCCCTCTGATCATTCCCTTGACTCAATCGTTCGACTGGCTGCTCCGTCTCGGCCGTCTCAATTTGAGCCGTTTCTTTCGCAATAACAGGCAGAGAAGACTCAGTCGTGGCAGCAGGTTTAGAACGGATGGTCTCGGCCCTCCTCCGGGCGGCCATCCGTTCGGCATTTTTTCTCCTTGCCAGTTGCGTAAGCGATTCCCCTGCCATGTTCTCAGGATACGAGCCGGGGAGATCTCCTAAATCAGTAAAAATGTCTTCAAAAGAGATGTCCCTTCGACCTGAAGTGGATGGAGGGTTGGATGGATTAAGGCCGGCTTCTTCAAATGCCAAGTTTAGAGCCTCATCAACCTCTTTGGCTTCCAAAGCGGACTGACTCGGCTGCTCAGCGACTTGCTCGTCCACCGGCTCTTCGGCTTGCTCTGAATCAGAAGCTTCTAAACCAATCTACCTAAGGCTCTTGAAGCGGGGGAAGATAAGGGCCGTGAACTGCTGCTCGCCCCGTGGAATCGGAATGTTGTCCGCGGCCGAAAATGTTGTATAAGTCGGCTCGTACTGTAAAAGTATATGGGCTGTCTTCCCTTGCTTCTGGAGGTTTGGACAGCTAAAAAATTGGAGTGCGGTTTTGATTTCCGTAAGCACAGCGTCGTCGGCTGAAACCATAGTTTTCTTCAAATTGTTTCCTGCACAAATAAAACCATGAGAACACGAAAAGAAACCTGAATAAATATAGGGTAGATAAACGCAAGGAGCTAAACGGCCACCTGGTTCGCCTCTCCGTCTAGGTACAGGATCTAGGCGATCTGCGCTTTCACCAAACTCTCAGTTACCTCAGACAACGGCCATGACATCATCAACTCGCTTGCCAGAGCTGGCAAGCATAGTCACCAAGTGATGGTCGGTGTCTTTGGCCCTGAGGAAATAGTGCCCATGTCGGCCAGAAGATTTAGCCAAGGCATAATAATGCTGAATAGCAGGTATGCCAAGATTGATCCTAAGGCGTCGATTCAACTCTATAATCCCCATTATGATTCGAAAAAAATTTACATTAGGTTAGGAAGGGATTAGACCCCAATGGCGAAGGACGGCCCTAAGAAATGGGTGAAGGGAGAAACGGACTCCGCCCTCAGCGACTGATAAGAGAGGGAAGATGATTGTGCTTTCATCAGTCCTCTCCAAATCAAGGGTGCTGTCTATCACGAGTGACAGATGAACATTGTCGAGGATGGAAAAATGGCATCGAAAACCATAAATTCGATTCGCAGAAAGGAGGTCTTTCAAATGCTTTTCCATCCTAGCCAGTCTAAGGAATACGCTAAACTAAAAACAAACAAGGAAATGGGATTCAAAATAAAGAGGAAGAGAACGTACAAGAAGGAGATGAGACAATGAGAAACAAAAGGAGGTTGCAGAGGTCGCGAAATGGAAGAGGTGTATCGAAAGGCAAACCAGGAGCTTTGAGTAGTAAAAAAACATGCATTCGAAGGGACAACAAAATTTTAAATCACAATAAATGAAAGAAGTGTACGAAGGGGCGAGAAATTGTAATGATGACCGAAAAGCGTGTGCGTTCTGACATTCGTGTTGGAATGAGGTTAACCACCAAATTTCGGCTCTGACTTTTCAAGTTCGAAACCAAACACGCCAGCTAACTGCTATTAGTGGGGTGTTTGGGGGGCAATTGTGGGAGCCGAATATCAAGAGATGCAAAGAGGCCGAATAAACACTTAGCAGATCAGGATGTATATTATATTTGGCCCCGTCTTGTACGAATCAGAAGCCGAGCATCCTAATCGGCCAAAGAACCAGTTGAGCGACGAGCCGAGTGGGAATTGGTTTACAACAAAAGGAGCCGAGTAAACAATTACACGGTGGATTAAAGGTGGGCCCGACCCTGAGGCCCAGAGGCGAGTATAAATAAAGGAACATCAGCCAAAGAGAGGTACATAAGAACAAACCTAAGAAACTTAATTTACAAGCAACCAAGAGAGTATATACTGACTTATCCGTCGGAGTGCTAATTCCAGCACCCCCGACCGGAGTGTTCATTCCTTTTCAGGTGATTAGCTGAGGATCAAGAGCGTCCTACAGGATCCATAGAGTATTTCCAAACCACATCTCCACAGTAATGATATGAAAAATATAAAACATGATGCTATTATTATAAGCGGATAAATAAAAGGGAGAAAGAAATAGGGGTTGGAAGACATACACAATATTACAATTTTACCTTCATGGAAGAGGGTCCGAATAAATGCTCTAATTACAACTAGCTATTACAACACCAAATAAATTAGCTACGCTAACTAAATATTACAAATTGAATGAATCTAATTAAGTACAACATGAAATTAATTAATCTAGGAACAACATACTACTATTAGCATTAATTTAACGGGGCCACGGGGGAGCGAAGAATCACACATGCATAAACATGAATTTTTGCTCAAAAACTCCTCTGTTTTACGGCCATAACTATCTATTCGCAATCAGAAAATTACTCTGTTTTCACCCTTAGCCTCTGCTTTGTTCTGCCATAAAAATAGCACTGTCTGCCCAAAGTGAGGTGGCCGGCCAGCCTTGAAAAGTGGTCAACCGGATGGTTAGGTGGTCGGCCGGCCACTGTTTTTTGACATTGTCCTCCTACAATAGAAATGAAATAGAACAAAAACAGAGTGTTTCTAGGAGGGATTTGTCCATTCTGCCTCTCCCTATCATGAAACAGATCAAAGGAGGGGTAGACTCGATTCGCAAACCATCAATTGATGCAAACTCGTTGCGTGATGATCTATGAATCGATGGGACAATGTCTCAATAAATGAAAGTAAAAGACCAACAAAAACCTCCGCCCTATCATGGAGTTACCTCAAGGGAAGTGGTAGACCTTGATTCTTAAACCATTATCATCACTAAAGAGTATGAGATGATTCATGACTCAATGGGTTTAATTAACATCCGATTGAACCCAACTCAATTTTATTACTCTTGTTACCATTTTAGTCCAATTTTATTAGTATCTTTTAATTACCTTTCCATTCTTTAATCATTTGGAGAGAAGTGTCAAACAATAGGTTGTCTTTGGCATAAGAGAGATGTAATGCCTTGGTAATGAACCTCCGAAGAGATTAAACCATTAAGCATGGAAGGGTTTCTTTCTCATACTTCAAACAACCATCAATTGTTTGAACCAACTCTTAAACAAAGAAAGAGAAAACCAAGAAAGGAGAGAGGCTGCAGAGATGATTAATGCAAGTGTGAACACATGTATGAAAGCCAAGAAAATAAAGGCTATCAACTCAAATAGGTTGGTGTCTAAGGCTTAAACCACCAAACCTATGAGGACTACAACACTACAAACATACTATACAATGCATGAATGAAGTAAACACACTAAAACAGTCCTAGAACTCACAAAAATAGTGTTGGAATTAGTATGAAAAAGCTAGAAAAAGTGAGCTAAAATAAGAGAAAAAGAAAGCTAGTAAGCAAGCCTAAGGAGGGATGGCTAACCCCTCCACTTTTTGGACCTCAAAACCACATATTTAGCCTCTAAAAAAAATCTGAAAAATAGTGGTAAAACGTTGAGAAAAAGTTGAGAAAGAAGTGGGAAACACAAGTGTAAAAGCTTAGAGAACAAGGTTCAAACAAGGGTGGTTAACCCCTCCACCTTTGATAGCTTTAAGCCACAAGTTTCAGCCCATAAAAACAGTCCAAAAACAGTAAGGAAAGAGAGGGAAGTAGTGTAAAGAAGGTAGAAGTTGTACCTCTTAAAGAGAGGTTACTTTTTCGTTCACAAACCAACAAGTGATCACCCTCAAGAGGTGAAATTTTAGCTCAAGAACCTTAGGAAGGAGCCTCAAATATTTGGTTTAGGAAGTGTTTGGGTAGTGTATGTGTGTTGCAAGACAGAGAGGGAGAGAGCTTTTCAAGAATTTGAGCTTTTTTAATTTTTTCTAACCTAAAAACGTAAGGTATGGTGAAATATATATTGAAGAACTAGTTGCCATCTCAAAAATATCTATATTAAGCCAGCTGGTGCAGTGCATGCAGCTGGGGGGACAGTTGGCAACAAATATCTATTCTACCAGGAAACCTGGTCGGCCGGCCATGTGGGGGACGGCTGATCACTAAAAATGGCCTATGGGGACACCTGGCCAACCAATCCACTCTAAATGGCCAGACTTCTCATCAACTGGCTGGCCAACCACTTTAATTGGCCGGCCAGCTACTTGCGACAAAAATCTGTTTTCAAATTCAACTTTAAACGGGCATATATCCCTCATCCAGACTCGGTTTTAGGTGGTTCTTGAGTCTAAATTGAAGCCCTGGAAGTCTACTTTCTAATGGTGGTGGCTTCACATCTAAATTCTAAGTGTAAAAGAGATATGCCTAATTTAGTGAAGGCTGCTCATTTCTTTCATAACGGTTTGATAGCCAACCTTTTCTTAAACTAGTTTTCTTCTATCCCCTCATATTTCCTTTAACTCCAAACCTATAAATAAGATGTTTTTAAATATTTTTCAAAGAGTTCACCTCCCTTCCATTAATTTCCACTTTGTTCTTACTCAGTTTACTGAAAAGTGCAACATTTTAATCAAAATGTGAGCCTCGGAACATCGTAGAAGCATTTGGAAAAATCTTTTGAAAAGAGGGTTTTAAGGTCTAAAATAGTTTTGGTCAAAAAAAGGGGTGTAAGGTTAGGATTTAGAAACTCAAAACTGAAGCTTCTTGCTTGAGGGAATTGAACGTTTGTACAACATATCTTTTCCACATCGAGTGATCAACCTGAGGCGCCTAAGTCTTAGGGGCGGTCAAAAATGGGGTGTCTACAGGTTGACTTTTTGATTGTTCATTTTTCTTGTTTTGTTTTGTTTTTTTGTTTTTGGTCTTATTATTTTATTTTATTTTTATTTTGTTTTGTGCTTAGTTGCTTCTTTTTTTCTTGTTTTGTTTATCAAAAATCTAAAAAGATTTTCTAAGTATGATTTTGTAAGTTTGAAATTTTTGAGAAGTCTTTGATGCATATTGGAATTGATGAGAATATGTATTACTAGACAATATTTGTGGTCATTTCTCATTTCGGATAGTTTGTACTTTGATTAGTATGTATCATTCTGTACACACTCTTAGATTAGCAAATACTGGACTCTTCCGCATATGTGATCAACGTTCTCTATGGACTTATAGTTGTGTTTCTTGAGTTTTTCTTGAGAAATTGACTAGTGTTAGCATGTCTTAGGTGATGTTGAGTCTCTTAACCCCCTACCATCTTTTTGTATCTCCATTGCTTACCCCTCTGTGCATGTCTCTCAAGGCATGATGAAAAAGCTACCTTAGAGTCACCAACCAGGCTGCTCTTTTTTTTTTGTTTCCATCATTTTCTGGTTCAGTTTCCATACTCTTGAGAGTGAAAGTTGCTTGTGAGAGCACAAGAAAATTGTATATATTGTTTGAGGGGGAGCATTCGCATTTACTTAACAAATACCCCTTGATTACTAAAGGTTTGACTTTTTTCTTAATCATTTGTAGATTCTCTTGCCAGAGGTCTAGTCATTAGATCACTACCAGGATTTGACTCTAGTATTTGTCGAACTCCAAGAGACACAAATACACTTTTCTTATGAGATCTATGCTTTTCACATGGTGTACCACATTTTTTTTTATGGGAAATCTTCTAGAGATTGTATTGTGTTTTCAAATAATTATGTTTCTTGGATGTCCGTGTATGTATTGATGTACTGATCTGAAATTCATTACTTACTCTACCATATTGCTTTTGTTTTATTTATTTATTTTTTATTTTTTTATTTTATTCTTTGTTTTATGAAGCTTGTTGTTCTTTGATGAGGAGGTTATTTGTTGAGGGGGAGTTTGTTGAGCATGGACTTACTTTGATTGTTTTGAGAAGGGGTTAGATACTTGTTGGTTTGCATGTTGCTTATTTATCACATGCTATTGGTTATTACATCATACTGTCCTTGCTTGTTTGGCTTTCGTCCTTACTTTTGTTGATTGAGCTTCCTTTGACAATTCATGACCAAAATGGGTGTTTTTCAAATTTTGACCTTGAGAAGGTTGTCTGTGTTGGTTGTAATGGGTTGGGGAGATTCGAAATTTCTTTGTTAGATGTGTTTTGTCATGGAATTGCCAAAGGGGGAGATATTTAGGATTTTTTTAAAATTTTATTTTATAATTGGCAATCCCATTGGACAAAAACATCATTCAATTGTAATTTCTTTCATTTTTTATTTTATTTATGAGGTTATAAGAGTTTAGATGCGAATCCAACTCGTGTTGTGCTTGAGTAAAGAAGTTTCTATTGACATTCCGTATATTGACTTGAACAGTCCTTGTTTGCCTCTTCGCGGACTAAGTAGTTCATTTAGTATCTCAGCTTGCATTCTGAACTTCTAGGAGACATGTTTTACCGTTCGAGTGGGAGATGTTGCGCTCGAACGGTTGGCCTATATGTGAGCACGACTTCAATCTCATCACTCAAGCGGTAAAGTGAGCACCCGAGTGGTCTTCGCAGCTCTGTTTAGTATAAAGTGCGTAGTTTGCACGTTTTAGGATGGAACCCGTCGAGATTCTTAGAGAGGAAGAGAAAACAAAGTGTTCTATATTGGAGGGTGTTTATGTATTGTTTTCCTTGATGGTTTGAGAGTGATCGATTGATCAATGAGTTTCATATTGATTATCATCAAGAGTTGTTTTGTTCTTTCATTCACAAAAAGATAGAGGTGTTCATTGGTGGATTCTAGAGAACTTGGGCTTGATGCTTTGGTGGATTCTAGAGTGGCTCATCATCGTAAATTTGACATCGGTGTTGTGGATTCAATGTTGTTTCGAGGTGAAGACTGCGGTGGAAGAGGCACATAAGGTTTAGTTCAATTCAGGCGTGGATTCGCTAGCTAATTGAGGGTTCTCATGTGTCATTCCTTTTTGTCTTGTTAGTGGATTGTTTTGTGAGTTTGGCTAGTAATTTTTTATTACAATTGGCAAAGTCCAATTGTGATTTTTTTTTCACGTTAAATCGTTGTGCTGATTTGTTGTTAAATTGTTTGATTGTGATTGTTATGCATTGTTTAAAATTGAATAATAATCACAAATTAATAGTTGATCAAGGGTTTTAAGATTTTTCATATATATATATATATATATATTCTGCCCATATTGTACTCATTCCCATACTTAGGGTTACCATATCTAGATTTCTCTCCTCCCATATAAAAGAGTCTTATATTCATTGTTTATACTACTCAATATAATATATTATTTCTATTTCTGTCAATCACTCTCTCTTTATAATATCATAACAATTCTTACAATTATGATTTAAAAAAAATAAGATTTGTAGCAAAATAAAACCTAAACTCACCATCGCCATCACCATCGCCATCGCCATCCCCCATCACCATCATTGTAACCAGCGTCCTTTCTGTTGCTACCCAAGTCCACTGTTGTTGCTATTGAATTTCAATGTTGGAAGTTGGAGTTGAATTTCAATGTTGTAGCTTTTTGACTTTTTTAGTAACTTTTTAGCTTTTTAACTAAAATAGCCACTTGCCAAATGAGGCCTTAGACAGTTTAAATCTATAGTATACATTTAAAATTTAAAATTATTAACAACTCCGCCGGTCCCAAGCCCGGGTTAAGGAGGAGGGTTGTGCGTTAGGTAGTTGACAGCTAGCACGTAAAAAAAAGCCGATCGGATCTCTTATGACAATGAATCCTACTTTGAATCATTTAAATGCTAGGTTATTTCCCTCAAGTTACGCGTTTCGCCTGCCTCCGAATGTTTCGAAAAGTGAGCAAGAGGCGGTGCATCGACGCTTAGGTGCGGTGAAAAATGAGCAAAGGTTCCCGCGTTTTGCTGGATGAGCGCGGGTAAAGAAGCTAGTCCAAGACTATAGGTTTAGGGTAGCCACTTGGAATATAGGAACCTTAATTGGTAAGATGATGGAGTTGGTAGATGCTATGATTAGGAGGAGAGTTAGTATAGCTTGCGTACAAGAAACTAAGTGGACGGGTGAGAAAGCTAGGGAAATTGAAGATATCGGTTTTAAACTGTATTATAATGGTAAGGATAGACGCAGGGATGGGGTAGGAATCTTAATTGCCAAGGGTCTTATGGAGAATGTAGTGGTGGTCATTAGGAAAGGGGATATGATTATGTTAGTTAAACTAGTTATTGGAGGGAATATAGTGAACGTTATTAGTGCATACGCCCCTCAAGTAGGATTAGATGATCAGACTAAGAGGGATTTTTGGGAGCAAATGATGAGATCTTACAGGAGATACTCGTAGGAGAGAACCTGGTTATAGGTGGTGATTTTAATGGCCATGTAGGCATAGATAAACTAGGCTATGAAAGGGTGCATGGTGAATACGGTTTTGGTGATAGAAATGAGGCTGGAGAGAGTATCTTAGATTTTGCGTTGACTTTTGACCTGGTGGTGGCCAATACTATGTATAAGAAGAGGGATGAGCATTTGATAACCTTTAAGAGTGGGTCAGTTAAAAGCCAAATAGATTACTTCTTAGTGAGAAAAGTAGACTGCTTAAAATGCAATGATTGTAAGGTGATTCCTGGAGAGAGCCTGACCTCTCAACATAGGATCTTGGTACTAGATTTATGTTTTAGAGGGCAATACCAAGCTAGGAAGAATGGTGGGTGTCATAGGACGAGATGGTGGGACCTAAAAGGGGATAAATTAGAAATATTTAAGAATAGAATGGAGAATGAAGGTACTTGGGACTTGGAAGATGATGCTAACACTATATGGAACTCGATGGCCAATTGTATGAGGAGAATCTCAAGGGAAGTGCTTGGAGAGTCGAAAGGAATGGGACCCAGCTCTAGGGAAACTTGGTGGTGGAGGGAAGTGGTCCAAGCGGCAGTTAAGACAAAAAAAGAGTGCTTTAAAAAGTGGTAAAATGATAGAACTGAGGAAAACCTTAAGAGCTATATATTGGCTAATAAGGAGGTTAAGAAAGTAGTGAGAGAGGCTAAGTTGAAAGCTTATGATGACCTATACAGTAGACTAGATAGTAAGGAGGGAGAGAAGAGGGTATACAAACTTGCTAAGATACGGGAGAGGAAAATAAGAGATTTTAATCAAGAGTGCATAAAGAGTGAGGATTCTAAGGTATTGGTCAAGGATGAAGTGATTAAGGAACGATGGAAGAACTATTTTGAGAAACTATTAAATGAGAAACATGGAGGTACGACAATAGGGGAAGAAATAGCCAGTAATATGATAAACCAAGACTCTAGGTTCTATCGTAGGAGTAGGAACTTTGAAGTGGAGATTGCACTTAAGAAGATGAAATCAAATAAGGCTTTAGGACCAGATGATATCCCTATTGAAGCTTGGAAATGTTTGGGTAAAAAGGGGGTTGCTTGGTTGACTAGGTTGTTTAGCAAAATTTTGTTGACCAGGAACATACCAGATGAGTGGAGGAAGAGCATTTTAGTGCCAATCTATAAGAATAAAGGAGATGTCCAGAATTGCAAGAACTATAGAGGAATCAAGCTAATGTGTCATATAATGAAAGTGTGGGAAAGGGTGATAGAACGTCGATTGCGAGATATAACAGAGGTGTCAGAGAATCAATTTGGGTTTATGCCTGGCAGGTCAACAATGGAAGCGATCTATCTTTTAAAGAGAGTAATAGAAAAGTATAGAGAAAAGAAAAGAGACATTCATATGGTGTTTATTGACCTTGAGAAAGCTTATGATAGAGTGCCCCGAGATATAATATGGTGGGTGTTGGCGAAGAAAGGGGTGACAAAAGGTTACATTGATGTGATTAAGGACATGTATGAAAGGGTGGTGACCACTATTAGATCGCCTGCTGGAGAGACAAATGAATTTCCTATCACTGTAGGGTCACACCAAGGGTCTACCTTAAGTCCTTATCTTTTTGCTTTAGCTATGGATGAGTTGACGAGAAATATCCAAGATGACATGCCATGGTGTATGCTTTTTGCAGACGATATAGTGCTAGTGGATGAGACTAGAGAAGGAGTTAATACAAAGTTGGAGATTTGGAGAAAAGATCTTGAATCTAAAGGATTTCGGATAAGCAAAACTAAGACAGAGTACATGGAGTGTAAATTTAGTAATAGTAGCAATGAAAGCAGAGGATAATTGAAGATTGAGAACCAAGAACTGCCTAAGAGTGAACATTTTCGTTATTTAGGGTTGATTATCACAACAGCGGGGGAGATTAATGCGGATGTGGCCCATAGGATTAAGGCGGGATGGTGTAAGTGAAGAAGTGCGTCTGGGATACTGTGCGATAAACGAATACCCACTAGACTTAAAGGTAAGTTCTATAGAACGACTATTAGACCAGCGATGTTGTATGGGACAGAGTGTTGGGCAACAAAGAAACAACATGTAGATAAGATGAGTGTGGCTAAGATGAGAATGCTGAGGTGGATGTGTGGCAAGACTAGACAAGACATAATTAGGAATGAGTGTATTCTGGAATGGGTAGGAGTAGTATCGATAGAAGATAAGTTGAGAGAGAATCGATTGAGATGGTATGGTCATATTCAACGGAGACCAACAGAGGCAGTAGTGAAGAGATGCGATGCTGTAACGGTAGATGGAAGTGTTAGGGGACGAGGTAGGCCTAGATTAATGTTGGTTAGCGTTGTAAATAGAGATATGGATCTACTTAATTTGACTAACGAATTGGCCTTTGATAGGGCCGCGTGGAGAAGAAGGATTCATGTAGCCGACCCCATTTGATGGGACTTAAGGCTTGGTTTGGTTTGGTTTGGTTATTGTGAATTACACCAAAAAGTAAATCTAGACTTTGATTGTTAATTCTAGATAAGTTTTTGAGTATTTTTTTTTTTAAGTTCTGCCGGAACTGTTTTTTGTTGGACTTTACACAAATTCACTCTATATTTGGGCCGTCGTTAATTATTGTTGGTCTCCCATCTGTCAACTAATATCAAAAAAATATCTTTTATCCACAAATTTTTTCTCATTAAACATTATAGGTTTCACAATGCTAGCATATGAATGACTCAAAGTAAATATTTAAAGAGAAATTTGGTTAAAATTTCATCAATATAATTTTTAATTAGTAAAGGACAACTCAATAATTTTTAATATATAAATTCTTGAATAGTTTTTCATAAAACCGATAATTGATCTATCACTCATTATATAGGCTTTCATTAATTTGTACCAATTTTGGGGACAAAAAAAGAGTAGGGAAATGATATGAATTTCTATGAGATCCTCATCCCTCCAAAGGTTGGTTCTGAGTGAAGGCGAATTTATAAAATGAGGCTTTTGTACATATTTAAAATAAAATAGGACAAAATTCAGTTTATCTTTTTGTGGTTTTGACTTCGAATAGTTTATCTTCTATAGTTCAAAAATAGCAGACAACTCCCCTGTAATTTTGGATTAAATTACAACCTAACACCGTAAATGGAAAAATGTGAAATTACCTTAATGCCCCTATGAAAGGTGAGGGATACTTAATTTTCGTTTGCTATTTCTCTATCATTCTATACAAACTCAGCAACATATTTTTTCTCTCTACTCACATGAATTTCTTCAAGATGTACTTCTAATTTTGAATACCAACTTGAAAATTCAACTCACTTGCCATTCGATTTAACACGTATAAATATAGTTTTTTGATTTTTTGAAAATTCATTTGCCATAATATGAGTGAAGAAGATAAAATAACCCGTTGAAAAGGTCAACTTCAGATAGAAACATTGAAGAGGTTGATTTGATGAATTTAGGTTGATAGAGATTTATTCCTTTATTCTATTTATTACAGAATAATTTTGTTTTGAATCCAACAACATGATTTTTTGTAATATATATATATATATAAAATATAATTTTTGGGAAATTATGTATAGATGAGAGTAGAGGAAAAAAATTACCAACACAGAAGGGATACGAGTGATATTTACACTTCCACAGCCTTTCATTTACATCACACCATAGACATTTTCATTCTCCCACCTACATGTAATTCTTTTTCTTTTTGGGTTGTTCTTTCTAAAACTCATCAACACTTCTGAATGAATTTAAAACTTTCAATCTTTCAAAAATTAGCACTCTAGTGTAAAATTGGGTAATTGTGAATTTCTTGGATCATGGGTGTCCTGTTTCTAGAATAAGGGGCATCTTGAATTTTTCGGATTTGGGATCATTGGGCAAGGGGAGAGGGGCGGCGACAATAGTCGAAGAAGGTGTGGCGGCAATGGTTGGGCAGAGGAGATTAGGTAGCGACGGTGGTCGGAGATAGAAAGGAGACGTCGGCAACGGTTAGGAGGGAAGATAGAGCGCTGAAGGTGTTGGGGAGGAGGTGGGTGTGACCGGTTTGAGTTAGGTTTAGGTTTTAGATGAAGATGATGGAGGTGAGGGTAAAAATGTTATTTTAATTTCAAATTATTTAAAAAAAAAAAAAACAATCCTACTCTCAAATTTGGCATTTGTGGTACACATTCTGTTACCTTGGACGAAAAATGTAACTTTTACACTTTAGTCTAAAATACAAGAGGTTTTTTTTTTTTTTTTTTTTTTTGTGTGCTTATATTTAAATCATAGGAGGGTAAACTACTTCGAACCCAAGGAATTTTTTTAAAGTCCCTGGTATTAAGATTTTATAGGATAAAGGACATACAATATTTTTATAATAGTTGGGGACCCTCAACATTTTTCTAGAGAAATTTGGATCAATTTCTCTGGTTTGCTCAATTTCTATGATTTTCTTTCTATTTTGAAATTTCTCTAGGTTAAATTTTCTTTGGTTTGTTCACAAATTTCTCTGTGATTTGCTCACAATTTTCTCTGTGTTTCGATCAATTTTCTCCGATTTGCTCATAATTTTCTCTATGTTTCTGCTATGTTGATGCTGATGCGTTTTGCCATCTCTATTGTGGACACTGATCTAGAAGTCAATTTTAGTTCTATAATGCAAATTTCACCTAGGTTTTCGATTTAGTGCTGTTTATCTCTATTTTAACACTAAATTTTAGTTCGATTCTACGCATTTTACTAGGGTTTCAATGATATCTCTCTATATTGTGTGTCATGACCCAAACCGGTTTCTATGGGTTTAGCATCGTAATCGGCCGGTAATCCTAGGATTACAAAAGGCCCTTGAAAAGAATAAATAAAATACAGGGACTAGCGGAAGCAAATACAAACATATAACGTCCATAGAGCTGTGTAAACATACATGGGACATAAAATTTAAAACTTAATTTACATATTTAAGACGTCATTCCCACGTCACCATATATACAAATAGACAAACAAAAGATATGTTCAGACTAAACAGAAGAAATACAAAAAGGTTTTTAACATTGTTCACAAAAACTTGACCACTTCAAAACGAGAACCTCCTTGGGAGGCACTATGGTTGGTTGACCAAGACAACTCTCAAGGCAGCAGCTTAGGCCTGGTCAGAATAAAGGTTTAATGAATGATGTTCATAACAAGTTCAGAAATCAGAATTCAGATCAGAAGTAGATTCATATTCATATTCATATTCGTGTTTAGAGTTCACATATCCATATGATCATACGTGGTACATCCATTAGTGCTAACAAATCCGATGACCCATAATTGGGACGGCCATAACGGCATTCCGCTGACCCATGTGCACAGAGACGTTTTTGATGACCCATCAAGGGATGACTAAAAAGGCATTCTGAAGACACATAAAGGGACGACCATAAAGGCATTCTAATGACCCATAAAGGGACGCATATCATATGATGCTAAGGATGCCACAAATACATTTCAGAAACTTGGACAATCATTCATTCATACAAAACATATCATTTTAGAAAACTGATCATTTCATATCATCAGAAAATAATTAAAGTCAAACATAACTTTATAGAGTTATTATTACTCACACATGGCTCCAATAGCAGAACAGACGAATCAAACCAACCAAACGGGCTAAGACGCATGACCTACTCAAACACATAGCGGATACACATTGAAACACACGCTCGGAAAACACTTAACTTATTTCTTTTCAATCTTGGTGTGTTTTTAATCCTTATTCTCATTATTATGTCTTAATTAAGGCTTAGGAATGCCTAGGATGCAATGAGGAGCCAAAATATGAGTTGAAACACTTAGTCAAATTTTCAAAAAGAGGACAGTCCGCTCGAGCACAACTTTAGTCGCTCGAGCGGTCTGCAAAGTCTGCAAAAGTACTGGTTGCGTGATTTTTACGCTTGACAGACGCTTGACAGCCGTTCGAGCCAAAGACTGAGTGAACAGGGTATCCGCTCGAGCGCAACTTCGGTCGCTCGAGCGGTCGGCAAAACTTTGTAAAACTTCTGGGAGCTCTCATTTTACACTCGAATACAACTTCCTACACTCGAGCGGAGGATAAAAAATATAAGGGTGGTCGCTCAAGCGCAGGTTTTGCCGCTCGAGCCAACCCCCAAACTCTACAAAAGTACTAGGAGCTTGAATTCTTTGCTCGAGCACAGACTCCACCGCTCGAGCGAAGAGTGCAACTTCTGGAATTTTCAGATTGCTAATTCAAGTTCAAAATCCATTTTCAACGCATCAAAACTCATCCTTTTGGGCTAAAACTTGAGAAAACACTTGTAAACTTGTATAACTTCATGAATTGAAAGGCATTTCGCAACATCAAGCCCAAAAGCAAGTGAATTCTTCCAAAGTAAAACTTGAATTGTATGTATATATAACATGCATGTATTAATTCATGTTCTACACTTTGAAAAGATGATCAATTAAAGTCAAATGATGTGAAATGAGACCAATTTCCAAAACCATGCTAGAATGAACACATGCATGTAAGAATTCTTGAAAATTAAGCTCAAAATATAAGAAAACATACATGCATGCAAGGTATGACTTAAATTCCTTCATTTCTAGCTCAATTCTCATGTTTAAACACTTTAATCTCTAGAATTCTTACACTAATGTCATGAATACAAACTTTAAGAATATAGTTCTTACCTAGAGTTCTCAATTCTTTGAATTCTAGGAGTTTCTTGCTCAATTCTTCCTATTTCCTTCAATTGCCTAGCAATCCCTCTCTTTTCTCTTCCTTTAGCCTCAAACATTTCCTCTCCCTCTCTTCTCACATTTTGTGTCAAAGAAAATGAATGTAGGTGTAATGTTGAAAGTCTTAAGTCAAATAGGCCTTATATAGGCTTAATTAGAGAAACTTAATTAAGTTAATCTAAGCATTGATAATTATTTTATTCTAATTATTTGGTTCCGAATCGAATTTCAATTAAACCTACCATAAATTTCTAAAAATTTCAAATAACACGTAAACGAAGTCAATTTCGTGATCGGATGCCGATAAGACCCTCAATTCGTATATTGAATCAGAAATACAAACATATATTTTTACGTCAAACAGATATAAGCACATATAACACAATACACATGCAATTAATGTAGAATTCTCTCTTAATTACTTATTAGGCATTCATCATCATGGTTTAACAAGTTAATCACAAGTCAGGGTTGTTACATACACTGAACTAGAAATACCAAATTCTTATTTTGGTCCGATTCTGCTAAATTTAGCGACTTTTTGGTTTAAACTTATCAGATCCATACAGCAATTGTAGCAATGAAGTCATTTATTAGCTCTGTTCGTTACAATTTCATACTTAATATTGTTTGCAACGTCAAATCTGAACCTGAAGATCATAAATTTGTTTAGATTAACTACTCAGCGTTTAATTTGGGGGCATAAACTAGATATGGTTTTGATTCGATTGGATGCGTCGAAATAGTACTATGCAACGAGCAGTCTTGTAGTTGGTTGTTGTGGAGAGAGAAATGATTGTTGTGGAGAGATCTAAAACCCTAGAGAGAGAAGAGAGAGAGGAGAGAGTAGAGAGAATGAGAGTGTGGGTGTGATATATGGGTATGGGAGTGAGGGACTTTAGGCTACAAAAAAAATATTGTGGATCTCTCCCTTTACTAAAAGTTAGAGAGGGATAAATATCGCAATTGAATTTTACCCAATAATATATATATGTCTTTTTTTTTTTTTTTGGTTTTGTTTTTTTCCGTATCTCCACAAAATTCATTTGTATATATAAATACTAAAATTACAATTTTTTTACTTGTGCAATGCATGAAAATCACTGCAAATATTAGGTGATAAATCCAATTTGAATATATTATATTAGTGAGTAATTTGATTATAATTTATTTTTCACAATAATTATAATATTGTATTTTTTGAGCAATTTCATATGACTTTTGTAATTGACATAATCGTAGTTATTGATATAGATATAAATCATAACTATTGAGATAGATTTTGAGAATTTTTGATGTGTAACCTTATTAAGTTATTCAAAAAAATTTCTGACATAGCACACCTTAAAAAAAATTATTTTGGAGAGGCAATTGTAATTAGTATAATTGACAATATCCTATAATAACACATTTAGCAATTACCAATTTATGCAACAAATGAAGGGAGAGTATGTGTGTATATCCATCCTATTTCCTTTTGCAAAAGATTTTTCCCGAAT
The DNA here is from genome assembly GCA_030407325.1 of Camellia japonica. Lineage (NCBI taxonomy): Eukaryota > Viridiplantae > Streptophyta > Magnoliopsida > Ericales > Theaceae > Camellia > Camellia japonica. The sequence goes on from JAPPVO010000059.1 coordinate 12,425,227, forward strand.
TATGTTTTGTTAAAAAACAAAGTGAAAATTCCACTGTTCAATTTTTTATTTTTATTTTTTATTATCTAATCAACTGAATTGAATTTTCTAAAACAATTTCATATACATATTAGACATATATTTAGGAACTTCAAAATTAATTTAATCATTTTTAAGCAAGTTGAAGGTTAGTGAAGATATTTTTATATTTAATCAGTGAAATTTTATTATATGAATATTTTTATTTACTCAATATAGAATTGAATTTTTGAAAATTTTTTCATATGCACCTTAGAAATATATTAGGAATGTCAGTAGATATTTATTGTACTGATTTTTAGAACAAGTTGAATTTCTTTTAATTACTTTTGAGTCTTGTTTATTCGATATTTATATTTAAAAATAATAATAAATTTGATATGGAAAATTTGAAGTTGGGATCATTGTAGTGGGAGTGATGGACTTTCACTAACTTTAACATTGTGAAATTTTAATGTGTTAAGTTGGATAATTAAATTTCGCCAGCGTATTTTTTTTCTTCAAAATTTAATAGTTAACATGGATTTTTTTGTTATTTATCTTTCGAAGAGGATTTTAAAAAATAACCAAATTTACAAAAATAAACATCTATCAAAAAA